>OY987314.1:8234726-8822235 GCA_963920655.1 Geranium rotundifolium
GTTGAATTATTAATTGTATATATGTTAATATTAATTGAATATGTTAATTGTATATATGTTAATATGTATATATGTTGAATATGTTAATTGTATATATGTTAATATGTATATATGTTAATATGTTAATATTAATTGAATATTTAAATTATTGTGTTAATATGTATATATGTTGAATATGCACAAAAGCAATGTTAATATTAATTGAATGTGTTAATATGTTCATATGTAATTGGAATATGTATAGGAATTGAATGAATATATAATTGAATTATGTATATATTCAATTTATATTAATATTAATTGAATATGTTAACATGTTTTATATATGTTTTAAACGAAGACTTTTATAATATGTACATTGTTAATTTATAGAAATTGTTAGCTTTATATGTTTTTCGTAATATGTACATGTTTTCAGAAGATGAGAAAAAAGAAAAGGAAAAGGGTAAGGAAAAAGAAAAAGAGCCGGTCAAGAAGAAGAGATTTGTAGGATTCTCGCAGCTGTATAAGAGAACTCCTCGTATCGAAGGGCCGTCCTCTCGTGCATCGTCTGTTCGAGATGATGATTTCGATCACACTATCGAGCTCGACCCAGCCACAGCGGCAGCTGTGGCTGCTATACATGCGGAGGATGCAGGAGTCAGGCGATCTCTGCCTGGAATAATCATAGGTCAGAGTAGACCTACGCCCACATCCGCGTGGGAAGATGAGGTCGGTTTACGCGACCAGCTCGAGGCCCAAAGGCATGGACTAGATTACTGGGCAGATGCCCTACTAGATGAGCCTGACGAGTCTCCCTTTTCTTCTCCCACGCATCGTGCTCCCGGGTCTGCTGCCGACTCTAGTCACGAGTCGATCCATTCCTGCCCTCCTGTGGGTCCTCCACAAGATCCCGGCCCGTCAAGATGGCAACGTCTAGACGAGCCGGAAGTATTTGACAGGGAGCTGTATTTTGATATAAACACACCAGCATCGGCTGTCGTGGACGGGTGGACACTTCAGAAGAAAAGGAGGGGTGATGTTTCCACTGACTGGGAACGGGACGCGGCTGATAGTTTGGGAAGGAAGAATTTAAAACTTCGATGGTCGAAGACACTGCAACTTCCTATTGTGAAGGACTGGAAGTCACAGAGAAATACTTATGAGCGACTCGTGAATGTCACGGGGTCCATTTTTCGGTCCACTGTCCCGATTGGGTATCGACAGTGGCGTGATGTGCCAGAGAAGTTGAGGATGGAGTTCATGGAGAAATTGCAGGTATTTTTTTATAATTTTTTATTATTCACAATATCTTATTAATTTTCAAATATATTGACTTTTTGTTTTTTATCTCATGTAGAGCACATACGATGTAGACTTTCGCTCACCGTCACTGCTGCAATGGATAGATGAGCGAGCACGGGCCGCAAATAAGCAGCGGAAAAATGATTATAAGAGGTTCTACAATATCTACCGTGACGTGCTTCAGTGCAATGGTATCCCGTACAAGCTGGTATGGAAGAAAGACCAGTGGAGCATTATGACTCCAAATTGATGCAGGTATATTTCTCTTTAACTTGTAAACTTGTATTTAAATATCGTACTTATTATGTTTAACGAAATCTTTTTTATTTATTTGCCTAGGACTTGGGGAAGGAAATGGCTGAGCTCCGAAAGAAAAAGCCAGATCACAACTCCGGTCCAATATCATTCAGAAGCTCGTCCGCAGAGTTGTCGAGAGTGAGGGAGAAACAAGGTCTCGTACCTGTTTCGGCGAATATAGAGAACCACCTTGAACGGTACAAAAACGTCACAAACGAAGACTTGAAGAAGCACCAGGTAATTTTAATAATGTATTTTATTTTAGATCATCGATGCTTGAAATCATATTAATTTTTTCATTATTTTCAGGAAAACGTCGAGAAATTGTTCAAAGAGTGGTGTGACACCCACACCGACCCGATGACGCCGGAAGAGGAGGAAGACCTGATGAACCGAGCCCATATACTAACATACGGCCGTTCGCTTAGGGGCCGGTATATCAGAGGGTTCGACAGAGCTACTTTGAGGCCACCTAAGGCTAGACAACCGGGAGAGGGGAGTTCGCAAACTGCAGCGTTTGTACAAAGGACAGATGAAGAAATTCAACGACTCACACAACAAAATGAAACGCTAGCTACACAACTCACCCAAACCCGAGAGGAAATGGCCCAATTAGTTGCCCAACAAGTGGCCCAAGCACTTGCAAAGGCAAGGGAGAAGGAGAAGAAGCGTAAAGCATTTGGAAGAAAATTGCGCCAACACATGCGTGATCCGACCAAATTCATAATGTCCGACTCACCGACCGACTCGGAGGATGAAGATGAAGATGAAGATGAAGATGCTTAGGTTATTTTTATACTCTCGTACTCATACTTTCTTTATAATAGGATTTCGGGATAACGTTTAACATTGCAAACGTATGGATTTCGTTTTGATTGGTAATGATTGTTTGGTATGAATTTCGTTGCTCATGGTTGTTTGATATAGATTATTTGATATAGCGGAAAAATATTATGGCAGGGAATTGGTATCGGGACGGATACTGGGATGCCAATTTCCTGCCAAATTTTTTTTTAATTCTCTGCCCATAAGGCCTGCGCACATACAAACGTGCGCAGTCCTCACGTATTATGTGCGCAGTCCTTAGCTAAAGACTGCGCGCATAAGAACGTGCGCAGTCAGTAGTAAGGACTGCGCACATAAGAACGTGCACAGTCCTAAGCTACGACTGCGCACGTGCTTATGCGCGCATTCTTTAGCTAAGGACTGCGCACGTTTTGTATGTGCGCAGTCATAAGCTAAGGACGGCGCGCTCTGTGCGCAGTCCTTAGCTTATAACCGCGGCTTACCAACCGCGCGCTAAGGATTGCGCACCGTGCGCCGTCCTTAGCTTATACCTGCGTTTTTTTCACTCTCAACTGCGCTTTGGATGCGCCGTCCGTCCCAACCACAAAACTCTTGTAGTGAACCTATATCATGTCAATTATTGTTGGAAAAAATGATATATAACTCCCACCAACAACCCTATCACTACTTTAGAGAGCATTTAAAATACTTAATTTACATTGCCACCTTCTTCGAATAGTTTGATGCACTTAACTTGAACAATATGCAGTAATTGTAAATGGTAACATATATAAAGAAAATTTGTTTAATAAATATTATTAGAGTATTTGTCCCATCTAAGTGATCATAAACATAAAAATTATGATATTTAATTCTGGACATGAATTTAATATTTGTTGATCGATATTATGCGATTCAAGTTATCCGACTAAAATTGAAGCCAAACTATTCGTGGAAAAGTGTTTTGGGCATTTGAAGTTTAGGCAGAAATTGGTTACATATATATGCATGCGGTAGCTAGCTAGAGATGGTCCCCTTTGTCTGTTTGAATGTGTTATTAATTTAGGTGTTGGAACTTACATACACATTATTTTCAATGTGCTAATAATTTCTCACAATGGTCCCAACCCAACCCACCCTTCAATGCTCTGCGCCCATGAGATCGAAATTCCAAGAAATTAATGACGCCAACATAGTTGACTTACCATCTTTCAAATGCATCTCAAGTTCTACAACTTAAAACATTTTTTTCAATATTTTCATGGGGTTAATATACAAAAATTATTAGTCAAGTCAAAGAGGGTTACAACTTACAATCAATTAATTTAAAAACAAAATATAATATCTCAAAGTCGTAATTAAAGAAAAGGGATGACAAGTTAGTGATAAAAGCATTGTTATGAAGATCAGATAAGTCGACCGTTTAATTATCGCCTAGGCGGGAATTTTTACAACACTACCACGTTTTTATGCAATTAATCAAGTTAAATCAACTGTAGGCCTTTTTAAATATTTCAAAAAATCAAAATAAAAAATACTTAAAACTAGAATCACGTAACAAATATTTTAATATTTATATTTGAAATATTTTAGAAAATATAAATGTATTAATCATGAATACTCTTCTATATATTAATGTTTGAACACCCTGTCACATCGAGAAGTGCCTAGAAACTTTTACAACAGTAGTAGATGAAATGCATGTGAGCATGTTATGAATAGTTGCAGGTGGTCCAGACAGAGATTGTAGGAATTAATAGAACACGAGAATTACAAAGGAAGATCGATCGTCGAATGCTATAGTTGCTGTTCATAGGATATTTTGTCTATTTGCTTACTTTCTCATGTGATCTTTCATTTGAGTGTTATAAGGTAAAATGTCATTGTTGCCAATTAAATAGGGTTGGAAGCAACATTAACTATTAATTCATCAGTGTTGAGTTTGAATTAAATTATGAGTAAAATGTAATTGTCAATTAAATAGGGTTGGAAGCAACATTATATATCTATGAACTCATGATATTGTCTTCTCCATGTTGAGTTTGAATTCTCTATCAAACTACATTGTTTTCTGAATATTAGAATTAAAATAATAAATTGAATAATTAAATAGATAATAATTGTAATGGATCAATTACCACCACACCCTAACAATCAATGTTAAAATAACACTCGAGCAATCACAACTATCCATTTTATCCTTATTTATTATACAAATAATTCAATTAAATCTAAGTACAACATATTAATCAATAGATTGGATGATTTCAATTGAAACATTGATTTTAATTTATTGAAACATGTTTCAATTTCAACGTTGTAACGAAATGTTAAACCGGTTGTAATGAGTGGAGAGGTGTAATGAGGATCTTGGGTTCTGTACTATACCTAATGGTGACATGGGTCTGAGTCAAAAGACGAAAATAAAATCTCCACTTAAATACCTTATCGTTTAGTCAAAAATTAGTTTGTAAGTTTGTATTGGAATAGTAAGTTTGTAGTTGATTACCTCATTGGCTGTTTATTGGTATTTTTGGCTTTAATATGTCAAATTACGGCCCGTACAGGCCCAGCACATGATCATTCTCGGTTAGTAGAAAACTGAGCTCGCCGCCGGCCATTGCTATCTTCTCCGGCGTCGGTGAACTGTTGAGCAGGTGAGTAACCAAGTGTACAATAATGTTGTGCTGATGAATATTGCTATCTTTGGCTCTTATATATATAGTATAAACTTTTGCTTAACCATACATTGTTGTTGCTTAGAGGTCACTAGTAGTTTTGCTAAAACATTTATGTAACTGGCCCTGTATGTATTGTTTGGGAAGTGAATTTTTACAAGAGATGGGTTGCTTGCTATTTGCTTATCTGATGCAAATATTAATTGAGACAGATTGGTGATCATGTATACTTGGAAATAGTTCCTAGCTAGCTGTGTTATTCTTGAGTCCTTTGATTTCCATCAACAAGGGGCTGCTTCAGCCAGGTACAATGTTGAGGTTTCCTTGCTATTAAACTTTTCTTATTTTAGTTTTCGGCTCATTTGTCTCCTGCATTATTATTTTTGTTTTGACCTCAGTCCTTAAGTCTTTGATAAATTGTATTATAATATCTAATTAAGTACCTGAAGCATGGTTATGAGAAAGAGGCGTACACCCTAGAGGGTTAGTCCATAAGCATAAATCGAACAAGCATACATGGAAAACATATGGTGTAAACAAAATAGAAGCAAGTATTCAATTTTATTAATTATGAACAATCACAATTATTAGTGAACTTTGAACAACGATGGTTGTGGTTAATTTAGTTTTCTTAAGACGTTTATTGCCCCGTATGGATAATAGTCTCCCAAGATACAACAACATATGTTGAGAGAGCTCGAGCCGTCCCTAGAGAGTAATACTAGTTGTATATGTCGAAATACATTTTCTCAAGCATTACTCCGCGTGAGTTCGCTCAATGTCTATACTGTTGTGCATACAAGGCAAAATGTCTTAAGGTAATTTAAGTATAAGAATCCGTTTTCCTCAACCATCCTTGTTGTTCTAAGTTGATTAATATGTGTTAATGTAATTGTTCGTACTAGTTTATTACATCAACAAAATTGAATATGTTTTGTTTCACATCATCTGTTTCCATTATATTGATGTTTGTTCGATTCGTTCTGATTTACATGTATGGACTAACCCAAATCTAACAGAGAGACGGTTCAAAACCGTCCATGAGGCTACACCTATCTTGTTTACAATGAGGTTGACACATCGGCTCTGGGGAGGCCAAAGCCTCAGGGCAACGCCTGATTTTACAGGCTAAAGATTGAAATTTTAGTGGCCCATTTTTAGCTTTTTACTATAGTGTAATATTGGATTTTTTAAGGGGTAATTACAGATCAGTACAGCCGCCGAAACCTCATTTCATGATCAATACCCCAAGTTTGAAATTTTTTTCTCGGTCCCCCAAGTTTCATTATTTTACACTTAAGTTCAATTCTGTTAGATTTAACTGATGTGGGTTGTAAAAAGTCTAAAATGTCTCTCGTTGTATAATTTCCAATCTCTTATGATTTTTGAAACATTAGAAAACTACCCTTTTGTCCCTCATTAAATAACCAATTTAACTAATGTATTGAGGGCAGGATAGTCTTTACAGGTAAACAAATAAAAAAAATTAAATAACTTATGAAAACCCAATAATACCCTTCTTTTAACACTACCTGTAACCCTTTCTTTAACCTAATTTGTCCCACAACCTCCAGATGCGACTCCTTGTCTTCACCAGCGCATATCCATCTTCACCGGCGCCTCACCTTCACCGGCGGCAGTTTGTCTCTTCTCCAGCGGCTCTGGTTGCTCACCCACGAATCGTTGACGGCGAGCTTGGCCAGTGCAGATGTGAAGAGGGAGACGAGCGAGAGGCGACGACGGGAAGGGTCGCGGCGGCAAAGGCGAAGCAAAACTCGAAGGCTCCGACGGCGGATGAGGCGGCAGATGCTCCCGGTGAACGAGCTCTTCTCCGATGTGAAGCTCGTCCCCTTCTAGATCTCATCCTTCAAGGCCTCAACCGGCGGCGCGGCCGCAGAGAGCCCCGACGACCATCCCGCCGCCACCTGTTCGCCGCGGTTGTGTCCGCCGGAGCTCTCTCGCCCCAGATCTGCTCCGGCGAGGTTGGAGCAGCGAGCTCTCCAGCCGCCACCTGCTCGCCGTGGACGCCCTTCTGATGATTTCTCAGCCTCTCTCACCACCGCCTCTCCCGCAGTGCCGTCCACGCGCCACCATCTCCTCCTCCGTCTCTTTCTAACATACTCTGTTTCTGTCCCCCTCTCTCTTGCTCCTGAACTGTAATTTGTGAACTGTAATATGTATTAATTTTTTTAAAATTTTGATTAGAATACAAAGTTGATTATGGTTATGATTGTGATTTTTTTTTAAATTTTGATTAGAATACAAAATTGAACTGTAACATTCTTTAATCCATGTTTCATTAGAATATAAATTTGATTATATATTAGTTATGATTATGGTTATGATTGTGATTGTGATTATAATTTCATACCAAATCCAAACAATTCAATTCTAATAAATCTTCGACATCAACATATATTTCACATTCAATGTAAATGTCTAAAAAGTCATTTTCTAAGTCATCATTTTTGAAGAACAATTAAACTACATAGCTTGAGCATCATATCCAACTTCACTCTCAGAATACTTCCTTTAAATTTATCCTCGTTCATATTTGCATCTAATTGCATTTTTTTTTCTTACATCATACCATGCATAGTTAATAAAGTTGTAATGTGTTGTAAAAGTAACCTTTATTTGATGCTTGATTTTTTCTTCTTACTACATCACATAAAACTTCACCCTGTCCTTAATCTCATTTGTTCCATTAACTCCATCTTCATCGTTTGGATTAGCTATCCATTCATCATCAGAAGGAATGCTTTCAACAATCAAATAATCTCTTCTCTTTTTGTGATCTAGTTTTCACATATATGTGCTTCAACTTTTTGTTGTACATAATGTACATTTTAAACTATTCATCTTACTTTGTGCTTACCAAGTTTCTTCTCTTTGTGTGCATTTCATTGAATATACTCCAATTACGTTAATATGTCGATGCAGAACAAGTAATCTCTAAATTGTTTTAGCTCTGGAACTTCATTTTCAAAATTATCCCACCACTTAGCTGTACAATTTTTTTTAATAATATGAGAAATACCTAGAAGTTTGAAAAAAGTAGAATAACAAAGATTACCAGGTGAACATGTCATGTACGATGTTAGATATGAATAATAGCCTACTAAATTGTGCGTGTATTTGTAATCATCAAGTTGGGAGTCGACATTCACACATGTCACTTGATCTTTTGATTATATCCATGCACTTATACTAATCAATTTTAATCTCTGGATGCTTAAAGGCATTGGCGCTATGTATGAATCGAATATTGAAATAATATGCAGTTGCGCACAAGTCACGATGCAATTGAGTCTCTCACTTTTGATCAATTATAACTTAAATCTTCTTATGGGAAGTTACATCCTCATTTAAGATTTTTGCTATGATTTTTTAACATCATCCATAGCACCATAAGTAAAACTCATTGATGATATACTCTGAGATTTTTTAATGTCGTCATAGATGAGGCCAAAGAAAAGAACATGGCTAAAATTGAAATGAATATGTAACTTTCTATACGAAGATTTGAGATACAATTGATTAGAAATGTGAGAATTTATTGCATGGCGACATGTATGCAACTACATATTGTTCAAAACCTTGATTCAGATGATGCCCCAAAATGTTACTGTTAGATTATATTATGTTTCCTATCTTTAGTTTCCTATATTTATATTTCCTTTTCTCACATGTATTAGGGTTTCCTATTCTATTCCTATTACCTCTATAAATAGAGGTCTCTTGTAATTCACAATACACACATCAATAATATATCTCTCATTATTTCTATTAGTTACTGATGATCCGGAAAAAAACTAGTTTGCACAAGTAAATGGATAGAATCATTACAGACCAAGAAACATATATGAAGCCAACTTGATGATTATTAATACAAGTGAGTATCTTTTGGTTACATATCACTTTTGACATTATACATGAAAGTTCACCCGATCATAATTTTTGACATTATATTTTTCAATTTGTAAAAGTTAATATAAAACAAAAGTTTAAGTACATTGACTATTTTTTATGTAATTGAGTTGTGGGATAATTATGAAATTTTAGAGCTAAAAATTTTGTAATAAGAATTTTGGGTCTTGTTTGACATTAACATGTGAACATAATTGAATCACTTTCAAAATGTGTACACAAAGAAACAATCGCCTAAACACAAGTAAGATGAATAATTTAATGTTCATTATGTACAACAAAAAGTTGAATCACAAATTTATGAACAATAAATCACGAAAATAGGAAGATGATTATTTGATTGTTGACAATGTGTCTTCAGAAGGTGAATGGGTAGCCAACCCAAATGATTACGAAGTTAATTGAACAAATGAGATTGTGTATTCGGTGGAAGTTCTACGTGACCAAGGAAGATAAAACAAAATCAAGCAACAAATAGTGGTTAACTTATTACATCTACAATTTTGAACATTATATATTGTTAAGTTATAAATTAATTTTACTATACATGTTATGACGAAGGAAAAGAAATCCAAGTGGGCGTGGATGTGATTGAGAAATATGAATATGAACGGAGACTATTTTAAGAATGAAGATAGATATGATGGTCGAATTATTTAATTTGATTGCTCCATAGAAAGTAGTTATGGAAATGACCTCTTCATTGGGAGGATTTTGAGAACGGATAAAAGCAATTTAGTTACTATAAGAGTTAGAGATATTCAAGGTGATGGATTTCCAGATGAGCTTTCGGGATGGCTGATTCTATATGTAGTATTGTATTGTATGATACCGGTTACTTGACATTGGCCGGACTCCAATGCTGCCGACTAGAAATATGTAGTATTGTATTGTATTGGAATCACATTCTTCAATCATTTGAATTCTTCTTGATTACTGATCGATCCTCCAGATTTTGTTTGTTGATTTGCAATTCAGGCTTCTCTGATGTGCCTCTCAAATGGCTAATGAGTATTTATAAATTCTTTCAGTTAAAATCTCTTCTCTATTGTAGTTAATTTAAACAAACAACATAGTAATTTAAGACTCATTCCAGACCAACCAAACTAGGTGATCAAACAATTTTGAATACTTCAAATATAGACATGTTAAATAATTATGCAAAAAGGTAGAAAAGTCTACAACACATATATTAAATGTAATTGTAACAAACAACGTTAATCCCCAAAACAAAATTTGGGATTCAAACATCTATTTGGCGCACATTTGAGCTCATTCATTTACAATCCGATCAAAACTTAGCTGAAGAACGAACAGGAAATATCTTGAAACCTTTAGATACCAGCATATGGTTTCACTTTGAAGATTATATACATTCCGGGATGAGATTAGGAGAGTACTCGGTATCTCCCTTTCTATGGCTGCACTGTTCCAGCTGAGTTTCGGGAACAGATCCGATCATGGATGCAAATAAACTGCAGAAGTACACTTGCTCCTCCTTCTGAAGGTTTTTACATGGAACTGGTGCATGTGGTCGGTTCCATGTGACCGCGGATTGGAACTTCTGCATCACGAGGAGTGATGTAATCTTGTTGAGTCGAGAAGTAGCTGTGATTTCCCGATGCTGAAAAAAATTCTTGTTTCAAGTTTGTTGGGACTGCAAGTGAAATGTTCCTTGCATTTGACTCCATCTCACCAAACATTAGATTTGCGATAGCTCTGTCGATGGTGTTAGTCTCCGACTCCGCTACTGGTTTCCTTGTTTCATGACTGAGGATGACAATAAAATTCATCATTAGTAGGCAAGAAGGATAAAGAGACAGAAGAAATCAAGCACAGAAAACTGTCACATGAACATATAGTTGTGTGTAGAAATGAGAAAGTATAAAGAAATTAACATATTTTAAGTAAAATATTTCTCCTGGTAGAAAATTTGAAATGATGGTGAAACACAAATTAGAACAAATAATTGACGAAAACATCTGCAACACAAATATGGATTACCTTACTGTCTCATCATGAGTTGTCCATGAATGAGGCTCTTTTATGAGGGGGTCACCAGTCTGGCTTTCATCCGCCACTTGTTGTTTCGAGTTCTTGGCAAGACGGTACAAGGCATCTCGGAAGCAAATTCGGGTTTTCTCGGTCAACTGATCACATTGAAACACATAGAACTTCAGCAACATTATAATTTCCATGGATATACAGTCATTAATTAAGGTTATGACTTTTTTTTTATTATCATACCTGAGTCATCACGATCTCAAGTTCTTGGAGTATAGATTCTTCCATTGATGTTTCCTCGCCCCCATACCCACTTGTGCTGTTTTCCTCAGAAATCGGCAAATGTTCTACCTGCAGTGCCTTGAACAAAAATTACTGTCATTTGACGGCCTTATAAGTTTCGCAACATACGAGCGACAGAGCAAAATGGAATATCTATCTCAGGAAAGAGGAATACATGCCTAGTTGTATAGAAAATTTTGTTTTCTTGGAATTATCCAATAAACTTACTTAACATGACATGCAATATTCACTTCAATGATAACTCCTAGTAATCATAAATTTTAGTTCAATATGCACTAACACGTGTTGTTCAAATCTTCACAGAAATTACACATTAACATCATTGCAATGCATTGCTTTGCATTGATACCGAGAACCACAGGAGCATCCTTGGACCAACAAAAAATATATGTTCAAGAGACATGGACAATCTATAAATAAAAGATACTTCAATAGATATAACTTTCTGTTATCTTGTCATGAAACATAAACCATGTAAATAATATGCAGACCTTGTTTATTCCACATATGTACAATTCAATCAGGGATACAAATAAATTATAACTTAGAAGCATGTATAATAGTCATAACCAGGATATCGAAAAACAATTAGGGAAAAAGATACAAACTATTAAATCAGTGCCTCCTTTCTGACTACATATTACAGAAATTCTAACCTTTGCCAGTGGCAGGGCGTGGTCCTGTTGCTCTGACTTAGAATGGATAACTTCACCGTTCTCCCAACTCAATGACCTGTATATGCCATCAGTTCTGGCATAATTTGAGTTTCCAATACTACTCATGTCGCTCAAATTACTTTGTGAATCAACCATCTGCGTCAAGGCACTTTCATTTGGCTCTGTGTCACTCTGGAATGTGGGAGAAATGGAAACTGATTTGTGGAAGCTTTCAATTACAGGTAGATCCTCAAGTAAAGAACTCCTGCGTGAAAAGAAAACTAGGTGGTCAGGACCGAAAGAAAAAACACCTAAAGAATATTAGTCTAGAGCAAACTTAGACATCCCAAGGATATTGAACTGTAAGCCAATTGTATTGCACAAAGAAGTTGCCTTTAAAAGTATAGAGACAATTGTAAAAGAAAATATGTGCCCTTGACATTTGTGACAACAGAGAATTAACAGAAGTTTCTACTCTATTGTCATATGCTAGACAGGGCACTTTTCTGTAATCAACCCGAATTCTGGATTTATGGGTGACACAATACATAAACACAATGGGACAGTTCAATCTCAGAGGGACTCTCTTACATGCTATTAATCAACATGACGGACTAAAGTTTATTGGAAACTACTTGGTTTTCCGCAGACATTAAATGAAGTATCTTAATCCCAGAAGTTACTCTTGTACAAGAAAATGTCATCCATCTGTTCAATTCCAGGGAAGTCATCAAGTTGGTAATCTGCCTGACCATGTGAGACGGCAGATTGCTGAAGCGAGTGGGATAGTTCTCCACCTACGCTTGAACTGTTGACTGAAGCTCCCATCTCGTCGCCATGGCAGCTAGACCTTTTACCGTTGCTGTTTAGTTCCCCACAAGGCAAATCTGAATCCATTGTGAAGTACTTGTTCCCAGATCCAAGATTGGGAGGCGCATTCATCCCCCATTTAAACCAACTGTCAGGTGATGGGAGCCTATCAGGTAACTCTCCATCTTTTGGGACAACAAGGTCTTCAATACCACTTCCATAGTACCAATCCATAACTTATTCTGCACAATTAGAAACATGTATGATAATAAGAAGAAGAAATAGCATAAAAAGTACCTATTTGAGATTGTTCATTTTCCCCACAAGAAACAAAAAGAAAGATTGCAGATACCAAAGTTGCAATAAGAAGCAAATCATCAAAATGTTTTCAAATGATCAAATCCTGTAAATGACCAATGAGTTCAAACTACCAAATTTCAAAACCATTGCCAAGTAATAGATTCGTTTGAACTTTGAAGACATCAAAATGCTTTATTTTCTAGCCACAAGGGATTTTATGAGAAATCACTCGCTCCTATAGATGAGAACACACACCATGTACTGGATGAACATAGAAAATTAAGAAAACCCAACTCAAATCTCAGCTCAAGTAAACAAAGATCTAGTACTTTCGTTCAAAACCATATAACAACAGGAAAAGGGATGAGAAAAATGCAACCAATAGTGGATGAAAAATGAAAATGAAGATGACCCAATTCAGATCTAAGCTCATAACAACAAATAAAGTCATATTTTCCCATTTCAAGCAGCATCAAAGAAGTATACTGTTCAAACCAGACCCAGATCAAATCTCAATCTCATACCAATAAAAAATTTGTTATCCCGCCTCAATCCAACATATAAGGATTAAACTGTAAGAAACACAGGAAATGAATTTACTAGCTTAAGATGGAAAAATAATGAAACAAAGAAACCCAATTCGATTCTCGGGTGAAGTTTCATTTAAACTAAGAGAAAATTAAGGAGCAAGCACACCCTTGTGGATTCATTCAGTAAACTATGAAGAATCAAAATTCAAGTATCTCAAATCTTATCCATTGAAATAAATGAATGGAGAAGAAGCAAATTGATGAGCAAGAGAACACACCTTGTTGCAGATCAATACAGAAAACGAAGCAAACCCAGTTGGAATTTCAGCTCAGCGAATCGGCGAACAAAGAAAGAGAAACCAAATCCAGAAGATACGCTATTGTGAGAGGGAAAAGTGAGAAAGAAGCAGAGGCGGCTGTGGCTTGTGCAGAGCCTTATATATCTTCAGAGCAAGCAAGTTGTGAGTCAAATCGACGCAACTTGTGTTTGGTTTGTATTGTAGCAGAGACAGAGAGAGAGAGAGAAAAAAAGGGTATTGCTTGTGGCCACAAACGGCTCTGCGAATTCGTGGCTGAGAGGCCTCCATCTTAAACCGCGCCCCCATTGGTCCACGTGTCCCGAACGTCACGTGCACCCTGCCTCGCTCGTGGTTCCCGGATATGCCCCTGGCGCTGCTCTGGCGATTGGTGGCTGTTTTGTCTTTTCGATGAAACACGTGGGCCGCTCAAAAGGCCTCACGTATCTGGATAATTCCTGTGGGTGGGCACGTGGCCAGAAAGTGATGGCCGGAGAGGACACGTGGCAAAGAGCAAGATTCGGGGGAATAAATATAGGTAGTTGAGTGATTGGGGGTGGGTTATGGATAAGGTGTATCGCAGTCAATTTGAGGATCATGGGTGGTATGCTTTGTCAGAGCAGGAAAAGGTTTATTTCACAAAATCATCGACCAGAGGGTCACTACACGGTCTTCACCAGCCGCCATTGTCACCTGTACACTGCCGGTGAAGAAAATGTGTAGTTATATCTAGGTATAATTTCAGATGAGTACCCCTGGGTATGTCACATTATCACATGACGTACCCTAGAATTTTTTGTATCAAGGTGACTACCCTAATATTTTATTTTTCTCACCGTTACTCATTCCGTCAATTTCCGTTATTTTTTAACATTTTTGACATGTGAAATGACTAAAATACCCTTCAGAGTAAATAAATTATTTTTAAATTGAATGAAATGACGCAAATACCCTTCACTATTCATTTAATTTTCAAAAAAATGCCTCTCTCTCTCTCTCTCTCTCTCTCTCTCTCTCTCTCTCTCTCTCTCTACTGAGATCGCTCTATTTCTAAAAGATTGAGTGAGATCGCATTCAAAATCACAGCAGTAGCAAAACAAAACAAAAAATCTGCTGAAATGAAGAGAACAGTAACATATAATTAGCAGTAAATAATTTAATTTAAATTAAAAAAAGGGACAAAAAGTAAGAACTCTACACCCATCATCATCTTCGTCGTCTCGGTCCGTATAATCCCAAACAAACAAAAGCTCCATTTCCGGCGAGATCCGATTCAGTGCCGTCGGAGAAGATCTCGCAAATCGGCAATAGAGGAGATTCGGGTTGAGGAGTTGAGCAGCGAGAGCATCGATTACACATCCGAAGACGAAGAGACCAAGGACTACCGGCGAGGAGGCTTCCACGCCGTTCGAATCGGCGACACCTTCATGAGCGGTCGCTACGTGGTTCAGTCCAAGCTCGGCTGGGGCCATATCTCCACCGTCTGGCTCGCCTGGGACATCCACCAATCAGTACACCTTTTCAATTCCTTTCCTTTGTTTGTTCTGGAGATTTTCCATCTTTCCGCTGATTAGTTGTTTAGTGGAGAAATTCTGAATCTTGTTTTGACCTTCGAAAATGGTACCTGTAATTTTTTATAATACCTGAGAATCTCTGGGCTTCCTTTTTGTTTTTCGTTTCCTATTTGTTTGTTTGATTGCCCAGATAAAGAATATTTGAACCTTGTTTTGACCTCTAGTAAGGATTTAGAGTAGAAACTAAGTACATGTAAGTAATTTGATTCTTGAGAACCTTTGGATCTCCTTTCCACTTAGTTTGCTTAATTGGGAATCACTTGGTTCGGTTGGGGTGATAAGTTCATTGTTTAGAATTGACTTGACGGGAAGTATACAGTAGGGTGTGTGGCATTTTTTTTGAAAATTAAATGAATAGTGAAGGGTATTTGCGTCATTTTATTCAATTTAAAAACAATTTATTTACTCTGAAGGGTATTTTAGTCATTTCACATGTAAAAATTGTTAAAAACTAACGGAAATGGACGGAATGAGTAACGGTGAGAAAAATAAAATGTTAGGGTAGTCACCCTGATACGAAAAATTCTAGGGTATGTCATGTGATAATGTTGTTGGAAAATATTATAAAATAATCAACAAGTTGCTAATATTAAAATAAAATTTAACAATAAAGTTTATAAATTGTAACTCAACCTTTTACCGAATACAAGTTCAACACCGTAAAGAAAAAAGTCGAGGCGTGTTGGACACTTTCCTTAAAGTGTATTCGCTCTCCCTCGGGTGTTGGATTCAGCGAGCGTACACCTCCCAGGATACAACGACTTCGAACTAGCACCTTACACCAAAGGTCTAGTTCAAGCGAACTAGAACTCGAACCTTTCTCTATCACCAACCGAACGAAGAAATGAAGAAGAGGGAGAACAATAACACAAGAATTCTTGAGTTTGGATGATTGAAAAATGAAGAGAAAGACCATCTATTTATAGTCTCATCTCTTCCACCTCTTGAATTCTAAGAATCAATGCAACCTTAAAGACAAAATTGAAAAATTGTAACCTAAACATTCAAGAGGATGAAATGAGCATAACTCACATTCAAATTAGAATATAAAAACAATTTTTATTCAATATGGGAAATATGATTTATAATCATATAATATACAACAATCCCCCACATGAATAAAATTGTGCAACGTCAAAAAAGGACTCGAGGAAAACTCGAACGAATTGGTGATAGATTCTCCGGTCAATACCTGTATAGGATAGGTAGGGGCACCTTTGAACCTTCCCTTGTGAGAAATCATGTCGACTTTACTAGCTGACCAATAGACTTGATGTCCTTGAATTGTTCTGCCGTTTGTGTAAATGATAACATGCCTCACGCAGATATCTTCCTGACTCAAGTTCAGTTCTCATGGTTATGTTCTTTTTGGTCATGAACATCTCCCTGGTTCTGCAAGAGTTTCTAAAGGATTTAGCCCTTCAATCCTCCTTTGAAGCGACCCCACTTCTCTCTCACATAGGTGATTTCTTATTTAAGAGTAACCCGTTTTACTCCGCTCGAACTATCAATAGTTTCGACGCATAAGAATCATTAAAAGCTTAAGTGCTTAACCTTTTTCTACGGGTGTCACTGTTTGCATCGTAGAAATAGGACCGGGGGAACCCCCACAGTGACCTCACTCAGTCTTGACAATTAGGTTGTCCCTTTGAACCATGATCTTGGGATCTCCAGTCAACACGGTTGGGTTTCCTTTGTCTCAACTTTATAATTTCATGGGCTTAAGTCCCATTCCTCTAGATGCCTTCTCAACTAGGTCTCTAGGCAAGCCTTTTGTAAGCGGATCCGCAATATTTTCCTTGGACCTAATGTAGTCAATACTTATGACTCCATTTTTGAGAAGTTGTCTGACGGTTTTATGCCTACGACGTATATGTCGAGACTTACCGTTGTACATTATATTCTTTGCCCTGCCAATAGTTGATTGATTGTCACAATATATACATATTGCAGGCACTGGTTTCAACCAATTAGGAATATCCTCTAAGAAATTTCTTAGCCATTCGGCCTCTTCTCCACATGCATCTAATGCAACAAACTCAGATTCCATCGTTGATCTGGTTATAACGGTTTGTTTTGAGGATTTCCATGTCACAGCTGCACCTCCTAAAGTAAACACATAACCACTTGTGGCCTTTGAGTCTTGTATATCAGATATCCAACTTGCATCAGTGTATCCTTCCACGACTTCCGGATATCTTGTATAGTGTAGACCATAATCACGAGTAAACCGTAAATACTTTAGTATTCTTACGATAGCATTCCAGTGTTCGGCTCCTGGATTACTTGTATATCTTGCAAGTCTACTTACGGTGAAGGCAATATCGGGTCTCGTACATGTCATTAAGTACATAAGACTACCTATCACTTTTGCATACTCATTTTGAGCAATACTTTCTTCTTTATTCTTTGACAAGTGTCGGCTTACATCAATAGGCGTTCTAGCCAAACCAACATCACCCTTGCTGAACTTGTCAAGAATTTTATCAACATAATGTGTTTGACTTAAAATAAGTCCTTCTTTAGTTCTTGTAATTTTTATTCCTAAAATTACATCAGCAAGTCCCATATCTTTCATATCGAATCTTGATTTCAACATGTCTTTTGTTGATTTGACCATGCGTTCATTGCTTCCTACAATAAGCATATCATCAACGTATAAGCACAGAATAACGTAACCATGCTCTGTGTTCTTAACATATACACATTTGTCACATTCATTAATTTTGAATCCATTTGACAACATGGCACTATCAAATTTTTCGTGCCACTGTTTAGGTGCTTGTTTAAGTCCATATAAGGACTTCACCAGCTTGCACACTTTTCTTTCTTGTCCATGAGCAATACAACCCTCAGGCTGCTCCATGTATATCTCTTCTTCAAGATCTCCATTAAGAAATGCAGTCTTGACATCCATCTGATGAATTTCAAGATTCCGCAAAGCGGCAATAGCTACTATCAATCTTATAGAACTTATTCTTGTTACCGGAGAATAAGTATCAAAGTAGTCAAGACCTTCACGTTGTCTATAACCTTTGATTACAAGTCTGGCCTTATATTTATCAATTGTTCCATCTGCTTTCATTTTTCTTTTGAATATCCATTTAGAACCAAGTGTTCTAATTCTAGGTGGGAGATCTACCAATTCCCAAGTGTGATTTTGCATGATGGAATCAATTTCATTTTTTATGGCTTCCTTCCATAAAGGTCCCTCATCAGAATTTACAGCCTCTTTATAAGTTTGAGGTTCAGCTTCTAGCATATAGGTTAGGAAGTCAGGGCCAAATGACTTTTCTACCCTTGCTCTTTTGCTTCGTCTAGGCTCTTCTAACCCATCATCCTCTTCAGAATGTTCATCTTGAACACGTGGTATTTCCTCATTATCCTCATGAATTCGTTTAGATAATCTCGATTCATCTAATTTCGGCTTATAAGGAAATACATGTTCATAAAACGTAGCATTTCTAGACTCCATTATAGTATTCTTGTGAATATCTGGGTTTTCAGAATAATACACAAGGAATCTATATGCACTGCTATTTTGTGCATATCCAATGAAGACACAATCAACTGTCTTAGGTCCTATCTTCATTTTCTTTGGAGCTGGGGCCATAACTTTGGCTAAGCACCCCCACACTTTCAAGTAGTTATATGAAGGTTTCCTACCTTTAAATAATTCATATGGGGTTTTATCAACTTCCTTTCGAGGTACCTTATTTAAAAGATAATTTGCTGATAAAACAGCTTCCCCCCACATGTTCTGTGGTAACCCAGAACTTATAAGCATCGCATTCATCATCTCTTTTAGAGTGCGATTCTTTCTTTCAGCAACACCATTAGATTGAGGAGAGTATGGTGGTGTAACCTCATGAATAATTCCGTGTTGGACACAAAAGGAGCCAAACGGTTCAACATATTCACCTCCACGGTCACTTCTTACCATTTTAATTTTCTTACTAAGTTGATTTTCAACTTCAGCTTTGTACATGGCAAATTTTCCTATAGCCTCATCTTTGCTTTTAAGCAGGTATACATAACAATATTTTGTACTATCGTCAATGAAAGTTACAAAATATTTGTTTCCACCTCTTGTTTGAGCAAACTTTAAGTCACAAATATCACTGTGAATTAGCTCAAGAGGTTTTGTTTTCCTTTCTATAATTTTGAAAGGTGTTCTCATTTGTTTTGCCTCTACACAAGTTTCACACTTGTGACTATTATCGATGTTGAATGTGGGTATATGGTCCAAGTGAATTAATCTACGTATAGAGTTATAATTCACATGACCAAGTCTACCATGCCACAAACTACTTGACTCAAGCATATAAATGGAAGACTTTTCTTTATTCATTTCATTTTTCTTGATGGCCAGTACATTCATTTTCATCATGCCATCAGTTACATAGCCCCTACCCACATACATTCCATTTTTGGTCAACACAATTTTCTGAGACTCAATTACAATTCGAAACCCATGAGTATCCAGTAATGTCCCAGAGATAAGGTTCTTCCTGATGTCGGGCACATACAAGACATTTGTAAGCTTGACTTCTTTTCCCGATGTCATCTTCAGAAAGATCGTCCCTTTCCCCTTGATATCTGAGGTAGCAGAGTTTCCCATGTATATTTTCTCTGCATGCTCAAGCATATTCAGACTAGAAAAAGCATTTCTATCTGAACAAACATGGCGTGTTGCTCCAGTGTCTAGCCACCATTCCTTGTGGTTGGAGTCCACCAAGTTAACTTCTGAGATTACCGCAACAAGATCTTCATTTGTGTCCATTGCATTGATCTCTTGCCTCCTTCTCTTTGGAAGCCTACATTCGGTTGACTTGTGACCAAGCTTGTCACAGTTGAAACATTTTCCCAAAAACTTGGGTTGTGGTTTCTTCTTGAACACTCCTCCCTTTGGCCCAATTTTGTTCTTTTCGGCCTTATATCTCCTAGAGCTTTCACCATGCTCCACAAAATTTGCTTTAGCATCAAACCTTTTCTCAGTTTTTCTATTGTCCTCTTCGATACGAAGACGAACAATTAGATCTTCAAGACTCATCTCCTTTCGTTTGTGCTTGAGATAGTTCTTGAAATCTTTCCATCCATGTGGCAATTTTTCAATTACTGAGGCGACCTGAAAAGACTCACTTATTTGTATTCCTTCGTCATGCATTTCGTGTATGATCAATTGCAAATCTTGCACTTGACTTACCACGGTTTTGGAATCTACCATTTTAAAATCTAAGAACCGGCCCACGATAAATTTCTTGGCGCCCGCGTCCTCAGTTTTATATTTATGGGATAAAGAATCCCACAGTTCCTTGGCAGTTCTTTTTGCACTATATACGTTATACAATGCATCACATAAACTATTCAATACATAGTTTCTACACAAATAATCAGAGTTATTCCATGAGTTGAATGCTATAAGCACTTGAGGATCACTTTCATCCTCATGCAACTTTGGTCCTTCCTCGGTTAGCAACCTTGCTAGACCCAAAGTGGTCAAGTAGAAAAACATCTTCTGCTGCCACCTCTTGAAGTTCAAGCCATCAAACTTCTCAGGTCGTTCAGCATGATTTACCGGAACTGACACCGGTGTCATTGTGGTTGGCACTCGTGCCACAAGACCACTTGGGACTTGACCCGAAGGTACGTTCCCGGCCGCAGCCACGTTTCCATGTTGGCCCAAAGGCACAAGTATCTCCCCGACATTAACCATGTCGAGGTCTGTGGGAAGAGTTCCATCATTTCCATTCACACCGTTCATGTTTTGGGTTTCCATTTTTCTACAAAAGAAACCAATTAGTTAGTATACCGATATAGAGAAAAATTAGAAAAACCCTTAAACTTTCGCAACCCGTTAAATATTTTATTTAATATATATTTTTTTTATTATTATTTTTTTTTAAATTAAAATACACTTTAAGATTGTTGGAAAATATTATAAAATAATCAACAAGTTGCTAATATTAAAATAAAATTTAACAATAAAGTTTATAAATTGTAACTCAACCTTTTACCGAATACAAGTTCAACACCGTAAAGAAAAAAGTCGAGGCGTGTTGGACACTTTCCTTAAAGTGTATTCGCTCTCCCTCGGGTGTTGGATTCAGCGAGCGTACACCTCCCAGGATACAACGACTTCGAACTAGCACCTTACACCAAAGGTCTAGTTCAAGCGAACTAGAACTCGAACCTTTCTCTATCACCAACCGAACGAAGAAATGAAGAAGAGGGAGAACAATAACACAAGAATTCTTGAGTTTGGATGATTGAAAAATGAAGAGAAAGACCATCTATTTATAGTCTCATCTCTTCCACCTCTTGAATTCTAAGAATCAATGCAACCTTAAAGACAAAATTGAAAAATTGTAACCTAAACATTCAAGAGGATGAAATGAGCATAACTCACATTCAAATTAGAATATAAAAACAATTTTTATTCAATATGGGAAATATGATTTATAATCATATAATATACAACAAATGTGACATAACTAGGGGTACCCATCTGGAATTATCCCTTATATCTATCTTATATGCTCGATTTTTCTCTCATCCACACTCAAAGAAGGATTCAACTCTTTCTTTTGATTTTAATTATGAAATAGGCCATTACATTTATACATAATTGTATAATATAATGTAGATGATTACCTTATATTATTTGAGACTGGTACGCTACCGATGACAAAAAGGTGTAAGTAACTTTTTCCTCATCACTACTGAAAGGGTTATTATATTCAGTGATAATGAGACTTTAATATACCTAACTATTTTGAAATGGCAGTCTTCTACCCTAATTAATCTTCCCCTTTTTAGTATTTTGACAACTCTTTCGTGACAACCTACAGTTATTTTCAAAAAGTATCATGAACAATCAAAAGTATCATGAATAATCAACCACCAGTTCAAGTTTAAACTCATAATTGAATCGATTCAAATTTAAACTTATATTGAATTGATTCAAATTAAAAATTGTTCAAAATATCTTACAATGGTTTTAAATTTTTAAATTTTGTCATTAAACACCAACAAGTTCTCTGTGTTTGTGTTTGCTTATATGCCTCTTCTTCTTCTCCACCTTGGCCGATCAAGAAACATGCACCAACAAAAACTACACCATTACGATCCAAGAAACATGTTAAACATGTGCACAAAACGACTCAAACCTCAACTGCGATTGACCTCTCTCTAGCCCGACCGTTGCGTCACCAACCTTCGCAGCCTCCTCTCCATCAAGCTGCTCCGTTGTAACGCCACCTCTGCGTGCCACCGCGTCAGTAGGACCCGTTTACGAGGGTGTGTTTACATGATTGTTTCGACCTCTACTCTGACTCCGTCCCCACCCTAAAAACATTGTTCGGGACTACAAGACCATATGTTACGACAAGGCCAACATTGAGCTCAGTTCTGTCATCGACGCATATGTCACATGCGAAGATGGGTTTCATGAGAAACTAGATTCTGCCATCAATTTGTAGATATGCAAGAAACCCTCACCGGATTTGCCTTGCAAGAAACCCTTGCGGGGTCTGCAAACTAGAGCCTTCTTCGACCTCGCCTCCGCCTCCTCCAGCCTTTAACGTCCCGATTCCCCTCGTCGGAGCCTCCACACCCTTCGTCCATTAGTTATTTTTTTCAACTTCTTATTTAATTTGTGAAATGATTATTAAGCCCTTAAATTTAATTTTTGATTTGGGGGTATAATTGTAATTACATATTAAAAATAAATCAAATTGAACCGGTTGAATTTTTGTTTCTTATACCAATGGTAGTTTGGGTATTATAGTCAGTTTAAAGGCAGGTTGTCACAAAAAAAATGTCAATGCTACTAAAAAGAGAGAAAATTAGTTAGGGTATGAGACTGTCATCTTGAGATAGTTAGGTGTAACAAAGTGTCATTGTCCCTTACATTTATACACAATTGTGTGAACCTTTAAAAGGAAACTAAGAAAATAAATTAAATATTTGACGACATATTCACATGAAAGAAATCAACAGTGCAAGGAAGGCAAGAAATCAATGAGATTTCATATCAACGATGTCAACCGCCAATACTCCCTTCAAGTTGGAGTATGTACATTAGCATTGTCCAACTTGCGAAGAAGGCCATGGAACCGATCTCGTCTAAGACGCTTAGCAAAAATATCGATGAGTTGGTGTTTACTGGAGATTGACCGAGGTTGGAGGACTGCTGCCTAGAGTTGCTGACATACAAATTGACGATCAATTTCAATATGTTTTGTATGCTCGTGAAAACAAGATTAGAATGTTGATGACAGCTTGGTTATCGTAAAATAGTGGAAATGGCTTAATCTGAGAAGCCTGGAGATTATAAAGTGGATGGCATGACTAAATGATTTCGCGACTAGTAGCCAACATACCTCTACCTCGGCTGTGGAGCATGAGACGACAGTTTGCTTATTGAAACGCCAAGAGACTGGTGAAGGTCCGAGAAAAAGTATGAAACTGATAGTGGACGTATACGGGCACCCTGCCCAATCAACATCGCAACGTGCGTTTAAGGTGAGGAAGTTGCATGCAAGTAGGATAATTCCTTGTCCCGAACTGCTTTTAAGATATCGAAGTACATGAAAGGCCCCCATCCAAGTGTGGTTGTTAGGAAGGTAGCATATATTTACTCAATATGTGAACCGCATAGCTTATGTCAAGTCGAATAATTGTGAGATATAAAAATCATTCGATGAGTCGTCGATATTGGTCATTGTCCGAGCAAAGGGAACCTTCATTATATAAGAGTTTATGTTGTTGGATACACGTTGGATCCATGCACGTGACTATCACATCATTCACATATACGAGGACAACAATAAAGGAATCTGGAGCGGTAAGGGTGAACAAAAAATGGTATATTGTTGAAGGTTTATATCTAAGGGTCATAACAGACTCAATGAATTTGTGATACCAGTTCCGAGAGGCATGCTTGAGGTCATAGGGAGACTTGTGCAAGCGACAAACATTATTCTCTTATTTTGAAAACCCCGAAGAATTTTCTTAGAAACTTTGTCATGTAAATCACCATGTAATAAGGCGTTGTTAACATCAAGTTTGGTGGAATAGTCAATCTCGTGCAGTAGAGATAGTGAGAAAATGGAAAGTTATCATCTTCGCAACAGGAGAAAGTATATCATTGAAGTCGATACCTTCAATTTAAGTGTACCCATTAACAACCAACTGAACATTGTGTCATTCAATTTCATTATCAAGTCGATACTCGGCCTTGTAGACCCATTTTGATTTTATGGCACACTTCCCAAGTGGAAGAGTACTTAAAATTAAAGTCTTCTTTTCCTCCAAGGTGGTAATCTCTTTTTTCATAACATCCTACCAACGAGCTTACTTAATTACTTGATGAAAGTACGAGGCTTATCCACAAAATAGAGGGATGCTAGAAAAGCAGTGTGAGTGGGAGAAAATCTATTATACGAAATTAAATGTGTAAGATGATATATCGTTGAGTTGGCTGAAGGAAAGTCGGGTTGTGAAACACAATCAGATGGTAAGATCAGAGGAGACATTGTATAATTATAACCACATAGGCGGTTGGAAGTATTATAAAGATGCTTAATTGGGAGGTTCATCTCATATGTAACGTTATCATCTTCTGTATAAGGTGCTATTGGAGAGTTAGCTTTTGGAATAAGAATTGGAGGTGGAGGTTCTGAATTATATTACAAGACATAGTATGAAGGGCATATAAAGGATTAAGCTTTGCTTTTGTATTATTGTACAAGTCTTCAGGAAAAATATTTTCCCAAAACTGAACATCTCTTAAGAGTGACTCTTTGGGACTCGAAATCATAAACACGAATATTCTTTCTGACATTTTGGGTTTCCCACAAATACACCAGGTCGCGACTGAGAAGAAAATTCAACGTGAGTTTTCTGGTGAACATAGCATAAACATCCAAAGCTACGCATGTGATTGTGATTAGGCGACTTTTCAAAGAAGACTTCAGACGTGGTCTTGTTTCCAATGACTGTGAGTAACATTCGGTTGATGAGATGAGTCGTCGTGAGGACATATTCTACCCAAAATTGTACATGAAGCTTGACTTGGAACCAAATGGCTCATGCAACCTCAAGAAGGTGACTGTGTTTTCTCAAAATCAATACGTTAAATAACCAAATTGGGTTTGGATCTAAAATTATACCCGGTAAACAAGCTCACAATTCTCCTCAAACTCGTAGCTCTCGGCGGCGGAAACAAAAACTGTGTCACATACTCTTGATGGTACGAACGTCATTTTCTCTTGTCAACGCAAATGTTACATGTTCTTGACGGTGCGAGCGTCACACTCTTGACAACACAAATGTCACATGTTCTTGACGGTGTGAACGTCATATTCTCTTGACAACGCAAACATCACATGCTCTCGACGATAGAAACAAAAACTATGTCACATGCTCTTGACGGTGCGAATGTCACAAACTCTTGACAACGTAAATGTCACATATTCTTAACGACGTGAACAAAAAAAACTCTTGACATTGCAAATGTGACATGCTCTTAATTGTTGAAACAAAAGTTCTTCTAGACATTTATTTATAAAATCTGTTATGCGACATTGAAGAATAGTTTGAGAACTGTGAAGGATGTTCTGTCAAATTATAGTTGAGATGTAGAAGCGAGCTAATTTCCTTGCACACCTGCCAAAATCACAAATTATTGACAAGTGGGCAAAGCAAAATAATTTAAAACCTATTCAAGGACTGGTTATTGCTTTAATACTATCATAGAAGTAATATTAAGGGTTAATTACAAGTTAGTATACCTAGTTGGAGGTCATTTACAAGTGACTATACCTATTTGAAAAACTTTCATTTTCACTCACTTACATTTTTTTACAATCTGCTCATTTCCGTCCATTTTAACAGAAGTTGTAGTTAATTTTTCTCAAAATGAAAAAAAATGCCCTTCATTTTTAAAATTACAAGTTAGTATACCTAGTTGGAGGTCATTTACAAGTGACTACCTATTTTAAAAAATTTCATTTTCGCTCACCTAGTTATATATTTTTTACAGTTTGCTCATTTCCGTCAGATTTAACTAATGTTTATGTTAATTTTTTTTCATATATGATGAAAATGCCCTCAATTTTATAAATTTATTTGTTTCTCTAAAACCCATTATGTTATTCACCATGGAGAAAATACCATCAGTTGCACTCCTTACTCATCGAATCGCTTAAGGAGGACACACGTGAATCGCTATGGAGGACGTCGGACGCCGAATCATCGCCAATGCAAATTGCTATGGGGTCTGGATCGGTTATGATGATTTCAAGGTCAAATCGGCAACGACGAACTCTGGCCAGTCCGGCGAAGCTCGAAGCTTTTGGACGGAGGGGATGTCCAGATCTAACCGTGACACCGTACGCGGATCTGCGACCAAAACCGTCGACACAACCGCTACTCACCGTTCCAAACTTGGGCTTGTCCCCTTCACCGAGCACCACATTCCGACCACAAATCCGACGAGCATGTGCTTGGATCAGGCGGGTTCTGCAAACACGAGTTATGTGCATTCTTTTGATTTCGTTCTTTTTGTTGATTTGTAATTTGAATTTGTAAATTGGAATCAATTTGTTCATGATGTTTAATTTGGAATTTATGGAATGAATTTGGATGATCATTCAAAATGAAGAATAAAATCAAATAAAAGAAAGAAATTGGCAAAAAAAAAGGAATAATTTATGATAATTTTTAGGTTTTCCGGTGACGTGTGGCCTATTCTAGCGTTGTCCCGGTCGAGGTTTTTTGTGCTCAATCCTTAATTCTATAAATTAGCTTAAATCATTTTGGAGGTATAGTGGCAAAAATCAAAAATCAAAATCAAAGAAATTGGACAAAAAAACCATGGATAGCGTCACTTTGAAATTTGATGAACAGTTCGGGGCATTTTATACATTTCACACTTTAATGATTTTTTCCATCCAAAATTTAACAGTGTTAGGGCAAATTGTAATTTTTTGGTAACTAGGTGAGCGAAAAGGAAAGTTTTTAAAATAGGTATAGTCACTTGTAAATGACCTCCAACTAGGTATACTAACTTGTAATTAACCCTTTTCATTTAAAAATGAAGGAAATTGTCGTCATTTTGAGAAAAATTAACTACAACCTCCGTTAAAATGGAAGAAAATGAGCATGTTGTAGAAAAATGTAACTAGGGGATTGAAAATGAAAGTTTTTGAAATAAGTACAGTCACCTGTAAATGACATCCAACTATGTATACTAACTTGTAATTAATCTTAATATTAATATATTGAATTGATGTGTATTACAATAAAAATAGTGCTTTTTGGATGGAGACCAATTGTTATCCAACAACTCAGCCAACATGCCCTAAACAATAATCATCTAAATTGTATTTCCTATTAATTCTAACAGTAGTAGATTCATAAGAAATCTACTTAACTTTAAGAATATCCACCAAAATGGATATTATATTGAGAGTATAAGTGAAAATGAAATTGAGTATCCATATATATCACTTTAAAGAATTGTGGTGAAAAGCGTGTGATAAAAAAATTATATGTCCAATCATCTAGGTTGTATTGTACACCTATAAGAACGGTTAAGACATATGCTATGTTGACCCAGAACTTCTCGAATTTAAATATTTTTATATTTTGACATAATCGTCTTGATAATTCAGCATCAACGATACCGAGTAGGATTATTGAAAATTTATGTGGATATTCACTGAAAACAATAAATGTTTTTCTAGTCTAATGGAATAATTTATACCGTTTTTTCACAAGGAAAAATAATGGTATGCCCATCACAAAACCAATGTTAGTGATGGATCTTTATCACTCCTACATAAAATTCAAGGCGATATCCTTTAATCCATCTAGTGGACTATTTAATTATTGGGTTAATTACAATTTACTATACCTAGTTGGAGGCCTTTTACAAATTGATATACCTATTTTAAAATTTTTCGTTACAATTTTTACAATTAAAATATACGTTTCCGTTACAATTTTTATTTTTTCTGTTAATTTTTTTCAAAATACCCTTCTTTATTATAATTAAAAAATCTCACAAATGAATTTGTTCTCTCCACTCTGCAGATTTGGGATCTCCAGGTGGAGTTGGTCCAAGGCTCTCGTCACTCCAGATCTAGGGTGGTCGTGGAAGAAACCAGCATCGATGATGCGTTCGGCCTCGACGACGAAGACGCCGCGGGTCTCCCACTGTGGACCACCATGAAGCGGCGGAGACGTGGGAGTGGCCATCGCCGAATCTCCGGAAGATGATCCTCGACTCAGTTAGGAATTTGTTCATGAATGGAATTTGGGCAAATCAAATTTGTTCTTGTTGTGGTGTTCTTTGTCGAAATAATGGCTGAGATGATGAGTTTGGGCAAATCAAATCTATTCTTGATTCTATTTTGGAATTTCTTAAACGTATTTTGTGGGTATGCGTTCATGTCCAAAGATTATGATTTTGTTGATCTCAAAGTTTGTATTTTTAACATAAAATCTGAAACCTTTTTTATTTTTCTTGAATTTGGGTTTCAAATGGATTAATGGGATGAGATTTATGGTTTGTGAATTGAGATTTTTGTTTGAATTATTTAAAAACTTGGATTTGATAGATCTCCTTTTTTTTGGTTATTGAAGAAAGTGTCATTATAAAGTTAAGCTTCATTTGGTGAATTACTGCAAAGTCTTGGGTAAACTGATATGACATTTGTAATACTAATATCAATATCCTGAGTTTTAAATTATAAAATTTGAATGTGATATAAGTTAATTAATAGAGGGGACAGTTTTAGATAATTTTTGGATCTTCCTCAACATACAACACATCAACAAAAGTCTGTTATTAATTATTTGAATAGCTTCATGCTTAATAAGGTGGAGAGCTTTAACCTATTCGGAGATTACAATTAAGTGAGAGAGATATAGATAAGAATGAGAAAGAAGAGAAACAAAAAAACACAGAAATTTAGAGGGACAAAAGGGATGGATGACAATCATTTAAAAATTTGATGAATAGTTAGGAGTATTTTAGACATTTCAAATTTTATTAAAACTTTTCATCCAAAATTTAATATCGTTAGTGAAAATTGTAATTTTCTAATAACTAGGTGAGCGAAAATGAAATTTTTTAAAATATGTATAATCACTTGTAAATGACCTCCAACTAGATATAGTAACTTGTAATTAACCTTAATTATTTCATGGTTTTGATTAACGCATCCAACATACGGTTACGTTACGTGTATGCTTATTGTCAACTCTTAATGTTGCATTTGTAAAATTGTTAGCAGAAATCATTAAGTATGAGTTTAATTACAAGTTAGTATACCTACTTAGAGGGCTTTTACAAGTGACTATACATATTTTAAAAACTTTAATTTTCGTTCGCCTAGTAACAAAAAATTACACGTTACTATTTTTCCATCAAAATTAACTTTAGGGGTAATTACACTTTAGTATACCTAGTTGGAGGTCATTTACAAATTACTATACCTACTTTAAAAACTTTCATTCGCACTCACTTAATCGCAGTGTTTTTACAATTTTCCATAACGTCGTTAAAATTTGGACGAAAATTGTTTTTAAAGCGTGAAATGTCTAAAATACCCCTGACTATTCATCAAATTTTCAGAATGTGCCATCAATTCATCCATCTCATTCTCTCATTCTTTATTTTTATTTTTTTTGTCTCTCTCCAAATCCAAACTAAAATTGATCAAATTAACAAAACCCGCATGATAATTTTAACAAATTTGACCAAATTATATCAAATATGGGCAAAAATCAACAAATTTTATGAACAATTTGCCCCAAAAATTCTTCATAAAAATGAATAGTCACCACCAAAATGGAGACCAGTTCCTAATCGTGGCCATTCTCTTAAGCCTAATTGCAGTAATATTAACCCAAAACTCTCTTGTAACTTGTCCATCTCTTATCCCCAAGTACAGGTACATAAAATCCACCAAAATAAAAAACAAAAGAAAAATGAACTAAGAACATTAAAAATCTCAGGTTCAAACTAGAATTAAGATGAAGTAGCACCGTTGATATGCATAATTTGACGTCATGATTAATCAATTGGGACACGCTTAAACACACCCAGAAACTCCAATTCACGCTCTTTCTTCAAATCCATCACACTTGTCAAAAATGGCGAAGAGTTGTGAGTTTTGCGAGCAACGGTTCGAGACGGTCGAGGTCGAGCCCCAATTCGGCCGATTCGTTCTCTACCGGAAAGGGATTCTCCATGGTCGGTCTCGTCGACCTCCATCGCTACAAATCCCCAATCGCCAACAATGGTTCGAGCGGAGACCAGGAACGATTTGATATGATGGAGGAGACTTCAATCAGGGCTAGGTTTGTTCTAGATTTCTCAGCGACATTGAGAACAATGATTTCTCATACGTGTCTACAAGATCTGGCCTCCAGAGGCATGAGGTACTTTTTTCTTCAATTCTATTGAAATTTCATTGGGTTGAAGATTAACGAGCGCCGATGAAGATCTAGGTCTCCGCCGCTGCCATGGCCGTGGACGTCTCCGGCGAATCGAAACGGTCGCCAGAGAACATCAAATGGAGCAAAGGCGGGCAAGAGGAAGAGAGCTCACAGACCCAACTGACCCATCTGGAGCTCCGTCCCTCTCCGACCGATTTCCCTCACCTCCGTCCTTCCAACCACGATTTCCGGTAGCCTCCGTCTCTCTCTCCTCGCAATCGTCCTTCCAATCTGATGAGAATTTAGGGCATATTGATGAAGACAGAGAGTGATTAAATTAAAATAAGAGATGAGATATTTATGGAGTAAATAAGAGAGGAGAAGCAAATTGTGTGTGGTTGGTAGAGGTGTGCTCGTTGGATGATGGCGTAGTTGCAGAGGAGTGGAGTGGAGTGGAGAAGGAGAAAGGGAGAGGGGTATTTTAGGTATTTTAAAAAAATGAACGATAAAAACGTTAAATTGGATGGAAAAATACTAATGTGCAAAATTTTGACCAATATGTGAGCACGAATGAAAGTTTTTAAATGAGGTATAATAATTTGTAAATGACCTCCAACTAGGTATACTAAAGTGTAATTACCCTTAACTTTATTTACTGTTCATATTTTTATAAATACCTAAAATACCCATTCCCTTCCTCCACTCCTCTGCAACTACCTCTCTAGATATGTTGAGTTATGGACGGTAACAAGGATAGGACGATTCCGAGGAGTGAGGGATGGAGGCTGCGAAAATCGTGATTGGAAAGAAAAAGGTGAGGGAAATTGGCCGAAGAGGGAATGAGCTCCACAAGGGTCGGCGTTCATTTTCTGTTCTTCGCCTGACAAATTAGCTGAGGGGCTCTGGAGCTTTTGGACGGAGGGGATGTCCACGTCCAAATCGGCAATGGAGAACTCAGTCCAGTGTAACAAAGCTCGGAGCTTCTGAACGGAGGGGATGTCCAGATCTGGGTTCCACCAGATCTAGCTATGCATGGCGAGTGGGTGGTTGGTGGTTGCCGTCGGCCGTGATCGCAACCGGGGGTGCGAACCTGAGTTGAAGAATTGAGTTGTTTTTTATTTTGGTACCAATTGGATTTTAGGTTTTAAGAAATTCATTGTTAATACTGTGTTTGTTGGGAAATCCGTGCTTTCATTGAATTGGGTTTGTTTCAAGAACCAACTTTTTTTTATTCATTTCAGCGTCAATTAGGTTATGGGCTTTAAGGGATTCACTGAAGTTATTGTGTTTGTTGGAAAATCAATCCATGTTCTTTATTAAATTGAGTTTGTTGATTGTGTTATTTGGAGATGACCCTTATGTTCTTTAGTGAATCAGTTTTGTTGGTTGTGTTAGAGTGATTTTTAATGATTTTAACACTAATTGGGTTCTTGAATTAAAGGATTCGCTAGATATATCGTGTTTGTTGGGAAATCCATGTTCTTTATTGAATTGTTTTTCTTTTGGAGCTAACCCTTCAAAGAACTGAGTTGTTGTTAATGATCTTGGTACCAATTGTGTTCTTGGTTTTAGGGAATTCGCTGAAAATATTGTTTGTTTTGCTTTGTTAGGGCAAATTGTAATTTTTATGTAACTAGGGGAGCGAAAATGAAAGTTTTTAAAATAAATATAGTCACTTGTAAATGACCTCCAACTAGGTATACTAACTAGTAATTAACCCTTAAATATAGGATAGTGTTATAGAAATGGCTAGGCGCTAGACAATCGGCCAGGGCCTTTGGGGGCTAGATGGGGACAAGAAAGATTTCTAATTTTCTAATTTTTAATTTATATTTAATAAATTAATATATTATTTAATAAAATATATATATTATGGTATATAAAAATAATGAAAATAAATGATTTGAGATATTAAAATATTTCAAATTCCTTACGATAAAACTCATAATCAATATTAAAACTCATATTTGAATGTATTTAAAACTCAAAATTATACCAAAAAGTGTATTTACGTGAGAAGCTTCTTAAATATTTGGTACTTTAAAAGAATAGTTTTGCATGAACCTGCACCGAGTTGCGAAATAGCCGCATCTTTTTTCTATTTTGGCGCCCCACCGACGACTAAGCGACCGACTGGGCTGATACTTACAACCATGAAAGCGAATGGGCATATCCCAAATTGACATCATGAAACAAACACATTAAAAGAAAATGTAAAATACGTTATTTTTGATGGAACATCATATCATATAGACTAACGAAACCAACAAAATGAAAGGAAAAATGTGCATTCAATAAATGTCAAGGGCCATAAACGCCCAAACATAAAAAAACTAGGGTATCGAGTTCACCTAACTAAACCAAAAGTACTGATAAGAACTTTTAAAAAATTTAAGCAACAAAATTTCAAAAAGTGAACAACATAAACATTTATCAAGCCGACGATCTTTGACCTTGAACACAATTCCCTGGAGCTGGTGCTCTTGAGCCTTATCGTACACATCGTCCAATGCAATGTTCTTGTTCCAAGCTCTTGTGATCGCCTTGCGACCTTGATAGGTTTACCCTCTAAGTGGGTTGATGTGACGAAATTAACATGCATTAGCTTTGTTGTGATGAGTCAAAGCTTAGTAGAGCCTTAAGTGTGGTGTGTACCCCGTACACACCACATTTTATCGTTTTATATAGTTTTAGTGTACTTAACACCACAATCGAGTTTATTGAGTTAAGGGATTAGTCGAGGCCTAAGTGTGGTGTGTGATTAATCACACACCACAATTGAGTCTTTTTCTTGCTTTGAATGTGTTTTGAATTATGTTTGATGTTTGCATGTTAGGTAGAATCATTTTGCATAAAATGCTCGTATGGTTTTGCTTAGCAATGATGTGTTGATCGTTTTTGGAGCATGATGGGGTAGGCTACCCGGGAAGATATTACTCTTGACATGATTGTTTGGGGGTATATGGGTAGATATATGAAATTGTTGTGGTAATGTGGAAATGTCCTTGTGTGCCAAAGTGTATGTCCACATTTAACTCATTTTATGCTATGCATTGCTTGCTAGACTCACTTGTGGCACCCCCACTAATGTCTCGTGGTTATAACTAGTGGTTCAACTGCACTCGGCTTCGGGCCAACGATTACCGACCATGGGAAAAGATCTGTCGTTATTGGATCGTTTGAGTCTAAATGTATCTACCCAATCATTTAAATCCATAACACACTTTTCGAGTCAAATAACCTTATTACTTATTCCTACGTTACAAGCCAATGTGCCCTCATTTATGTAGCTTAAACGATAATTTGAATCCGTGCATCATATTGCTTAGTTGTCTCGTTGAGCGTGAAGTCAAAATGGGATTGTAAATCTTTATATAGGAATGAATTGCATGAAAAAGGGTTGGGAAGGTAAATGGCTAGAAAAATGTGCATTAAACTTAATTGAGTTTACAAATGAAAAAGTAAAGACATTCAACTTACAAGAAAGCTATTCATTATATGTAGTCTTGGGTTTGGGGAACAATTGAGGAAAATATAAGTGACAAAGAAAAAGAGAAAAAGAAATGAAAAAATGAAAAGAAAGAAGAAATAAGTATCTCAAACCCAAGTGAAGAGCTAATTGAAGAAGAAAAAGGTTAGTTCGAGCTTCAACATAAAAATCTAGGAAAGAACAAGGTTGAGGAGAGAATTGATGTAATTGGAGTTTGTGAGGAACGAGGCGACTTTGTGGTAATGCGCCAATTATGCACCATTTGATATTCTAAACTCATGGTCGAACTTAAGCCAAACATTACAAGCCTAGTAAAGTCCTACACGATGTATCCGCTCATGGCGCAAATCAAGTGATCAATGGGATCAGATTGGACTATTAGCTCATGAACACCAAGGCATTAGGGGAAAGGGACCGAAGTGATGCAACATGTGTTAAGACAAGCTTGGTGTGATAATGATACTTTTCGTACACTTTGATGTTTGCATGCTATCCCGAGCTCATATACCCTCCCATGTATGCTTGAATGATCATGTTGATAGTTCTGAAACTAGCTCCCATCACAAGTGCTTGTAAATTAATAAGAGTCAAGCAAAACCACTCTTATGCCTCGTATACTTATTGCTTGAATAAAGTGCATGTTTCGGTTCGGGGGTGCATATCCTCAAACCCCTAGGAGATGTCGAGCTTCTCCTATTGGGTTGACTCAAGGTACCTAACTCGGCAAATTTTGCACACGAGCTTATTTGACTTATCGGGATGATAAGTATTTAAGTGTGGTGTGTTGTTGTGGGGTCGAACGGTCGCTGTTTGATCCCGATCAACCTCACAATTAGATACTTATTTTCCTCGTAGCGGCTAGTTAGAGCCAATTAGGGCCATTTTACGCTCTATGGTGTTTTCAAGAGTATATGCAAGAAATGGTGAAATAGGGCAATAATCGAGGGTCGAAACGAGCAAGGCTTGGAGCACAAGGAACCAGGAAGGGCTGCAGAAAAGATTAGTCACGATCGGTCCCTATTTAGACACAATCGTGACCAGAAGATTCACGATCGTGACCCCACAGGCGCGATCGTGACAAACTGAATATCTTGAGGTGATTTTTGGCCAACTTACAGAGGCGACCCACGATCTCATTCACGGAGCGCACACAATTGTCACCTAGATAGAGTCACGTTCGTGACCCAAATTCAAATCGACGCACGATCATGGCGAAGAAATGAAGACCGTGGCTTTGACCTGCTCGAAATGGCCCCCCTTACTTGAGTCACGATTGTGAGGATGCCAAGCCATGATCGTGATCCTATTTGAGTCACGATCGTGACCACCTTAGGCCCGATCGTAACAAAGAGTAATTTCAAATGATATAAAAAGGGTTTTGACCTAGGTATTGAGACAACCTTTCTACCTACCAAATCAGCTATCAACAGTCTTTTCATTTCCAACTTTATTCCCTTTGGTGTTCTTGAGTGCTCTTCACCAAAATTCCTCCGTCAAGTGGCTCAAGAGAAGACTTCCTACAAGGTTTTCTCTTCCAAAGCTAGTAGAAGACCTTTGAAGACTTCATTTCAACTACAACGCCAAGGTTTCAAGAGTCCTCATCCTCCAAGCAACCAAGAGTTCTTCAACATTCATCCTAAAAGAGCAATTTCTATCCCTACTTCATTGTTAATGCAAGTTTTTACTATTTCCTTTAGTCTTGTATTGAGTGTGATGATATTTGACTTAAGCATCATGGTTGAGGGCTAAAAACCCTTAGCTATGGGTGCTAAACTTTGTATCTTATAATTTTTAATTAATTTGAAGAATTAGGTCTAAGTTTAATGAATTGTTGTGTGGATTGCTTGTTTTCTCGCATCGATTATACGATTGGACATCTATAGTTTATATTTTAGAAATTAGTCTGTGCTCAAGAGAGACGGATAATCTCGGACCTAACGACCACCGAGGGTTGGAGGCTCGACACCGTGTCTTGACCCCTCAGATCAACCCTTAACCGATAATTGCCAGTCGAATGCAATATTGAGTTAGTTCTTAACCCAAGAGAGAACAAAGGGCAACTCGAGATTAGACCAACCTCAAGGCCGAGAGGCGGGGTTGGTAATTAAGGCATATGTTCAATGATAAACCTCAACCCTTAGAATTAAACCTCACGATTGGAACTCGTTGTGATGCATGTCTAGCACTCTAGGCTTTCATTCTATCATATTTAGTAAATCGTTAAATTAGCTTACAAAAATACCAAAAACAGTAATTTAACTCCATTTCGACCATTAGCGTTAACAACCGAAAACCATAACTAGTCCCTGTAGATAGACTGGTTTTTACTTGTAACCGTGTACGCTTGCGCGAGGGGCATCTTTCCGAGACGTGGCGTTTTACGCAACACGTCACGGCCCTACACCCGCGACCTCGACGTTTGTATGAGGTAGCTTTTTCACTTTCCTATGTCCACGCTTCCATTCTTATGTGGCAATCTATTTAGGCCTCTTTTGGACCTGGTTCTAGGCCTTCATCACCCTTAATCCCAAGTTTTTGATTGCTCACAAGAATGTTAAGCTATCCTTTCTTGTTTTTTTATTTGTACCTCAATTTCAATTTTTTCAATGCTTCGATTTCTCAATTTATTGTATTTGTAATTGTGGTTTTCCTCTCTCTCTTCCGTTTTGGGAGTGATGAGTTTTGCCTTATTCTAATACAATATATCATTTACTGAGATAAAAAAACATATCTACAAAATATAACTCGAAGTTTACGTAAAATACGCCTGATTAGTACATTAGTCACACAAGAACTACTAAATCCATCTGTTTTAAATTGGAGAAAATAATATAAAACACCCAAACACGTTGTTAACATGAACTATTAACTTTCGCCAATGTAGATTTAAAACCATACAAATGTAACTAAAATTTGCAAGACAGTTGCTTGTTCGGTGATGCAACTTGATTTGTATTTTGTATGATGTTTAAACTGCAATCAATAAACCATCTATTATATTAGGGTTCGAGACAAAAATTGTGAGAGATTTTGTCGATGACCTTTGAAAGATTACAATCAGTTGTGATTATGATGACTAGGTTGTAGCTTAATTGTAAAATGTTATCGAATAATTAAAATTGTTTAATATGCTCAAATTTATTTTTTTTAAAGTGAAATATTATAAATTAAATATAAAAAATTGCAAAAGGTAAACAATAAATTAAAATAAATAAATAAATATCAGTAATACTCCAATACAACATAAATAAAAATTAAAATAAATTATTGAATAAAACTCGTGGATTATAAGATATTTTCGAATAAAATATTATTTAGCATACGATAAATACATTTGTATAAAAATAATTGTTATACATGTCAATAAACTCTTCAAATAGTTTATTGTAGTATATTAATATAATTAAAACTCAATTAAAAATTATAATTTTTTAATCTCATGATTTATTGTAGTATACTAATACATTTCAAACTCAATTAAAAATTAAAACACTAATATATTGTAGTATACCGATACATTTCAAACTCAATTAAAAATTAAAACACTAATACATCGTAGTATACTAATGCATTTCAAACTCAATTAAAAATCTTGATATTTTAGTTTATTATTTTTCATAGCTGTAATTCAACCAAATACTAATTAATACTAAATTTATTTTTTATTATAATTAGGTATTTAAATAAAAAAAATTAAAATATATATATGAAAAAATAGATACTTCAATCAAAAAATCAGAATTTTTAATTGAGTTTGAAATGCATTAGTGTGTATTATTGTTTTAATTTTTAATTGAGTTTGAAATGTATCAGTATATTACAATATATTAGTGTTCTAATTTTTAATTGAGTTTGAAATGTATTAAAAAACATAATTTTTAATTGAGCTTTATATATATATATATATATGCGAAAATCACGACGTGGGTTAATATTGATTACGATTCGATCATATAACAAGACATCTTTTTCCTTCTTGGCTAACAAAAAGACAGATTTATAAATCTGCATCGTCAATAATTACTTCAAAATGCCACCACGTTTCAGAGAAAATCGAGATTGTTTATGATAAAATCAAATGGCCCAAGATCGTTGCACGTTAATATACCGTTTGTACTCGAGTATACCCCTACAAGGGATTACTACATAGATATATAGCATATAATTTCTCCTAATTTAAAAAGTTTAAGATCATAATAAAATAGAAAAGGCCCATGTTTGTGGAGTCCAAGAATCGTCAAAAGGCTTAGGTTGTAACGGAAAGGCCCATAACCATTTTAATTAGAATCACCTCCGACTCCGAGAGCGAGCGAGAGCAATAATTCACAGGACAAGAAGCTGATTCTGTTTTCCCGAGAAACAAGCAGGTTCGTAATTCACCTCCATTCCATGATTGTTTCGTTTTTGTTCTCCATATGAATTAGGGTAATCAGTACACAATTTTCTCTTGATTTGCTGCTATCTAAGTCAACTTAATTATATCGGAATATGCCTAGGGTTTTTTATGTTCGTCGTCTGTTTAATAATCATCATATTCATAGCGATGTGAATGTGCAAACTTTCTCGGGTTTTATGCATTTGTCTCTTGCTGGAGACTTGTTTTGATTGCAGTGCCTTGAATGTAGAAACTAAAATTTTGAGTTCTTGTTATGCATTTACTATGGAGAGAATTCTGGATAAGTTTATTGATTCAGCTGAATTAAATTTATTGCATAAAGGGTTGCTATCGTATTGCAATGACTGTGTTGCTTCATTAAATTTATTCTTCAGAAAACAATATTTAGTTCTATGCTAAACTTTAAAATGTGAAACAATGCAATTAAGGTTTGTTTTTCTTTTGTTGCAGCTAAGGTGTGGTATTGGAGATGTTTAAGAACACTTTCCAGTCTGGATTCCTTTCTATTCTATACAGCCTTGGGTATGGATTGTTTTTTTGGTTCCATTGGACATTTATATTCATAAATATTAATATTTAAGCATTTATAACTTATATGTGATGTTTGACTTATTCAGGAGCAAACCCTTGCAGATATGGGATAAAGAAGGTGAGTATCATTTGCTAAAGAGTAGGTGTTGTACCACATTCCTTCAATTAACCACGTGCTAGCTCACATGGTGTAAAATAGTATTTTGTTTGTGCATTTTCTTGTTCTTGTAACAGTTTTGTTACTCCGCATGGTTGTGTATTCTGTAGAATTTGCAGTATGAGGAAGTCAGCTGTTCATAATTTTCATCATAACCGTGAGCTGGTGTGAGTGGAATGTGAATGATTTTTCTATGACGTTTATCATGCATGTTTTGCCTCATTTTGAGTTATGGGATCATATTATTTCCGCAAACCTTTCCTTACGGGTTCTTACTTTCTCATCTAATTTTAGTTGTGGATCCCGACCCAATATATGTAACACAATTTAAAATTCTACTAGAATGTTGCCAGTTCTCTACAGCTGGGGATTGCACCTGGCATGGTTTTGTTGGCTTTTTGCTTTACTTTGGATGAAATCTTTAGCGCACTACCTCTGATATAAGAAGTTACATTGTTAAGGCGGCGAACATAATTTAGCTTTGTCATTTTATTTGTTAGTATGTGATATCTTCAACTCTATTAACATTTTACAATGATGAATTGACTATTTATTTTTCGTTGCTGAATATACTTTCTATGTTCCCTTTTCTCCGGTAACTTCTGCAGTTGTGAATGGCCATGTAAAACGACTACAGGATGAAGACATACAGTCTAACGTGCTTGAAGTAGTTGGATCAAATATCCAATCAACATACATTACATGCCCTTCAGATCCAGCTGCAACACTTGGTATAAAATTACCATTCTTGGTAATGATTGTGAAGAATGTAAAGAAATATTTCACATTTGAGATTCAGGTGTTGGATGATAAGAATGTCAGGCGTCGTTTCCGAGCTTCTAATTATCAAGTGTGTAAGTCTGCCCATGTTTACTTGTTTTACTGTTGAATAGTTGTTGAGTGTTTGAATATAAGATGGTAAATGATGATCTGCTGTTTATGTTTACGTCTATATCATGGAAATGGCTATATATGTGATTGTTTCTATGCGCTTTTTTGGAAATACCGGCCATTCGGTATAAAAGTTAGTTCTTGTTTTGTATGGAAAGACTTAGGTATTCAAATATCATATATTGGACGATTGGGGATACCCATTAAAGAGTTGTAGGAAGCTTTTATGGTTATCAGATATGTCATTGGATGCTACAGCGGGTGAAGATGACTTGATGATGAATTATTTTTCTTTAAGAATCAAGTGGAATGGTCTGTATTAGTAAGCGTCACAACTAATACCCCTCATTTAAATTTGTAGGCTGTCACTCGAGTGAAGCCATATATCTGCACTATGCCACTGAAGCTGGATGAGGGCTGGAATCAAATTCAGTTTAATCTGTCCGATTTTACCAGGAGAGCATATGGAACCAACTATGTTGAGACTCTACGAGTTCAGGTTCATGCTAACTGCCGCCTAAGGAGGATATATTTCTCTGACCGCCTCTACTCTGAAGAAGAACTACCACCTGAATTTAGGCTCTACCTTCCGGTGCAGGTGGCTTCCGTGTCCAACAGTTCAAAATTATAGCCTTTGTTGTACCTTTGCATTGAATGTCAAACTGATGTTTTGTTTTATATTCTGATTGCAGCAGAAGGCATGACAAGCTTCATTTCTTGATCATTCTGATTGTGGAGCTTTGAGGCTATTTCAAGTTTCGTGAGGGTTTCAGAATTATTACTGATGTGAATCTTTGTGGTTGTATCAATTCCAACATCCCTATCTAGGAGGAACAAAATTATACTTTATGCAAGACACTATAGTAGGACAAATCTTATTCCTTTTTAAGGTTTGAAAGCAAAAACTTTATCTATTTGGTTTCAATGAATGAGGAATACAGATTTTCTATTTAGGTCAAAGACTTGCTTCAAGTCAGTCAGATATGACTTGGCCAGAAGTTAAAACACACAAATCCTTCTTTCCTTTTTGGTGGATGAGGTACTGATTAATCCAACATTTGCACAGTAGTTAGGCATATTTTGGTCAAGGACTTTGTTGCCATTCAATAATACATGTAGCAGGGAAGAAAATGTCAACTGTCGTATAGGGAAATGTGAAACAATACGGTTTGAGGTTTTATCACTTTGATGCCACATTTGTAGGACAATCCAAAGGTAACAAAATGAGATAAAGATGTACGTTCGTAACTATGTTTGGGCTAGGCGAGATCAACCTCAGCGTCTGTTTCTCCATCTATCATCCCAGGCTCCACTTCTGCATCAGCATCTGCCTCCTCTAGTTGCCCGGCTTCTGGACCACCATCTGTGTCGGAGCTGTGTTTCTGTTGATCTTCCGGAGGGCTTTCACCTTGAGATATGTTGTCAGTTGCCATTGGAGCATCAGTATCCATCTGTGCTGCTGAGCCCTCTATTTCGGCTCTCCCTTCACCGTCAAGTTCACTAGCAGTTGTCTCAATCTTGCCAAATACAAGAATGCATGTCAAAATGTGGAAAGCCACAAGTGAAACTCAAATGCCGTAAATAAAAAATAGGAATAGATATTTCACAATCTAAACCTTCATATGACATCTGAAGCAAGAACCAGAAAATCAAAATGAATTAAGTGTGAAAATTGCATGGTTTGTCTATACTAGAATCGGGCAAAAGAAAATCCCATCTTTTATTCCAGGCGTCTATGCCGGGAATTTTCCAAGCTTGATATAGTAAAAAATACCTGATTTTCTTCAGCTTGATGTGCAGAAGAACCTTTTGCTTCTTCCTTTTTTGCACGTTTGGACCTGTCATTTGGTTTTGCTTGGTATTTTGATCGAACATCTGCTGGCAAAAGTTCCAGAGGCACCACTCCTTCAATGCCATGGTCAGTAAACTGCACGAGAAGCAGGCAAGTTTCCTTAGTGTCAGACTAAATGATATTAACCAATTAATATTATATTCCACAAGTGTCTTAGTTATAATTTCAGCCATACTCTAGAAAAGCCATCCAAATCCTGCCGAGCAGAGAAACGAAGACCTTTCCAGCAGTAAACCTACAGACACAAAACATCATATATAAAAATGCAATTTAATACGTAAACTTTTGGATAAAATAAACATTGGTTTTAATATGTTACAATGATGAAGGACTTGGGCATCTATGCATTTACATCATTTTCTAGTGTGCAACTTTTGGATTAGTGGACCTTGACTTCATTAATTACAATTTGCTGGACATGCATATCTAGGGTAAACCTGTAAGAGGATTAAGGGGCTTGTTGAACCTATCAGATTTGGTTGAACCTATGCATAGTGGACCTTGAACTTATGGTATCGCCACCCTGATTTGGCTGCAATTTGCAGCTATAAGCTTTCTAATTCAATTCTATTGACGTGTTTCTGAAATAGTTCTGATTTTAGATTGTTGCTTCTTTGATTGCCACTTTAGTTTCTAAATGCATTTCTTTGAACACGCGAAGGAACAATGAAAGTAACAAAGTAATGCCCGTATATTATCTTTCTTACAACAGAATTTGATCACAAGGAGAATAGTGTCATTGGGATTACTTGTTGCTAAACATATCACAGATCTCATGATAGTTTGAGGTCCACTTGGGCTTGAATTCCTTTACCGCCTCAAATCAGGTTCTCTGGAAGGTTTAGTTTAGTCAGTAATTTATGCACAACAGTATCTCCCCAGTCCCCCCAAAAAATATGGCCTAGACTTAAAAAGGCTTATTAAAATTTTCATATTACTTAGTTTGTACAGGTTTATCTGTTTACACAAATCTACGATCTCCCAAAACTTTACCAGGTTTAACTATCAACAAGGAGACCTCAGAAAAAGACAAACCCTAAAGGCTAAAGATATTAGTTAGCTAACTAGAAGAATGTTGTTTAGGTTTCATATAGAGAAACTCACTCGGTTATTTTTATGATGATACTCTGCTTCTATTCCCGCTGTGACATCCATCTGAAATTGCAAGAAGAAAAAAAATAGTTTTATTCTGATAGTTCGCACATCAAGTTCATAGAATATAGAGAATCATAAGAATTAAGAACCTAGCTTGTACAAAGCAAGTTAAGGAAACCTGAAAACAGAATGTTGATGTGTTAGTATCACACATACGACTGAAATGAAACTGCTTACATCTTCAGCCAAGGCTTTCCAGTACTCTGTAACAGCTGGAGTTCGAACACGCTGAGGATCAGTCAAAGCATTCTGGACAAGTCGGCAAAAAAGTATCTCATAAGTTGATCCGGCACTATTCATAAGCATTGCCATATTCGCTTACAAGAAAGAAATTTTGATGAAGAGTGCAAGAAACACAACACTGGGAAGGTAAGTACTTTCTAAGAAAATATTTAACAACCAATGTATGTGTTGAAGTAATTATTCTGTCAAGTTAAGACAGCATGTTCAGGAAATTAGGGAGCTTCAGTTGTCTCTCTTACTAAAAGTAGTTACGAGTTAACCTTATTTATGCATTTTCTCATGGATCTACCACTTCCAAATTCTACTGTTACAGAACATATACTGTGTTGCTAAGTGAATTTGACATATTTAGTTCTCTTAATATACAAATAAACAAATCATTGTCATCTCTTTGAATGCAAACTTACCATCCTGAAATTAAGGGAAAAATTGTCAGCTTAGATGACCGATAGAAAACATAAAAAGATCACTTGACCTGGCCAGTGGCTCCAAGACTCAGAATCGAAGGTACAGGGAAAAAGTGTTCTTCCAAATTCCAATAAGGAGCTAATGAGCAAATTTGCAGGTGCACAACCTCACACTAATTGTCAAAACGAGGACATACGTCATATTTCAAATGTGCAACCATAGAACCATTGTAATTGACATGTCACTGGCTATAAAGCTGGAGGTCGCCTAATGATTATCAAATATCAACTGATTCATAAAGCAGATTGTGTGCAGGAAGATCATTTGAATATTGAAGCATGAAGTGCCGAAAGCATTAAGTGGTAAGATAATAATGAACATAAATAATAGGTTAATTATTACTGGTATAAAAATGCAATACATACCGGATTCTGATCTGCCCATTTCCACAACTGTGACAGTTCCTTATTTCCCAACCTCCATCTTGGCTTACTGAAAAATCAAATTTCAAATTAAATTGCAGTCATATTCAAAGATTTGAAGTATAAATCACTATTCAGAATAAGGAACGTGAAAAAGACTACAAAGAAAATGTTGAAATTTCAGTTGAAAACTGTAATTAAAAATCCAAGTGAATTACAAACATTAGAGAACTTTAAATGTAAATCAGAATTGTCAACCAGGATCGATACAAAGGCCTCAAACAAAAGGTTCTACAAACTCTTAATTTTGATTGGTTAGGTAGGGGTACTCAAAATCCTATTTAGACATAATGATCAGACCAGACAATTCGATACAGTTTATTTTCAATTTGTTTTTAATGTCTGGTCTAAAACCTGGACAATTTTTAATGTTTTTAAAACTTTGCTCTTAAATTTATTTTTTAGGATTCATTTTAGCATTTTTTAGTTGAATTGAGTCTGAACCAGTTCGTTCTGCTCCAAACCAAGATAAATATATGGCCTGGTTTTTGGTGCAAACAATTCCCCAAATCGACCTTCATTCCGAGCTTCGACATTAGGAGTCCATAACATGTGGGTCTTCAACCTACATATGGCGGTTTAAGAAAAAGTTCAACCCGTGACCTACTAGGCTAGTCTTATGGTTCAAGATGGTGTCCAATGTATTATCATGGGTTTTCGTTGTTGACTTGTTGTTCCTCCTGACAGAGTATTCTCCTCAACATGAACTGTTGAACATCCCTGTTCTGTTCATAAGAATAGTTGATGAAACAAAATAGACCATATCGATTAGGAGCATATGACAGTACAGGTAACAAACATTTATGTAGACTACTCAGCTTAACCCCTGGCTGTGTAAAGAGCTATAAACATATTAGGTATCCCGTATCTGAAAAATGGGGGATAAAATTCTCTTTAGTTGAAGTAAAACCTTGGGGACCCCATAGGTCCATTGCAGGGTAGATCTGCGGATTATTAAGTTATATTGTGATTGTGGAGCTATGGTCAATAATCTATATAATAATAACCTTTGTAATTCAACTGAGTGCGGTGAAGTCTCAAATCTTGCAGTGTTGCCATAGACTTATTTTTTAGTAAATACTGTGGAAGAAAATCACTAGCTCACATACCGTTTTTTAATTCCATCCTGGCCTGCTTTCTTTTCAATTGGTTGCTTTTCAAATGGTGGGCAGCCATCACGTTTCCACCATACCTAAAAGCCAATACAAAATTTAGAAAATGATGTATGTGTTTGCAAGCAAGCTGCATGTAGAGAAAGAGATATTGCATACCCAATTTTTTTCACGCTCTAATATGTGCTCAATTTTATCGAGAAACTTTTTCCCTTTGGGTGGAGTCATTTCGAGAAGCTTCTTCACACGATCCTCACTAGACTTTATTTCTTCTTTCTGTAAAAAACGAGGATAAATACTCAAGGTATATTCCGTAATTTGGAAGATGCAATAATATGCTGCTAAGTATGTCTACAGGAGCATTTATTTTCTATTGGATGGGAGTAGGCAGACTAGATAAAAACATCCAGACTAATAAATCCCAGCTACATAGCTTGCAAAGTATACAATAAAACAGCACTAACCATGCTATCGGATGGCAAATCCTTGTCATTCTTCCCTGGAGCCTACAAGCAGAGGCCACTTTTATCAAGATATCATACTTTAATAGATGGAAACTGAGAACACGAGAATGATAGTTAAAATTTGGAACCTTCAAATAATTGAACAGTATTAGGCACTGGACAAGAATATGACGTCGAAAACTTGAATCTTTTAACTGTGCATAAGAAAGGGAAGGCAAGTCATGTCCGGATATTATACTCCAAAGATAAAACTTGGACAGCTTATCAAGACTCGTCAACACTGCTTACTTCTAAGCCCATCAGCTTACTGCTTGTGAGATACTTTATGCTGAAAGTCTCTGCCTCCTCCTCCAAGTTATTAGCATCTCCTTCTTCGTCACTCAAAGGCTGTGCTTCAAAAGTATTCAACACAACCTGAACATATCACAATACAAGAAAACATTATACGAAATGCTATGGGTGGTAATACATCATGAACAAAGAGTCGTCAAGAAAACTACATGTAAGAACACTTATCAGTAAATAAAAGGAGTACCATTAGGTTGGAAGTGAACCTTTGCCACTTGGTTGGAGCAAGAGATAGAGAAGCAGGATTAGAGAAATTTTCCTGAAAACCCAAACAGATTATGTCATCCGGAAATGTCCGTATGCACTAACACTTGAGATTTCACGTAAGCTGCTAGATTTATACAACTTATGGGAGGAAGATATCGCCACACTCTGCACACTCGGAAGACCGAGGAACATAGAAGCAGAACCAAACAGCTCCGGCATAAGAGCAATAAATCATACATTCAACAGGAAGGTATTAATCAGATACAAGTGCTCAGTTTTCTTTTATCAAACTTGTTGCGTATAATATTTTACAGCACTTTCCACTAACAGATTGTATTCAAATGCTTCATTTATAATTTTTTTTAATGTTCATTTAATCTTCTGGCTTAAGAAGAATATGCGTAGAAGATAATATACCCTTACACGTGCATGTATTTTATTCATGAACAATGTATCAAGATGGGGGCTCAAGACCCCCTTATAAAAAGGGAGCGCTATTCTTGCCACTTAACCCAACATTTGTTGGTAGAGAGAGGCCCATAATAAATTGGGAGAGAAAGGTACCATTGCTGGTATCAAGTAACATAATTTACCTGTAAACTCCAAAAGGTTTTATAGAAGTTGAAATCAACAGAAATTCCTGAGAAGCAAGAAAACACGTTAGTAGAATTGCCTGAGCACCACAATATTGAGTTGACATAAACGAAAAATGGAATAAAACTGAAGTTTAAGACAGAATATAGTGTAACTGAGGATGTACCATCAGGGGGGTCTTTCTCAAATTTTGTTTCATTTGATGTGTTGAAAAGTCCTTTTATATTCACAGCTGAAAGCATCGACACAAAATGCAAAGTGAGATAATCCATCTAAGCAATCAAGTAGAACAAATTATCAAGTTATAAATTACCTGAACGTTCAGACAATGGAAAAAAATGAGCAAGGAACATGAGAATTCGCCCACAAAACACCACATCATTTGCCTAAAATTATACTTGTAAACATTAGTTGAGAACAAAAAACATAACACTGTTTCCAAAACATTTTTCTTTTGGGACAGAAATAGAATTGAGAATTAATATGAAGATAGCTTTATTATGTTCTGATATTCTATATCAGACAACTGTTATCTAAAATTCAACTATTAAACAAAGACAATGAAACAATTAAATATGGTTTCTCTAATCCAAATAAGCACCTTTCTGCCAAAGAAAGTAAATAAAGTAACACAGTTCTCCCTAAATTTATATTGTAGAAAGTGTTACCAGATCATCAACCACAATCTACAAGTTACAAAGTATAAATTAATACAGAAGAAATTTCATCACTTGAAAAGACTGCCCTCATATGGAAATTTTTTAATGGAACCCATAAACCACTTAAATATTGTAACAATAGCTAACTGCTGCACTCAGAAAACACAAGACTAAAAATGCAAAAGCATAGTCAATAATTGTACCTTAGAAAGGCGGCGAAGCAGTTGATTGCATGTTCTCAACATCACAAGTTTTCCACGAGCAAAGAGCTCTTGCTGCTTGTAGTATGCAGACAAATTTCATGAACAAATATATTTTCCAGTAAGTATAGGACTTCATGCATTAATTTGCTTAACCAAAATGTAGTAAAAGCCAAAAGCTTGAAATATTGACAATTTACATACCTTTCCCAATATATCTTGTTTACTCTCTATATAACCAAAAATGTCTTTGCAATTTCTCATTGTAGACATCTCTGTCAAGTCTTCTAACAGTTGGAAAATCATACCACCTTCAACATGTTCTTTCTCACAAAGATGCAGCACTATATCTGATACAACAAAACTATCCATGTGAGATAGAAATGAGTGTCATAAGCACGTATTTACGAGACCTTTTCCAGACTACACATTAATCTAAACATTCGATCAAAATGTAGCATTCAATCAATTCAAAACCCCATAGTAATGTACACAAATGCTCTGTATCAGAAAATAATTGGTCCAAAAACGACAACTTTCAGACATGGAGTAGCAATCCAAAATAAAATGCACATTAGATCATCAATGGCAAATTTGAATTGTTTCATTTATTTTCATCCATTTCCAACTGAAGGCTTCAAAAGTATCAAATGCTAATTTGATACATAGCAAGTTCAATGCGCTACATCCTTTATAAAAGTTTACAAGGAAATAAATAAATAATACGATAAAACACATTGTATGAAGTTTTAGCCGGTAGAGAATGTACTAACCAAGAAGACGTGGAATTTGACCCTGATTTGTTTCACCATCACCAATAAATTGCCCATACTCCATAATCTGCTCGCCAGACTGGACTGCAGATGACTATCAAATACAAGCCAAAGAGATCTAATCAAGGATCACGCAGAAGATTTCACCAAGGGAACACATGCAATATGCTTCAATTTGTTATAAATGTAGGATAATCGGAAGTAATAATTAAATTTTACTAACGAGGGAACCTACTTTGGGGAATTAGGACAACAATCCAACAGTCAGCCATTGCCATGATCCAACACTTAACTCACCAGCCTACTGACTAAACCCTATGGGGAAACTGAAACTTCAACCTATGAGCCACCTTAAGGGTGGATAGGCAACGATACATCAAAATGATATCAGGATATTCATGCATATTATTAGCAAATGAGGATAACACGTTTTAAAGTTCATTTGCAACGAGTTCACAATATTGATACAATGAATCCACATCTATAACCAAACAATTGGATACACTATGAGTATACACTAGAAAGTTTCTTTCCTTGCGAACCAAACTCCCTTTTCATGCACAATAAGTATACACTAAGTTAATGGTGATATCTGCAAGCATGAAGACCAGAATCCCCTTGGGCAAATATCAGAGATATTAACATACCACCAGTTCCTGAAGCAACGTCCGGAGGATATTTTCCAGCAATTGATTTTCATCCTGAGCTAATTTGGTTTGTTTCTGCCATTGAACATAAATTTACCAAAAAGTATTAAATAAAGCAACCAAGATCCTTACATAAAAATATAAAACCCACATAAACACTAGGAAAATGAAAAGAAAAAATGTATCAGTGAACAGGCATACTAAAATCATTGTACACCTGCTCAGAGAAAAATGAGTGTTTCTTCCGTTCCCAATTGTTGGCCCATACAAGACAAGATTGTCAAGTGTTGGCATGAGTTAAAAAACTGGGAAACCCCTTTTCTCTTTCCACGGTAAATACAATTACTTGAACATGGTATTTATCACAATTCATATCACTCAGTCTTATATCAGCTAAGGATAGAGTGTATACTAGGAATTTTCCATCTCAATGTCAAATAAGTTATGTGTTAATGGTATTAACATACACAAATGTAACATGCTTGGACATGAAATTTCAGATTTAGAACCTTCAAGAAAATTGAATGTAATCGAAGTATAAATTGAAGCACCTGAGGTTTTATGACTTCTTGAACTATCCTTAGAGCAAAACTTTCCGGTGGCCCTGGCTGCAGTATGGCCTTTTTGAATGCTTCCTGAGCGAGCAAGTTCAGCACAAACGCAGTTACATTTTCCAGAATCCATGCATTTGAGTAACAAATCGAACGAGTGTACAATATAAATAAACTTCAGAAATTCCAAAATCGACTAACGAAACCTAGATAAAGGGGCTTACCATGATGCAGCTATAAACGAAAAAAAGAAGTTACAATCCAAGCTTCGATTTTGGAATCTGAATTTCAGGTTGCGAGAGCACTGTTTGTTTAACTATAACATTGAATGGAACATATTTCGATGCCGACAGCGAATACTGCAAGGAAGATGAGTGCGGAGTTATGCTGTTTGGTTCCTGAGAAAACGAAGTGAAATTTGCAGCTTCCGTTGCTCTGCCCAAAAGAAAGGGTTCTGATGAGCATTTAGCGTCTTTTGAGTAAATAGTAACCGTGTTTATGCTTGATGTGGGCCCTGAGCCATCTTGGATTACGAAAGTGCCCATACGATATAGGGGTTGCAACGGGACGGGTTTGAGACAGATTTTTTTGCAAAATCTATCCCGGTAAGAACGGGTGGGGATTACTGCTTTTAACCGGATCGATGATTCCCCGTAGGACTACAAAATTTTCCGTTTTCCGTTTCCTACCGAAAATAATGCTAACATATATTTATTTTCTTAAAAGAATTGTATTAAAAACTATTATTTTACAAAAATTATATGCTAAAATATTATTATTTCATTAAATATGTATTGTAAAAAAAATATATTTAAAGATATTATTTTTCATTAAATATGTATTTTAAAAAATAATTTTTAATTAAAACGATATTTTTAATATATCGGGGTAGGAATACCTCACCCCGTCCCTGCCTCGCTCCTGTGCGGATTCTGGGATCCCTATCAGTGACGGGGAATAATGTCATCTCTATTTTAATATTATTGATCAGTGTTGTAAACGAGACGAGCTTTTAACGAGTCGCTCGAGCTCGATTCGTTAAATATTTGGTTCGGGTTTGGCCTCAAGCAGAGTTCGAGATTGAGATTAGGCTCGTTTAATAAACAACCTCAAGCTTAACTTCTTGAAGCTTGATAGGCTCGTTTAATATTTAAGTAATTATATATCTTTATTAATATATATTTAAAATATTTGTAATGCATCGAGTCGTGCCATTCTTGAGCTGGCTCTTTTAGCATTTAATAAAATATATATTTTTTATTTTAATTAATATTGGTTTTGAAAATCGAGCGAATCGAATCGAGTTGAGCATAGCTCGAGCTTGCCTACATTTTTTCGAGCTGAACTCGATGTTAATTGTATAAGTTCGTTTGAGCCCGAACCGAACTCGGGCCGAACACTGTACGCAAGCTGAATCAAGTCTTGCCAAACCGAGGCTCGATATGACGCCCCTAAATTGATTAAGGTAAAAATCGAGAATCAAAAGGTTGAGAAATCTGACCTTAATTTTCAAGGGCGCTGCGATTTGTATGGGAATTGGGTTGGGCCTTTTCTGAGTCCAGCCCAATAAAAGCCGTATTCGAGGAGCGCGTCGGCAACGTCTTTCTAAAAACCCTAAACCTCGCCATCACCAGCTCCGACATTACTTTCTCCAGAAACCTCTCCACTCCACTCTGCTGCGAAAACCTATCTACAGCAGCTTCTTGATTTTCAGATGGTGGCAAAATCTGATGCGACGCCGGACTTTGGGCCGTTGAGTGAGCTCTTCAGGCACCACATAGAATCATTCGACCACATGGTGGAGTCTGGATTGGAGACCATGATGATGCAGGTCAAGCCTGTCGAAATTATAGACCCTTCAACCGGAAGGAAGCTCAGGAATATCCTTTAACTTATTCATCAATTGCTTTGCTTTTTTCGTGTATGTTTGTTTTATTGCCACAGAAATTATGAATTGATTGAATAAGACCGTATTTACCACGTTGTGTTAACACATGAATTGAGAGAACACCCTTTTTGGTTTACATGAGTAATGAAAAATATATTCTATGGTGTTCTCCAAATTACATTTGGATGGCACCGTTTATAGTCATGTGCCACTGTTTGTCCTTGACGTGTTGCCTTACTGTTTTTCGGCAAGCCCGAGATATTTCCTCCTCAGAAGGAACGTTCATCAAAAGCATTGCGTGACGCTATATATCCCACCGAAGTAAGATTTAACTTATACACATGATTTCTTGATTTTCATATATCTGGTAGTTTATATGTTGACAGGTTCGATGGATGTGTTGTAAATAGTGTAGGAAGGCTAAAACATCATACGTGGGAAGGTTCACAGCAGAGGTTATGTTTCAGTATGATAATCTACAGCCAGTGAGGGAAAAAATTAATTTGGGGTATCTCCCTATAATGTTGAAGGTCAGTGTGCATTGCTACTAGTGTCTTTTCAAAGCTATGACTCCCATTCATAGCTCTACTAGTGTGTGTTGCTAATACACATTTTGTTTCTATTTTGTCCTCTTAATTACTTTTATTAGTCACCTTACATGAGTTTTTATTGGGTGATTTACATTGCACTGACCATTTTATAAAACAATTGAAAAACTCCATATCTTTTGTGCTGCAAGAATGGAAAGGTAATTGGTTACATGTCCCCCACATTAGCAAAAGAGTTCCTATTTTCCACTCCCTCAGAGTTGATATTCGTTAAACTGTGCTTCTACTCAAAACAAGTATCAGTTTCCTCTACTGTTTTCGTGTTAGTTACTTGCATTTAATGTATGAAACATGGATAATTTGTTACCCATATGTAATTGGTGGTGTTGTTGTGCAGGGAATCAATTGTTTTTTTTCTGATCTGACTGGTCTTAAAATTTAATTAAAGTTTGGGTTTCAGTTATATGCATGTCAAACACACATTATATTACTTCTCAGTGCAATCATCGACATGCCTTGTATCTTATTGTTAGGAGCTGTCTGATTACTGGTATTCGTTTAATTGTGCAGTCTAAACTTTGCCACTTGAGAGGTTTGGAGCCCAAAAAATTAGTTTCCCTCAACGAAGAGGCATCCGAGATGGGTGGGTAAGTAATCCATTGTCGTTCTAATGTTAACATAGAAAGTCAAATAGGTTGCAAATTTTGCTGGGAACTGTTTCTAGTATCTATCAGCATGTTCGTTCAAGTACAATAAAAGTGTGCTGTGTGTTGCTGTTCAATTTTGTACCTTTTCTGCACTCTTCCTTGGTTAGAATTCAAGCTGTCTTACATCTGTGCTTGAATTATTTTTTCTTCAGTTACTTTGTTTTGAACGGGCTTGAAAGAGTTGTTCGACTCCTAATAATGCAAAAGAGGAATTATGTAAGTGGTTCTTATACTCAACCTTGAGTGATGGCATGTGCAGTATCAACTGTTTGATCTCCTGCATAGTTTACTGAATGAGATAGTTAGATTGTATCACTGTCAAAAATAAAAATATCAACTTAGATATTTAATAATTGGTTTTAGAACATCATTACATTTTATACATGAACCAGTTTTGGATTTATCAAATCGTAACTATTATATTTCTGGGTTCATGTTTTAAATTCCAGCCAATGAGTATGGTGAGGAATTCATTTCGTGATCGACGCGAAGGATATACTGACAAAGCAGTTGTAATAAGGTTATTTTCTATTATAATGTTCTGCACAATTACATTTGATTATATTATGACATACACTGAAGTTATATTTCTCATTTTATTGTTTTGGGCAAAAATTATAGACTTCTTAGAATACTTTTAACGGTAAATACTTTATTTTTGATGCTTAATACACACCCATGAGTATGCCTACATACATGTACATAAAAATATACACAAGCATACATACACTAGCGTGACACCCCAGAGCTTCTCACATGCTTCCACTGTGGTATTTGACACTTAAGACTGTCATGGCACCACTTATGTGGGCCTAAGTAAGCCTGAATTCTCTTAGGAAACTTTCACACAACAGTACACTTGCTGGCAATACCACAATTTTACAAATCCTTGTGTGTTCTGTCTAGTCTCCACTGAACTTATTTCTCTTGGTTTGTCATTCTATTGTCCTGTTATGCATTCTAAAAAAAATCATTGTAATTGATGATATATTGTTAGGAGTCCATGATAGAATATAGTTACGGAATATGGCATTTGTTATTTTCAAATAGTTGTTGCATATTTAAATTTTAAATAGGTGTTCAAATTATAGCTCATGAATAATCCTTTCACTCTCTAGAAGGTTGTTGTAAGGGTTCAAGATATTGTGGAAATAGAGCTATAAGAATATTTCTGATGATTGATGCATGTTATTGATAAATGAGCTAAGATTCAAAAGGAAAGAATTTGAGGAGAGAATTCAGAGAGAATAAGAATTCTAACCCAAACACATACACAATGAATTAAGGGTTGGTTGGATGTAGTAGGCCAAGGTAGGGTTCTATAGATAAGACTTGCACAATTGATTTTGATAAAAAAAATCTTGATGTTACATTTGTAGATAATTGTTAAAACTTAGATTCTTATTCCAGGTGTGTTAGAGAAGACCAATCTGCAGTGTCTCTTAAACTGTATTACCTTCGTAATGGAAGTGCAAGACTTGGAGTGTGGTAAGCATTTTTGAACATATAACTGCAAACAAGTTGAAAACACAGTTTTGGTCTAGATTATTGAAATACTTGTGTCATTTTAATGTGTAACAACATTGCATTTATTTAATTTCTTTTGCAGGATACAGGGAAGAGAGTACTTGCTTCCAGTAGGCGTTGTTCTTAAGGTATCTAACAGTTAGATAACAGTATTCGGCTGTTTTACTACCGTTGCTCATAATCATTTATAATTTTTGTAATTATTAACTTTATCTTTAGTTTTACTTGGCTTTTGCTCACAAAATAACTTTGGCAGTTGTAAACTCCTTCTGGTTTTGAATAAGCTATTTACCAAAACTCAAGAACAAACCATTGTTGAGAATAATCATATTTAGTTGTTTAAAAGTATTTAAATGCATCTTTTTAATTGTTTGATTTTTTACTGGGATGTTTACAATAATGTCCGTAACATAGTCTCCAGTTCTATTTTATTTAAAGAAATATGAAATTGGTAAATATAAATGATAACATATGGGCTCTCATTCCTTTCCTACTATTATTGTATGATGCCATCGTCATCAGGTCAAGGTCCCTTTTCAAAATAGTATATTTTTTCTGCCAATATTTAGCTGCCTCTCTTTCTTATTGTACAATTTATGATTAAGTGGCTTTGTATGATTGTTGACGGATTATTAATTCTTGACTGCTGTTATCAGGCCCTCATCGACACCACTGATCATGAAATAGATGTTAGCTTGACATGCATCTACAATAAGAAATATCAGAAAGAAAAGGGGGTCGTTGGCACTCAGCTTGTAGGCGAAAGGGCAAAAATCATTCTAGATGAAGTTCGGGGCTTGTCTCTTTTCACTCGCCTTCATTGTTTACAGCATATTGGTACATGCTGAGGCACTCAATTGTCAATATTACCTCGGTTTAGCTACCTCTGTTAACTTCATTCATTGTTATTTAGGGGAGAACTTCAAGCCTGTTATCGATGGTGCCGAAAATAAAAGTGACATAGCTGTAAGTATATTCTGTCTTCCTACTTTCATTTGGTTCTTACTGTGAGATTTTTTTCTTACAAACTGAGCCTGCGTTACGGTTACTGATTTGTGGCGCTATAAATATCTGTAATTTTTTCTCATTTTTCCCTTTCCCTTGTGCTAGGTTGCGGAGGCTGTTCTAAAGAACTACATTTTTGTTCACCTTGATAACAATTATGACAAGTTCAATCTACTCATGTCAGTTTCTTTCTTCCCTTTGTCTTTTTCCATCCTTTCAGGGAAGACTGTTACGTTTCAGTTAATAGTTATACTTACTACTTAGTATCGTGCTTGATTGTTTAATTTTGACTTGTTTTCTTCAGCTTTATGGTACAGAAGCTTTTTTCACTTATTGACCAGACATCTGAGCCAGACAACCCAGATTCTTTGCAAAATCAAGAAGTGCTGCTCCCTGGTCACCTGATTACAATCTATATGAAGGTAATTGAACATCGTAGAAAACACATTTTCCATGTTTAGGCGATTTCTATTTGTAGGTCACCTTAGAGGCATCTTTGCAAATAAAACTATTGAAGTGCATGGAGAGCATTTGGTTTCATTCATGAATTATAGTTGAGGGTCAAACTTTCGAGGAACCTTTATTCCTCCTAAGATATGCTGAGACTCCCTTGGCTATTCAGGAATAGTATTTAGTGTAATTTTTGGGGTCATATTCTATTAGGACATTGACGATTATAAACATGTATTATACATGGCCAATAATTTGGAAGTAATTATTCTATTTCTGTGTGAGAGCTTATGTGAGACAAGATTCCATTTCACTTGAAGAAAAGGCTAATTCATACGTAGTATGCTTCACAGATGTGTTAAACTTGTACCTAATAAATTCACCAGTTGAGATAGATTCAGTTGTTCTATTTCCATGCATCTATTGATTTCTAATGAATAATGTATGCACATGTTGCATCTTTTTCTATGGAATTAGGGTTAACTCTTGAATTGTACTTACATATTTTTTATTGTGGATTGTAGGAGAAGATGGAAGAATGGCTAAACAAGGGGAAGAAACTGATACTAGAAGAGCTGAAAAAAACAAACAAACAATTTGATTTCTGTAACTGTATGTCATAACACAAACAAACACACATGTTTTTCACTCTCTGGGACTGACATTTCTGCTCGTGTTGTTGAGATGCAGTTGTTGAGGTCAAGAAGGTTATGGAAAAGAATTCTGCAAAGCAAATTGGTTTGGCGATTGAGAATCTTTTGAAAACGGGAAGACTGGTTACACAAACTGGTTTAGATTTACAGCAGGTATGGCCTTACTGCTTCTCGGGTTCATTTTTAGAATAAGAATCTTTAATTGTTATCATCCACTCATGCATTTGTAGCAAGAGCTAAGGCATAAATATAAATGCATTGGTCTCAGTGCCTTAATCATCACATTAGTGGAATAGATCCTCAAGGGTTTATGTTTCCTTTTAGGTGATGCTAGTAATGCTAACTTTTTACTTTCATTTGTATTTTTACTTCTTTCAGACAATCGATAGTCTTGAATGGCAATATGGAGTGCACATCCACTCACATAAATATCAATTCATTTACATCTAAAATTATTTGTCTCTGAAGAATTATAATTTCGTTCAGCTTCGGTGTTTGTAGAGCTGTAATATAATTTAGTGTTCATATCGTCCATTGTTATATACTATATTATTGATTTGCTTTATAATGTTATAGCTTTAAGACATTCTTCTAGGTGGTAGGATTTTGGAATTAAGACTTGCTTCTGGGTGATAGGAATTAGTAAATACTGATGTAATAGCTCGATTTTCATATTATTGCAAATTTGTTTAAGTTAAATATTTATAGTTAGCCTTTTGTTTATGGATACTTCTATGTCTATTAGAGGGCTGGCTACACAGTTCAAGCTGAAAGGCTCAATTTCCTGCGCTTTATTTCTCATTTTCGAGCTGTTCATCGAGGAGCTTCCTTTGCGGGACTCCGTACAACAAGTGTACGGAAGCTGTTACCTGAGTATGTATCACTCAATTTGATAAAAGATCATGGCTATTTCAAATACTAGTTAATTCCAATATATTGAATATGTGTTGGTTCTCAATTTACAGATCATGGGGTTTTCTTTGTCCTGTGCATACACCTGATGGAGAGCCATGTGGATTGCTGAACCATTTGACTCGTTCCTGTTGTAAGTTTGTACTTCTGTAGCAAATGTTTTCTGCTGATTTTTCAGCAAATGTGTATCTGTGTAATGGTTTCCCTTCACGGAACAGTTTATGATTTTGTTGTGTATGAATGGGGATAGATTTTGATAATTAGGCTTGGTTTCTGGTGGATATTGAGGATACTGTGTCTAATTAGATTGGATTGTCAAATCTTCGTACCAAAACTACTAAATTATTTCAATTCGGACACATTTTGCAATTATTACACAATTGTGAGTTACAGTAGCTTCCGTTGATATGAAAGTTAGAAGTAACAAAAGGAGTTGGGATAGGGTAAAGTTTACTTGGAAAAAAGTAGTAAGATAGGACATAATGAATTATTGCTTAGAGCATGATATGGCATTAGTCGGGATGAAGCCGAGAAGGATAACCAATACAAAGCCAACAAGTTACGTGTAGATTCGTGCAACTGACCCTATTGTTGTTTGAGAAATGGTTTTCTTGTTCATTTCGTATGTGCTTAACATTTACCATACACGAACAAAATTGGGTTCCCCGACAATTCTTCACTTTATATAAACGAGTCTAATGTTGTCGTTTATCAGAATTTTGTGATGGATTGAGATCCAATTTTCTAAACTTGCTACTTTTATTCCAGGTATCACATCATATTTTGATTCGCAAGGAAGTATTAGAGATTTTTTCAGGATAAGGACAGATATTAACAGTGTTCTTATTGCTGTTGGAATGTCACCATCTCTGCCAAAGCTTGTTCAAGCTGGTCCTCCTGAAGTTCTTTCAGTTCTTCTTGATGGTCGTGTTGTAGGCTCTATACCAACTAGTCAAGTTGATAAAGTTGTTGCTCATTTGCGGAGATTAAAAGTTTCAGCTGCTTCACTGGTCTGTTTCTTACTAATATTCTCTTTATTTTTCCTTTGTTTACCCAAAGTTTTCATTGTGTTGCTGCCAATATGTTCTGTCACAGATTCCTGATGATCTGGAAGTGGGTTATGTTCCTTTAAGCAGGGGCGGAGCATATCCCGGTCTTTATTTATTCACATCTCCTTCTAGATTTGTTCGACCAGTTAGAAATATTTCTATCCCTTCTGGGGACAGTCAAGACGTTGAACTTATCGGGCCGTTTGAACAGGTGAATATTTGTGTTCTGTAGACATACTTCAGTAAAATGTTACTGTGAGTTAATTGATTTTATTAATTGTATCCATCATGTTAGGTGTTTATGGAAATAAGATGTTCAGATGGTGGAGATGGTGGAAGACAGTTATCTTTTCCTGCTACTCATGAAGAAATTGACCCTACTAATATGATTAGTGTTGTTGCCAATCTTACACCTTGGTCGGATCATAATCAGAGTCCACGTAATATGTACCAGTGCCAGGTAATTCTCCGCCTTCCCCCACCACTCCTTGTTTGATGACTAATAGAGTTTTCCAATTTACATGGAGCTTTGGTTTTGTTTGTATTTTAAACTTAGTTTTTGCGTTTCAGATGGCAAAACAAACAATGGCTTTCTCTTTACAATCAATCAGCTGTCGTGCAGATCAGAAGTTGTATCACCTACTGGTTGGTTCACAAAATACTCTGCTCCTTCATGTTTCCAAAACAATTGTAAATGAACCGTACATTAATGTTTTGTAGAAGGACAGGTCATTTGGTTTTATCTCTGACAATTTCATTGTCTAAATTAACGCCATGCACTACATTATTAACTCTTTTTCACATATCACATGTTTTACTTCAAAATCTTTTCAACTGATATGACAATAATGTTCTTGTGCAGACCCCTCAATCTCCCATTGTTCGCACCAAAACATACAAAAAATACTGTATTGACGAATTTCCCAGTGGGACAAATGCTATTGTTGCCGTGCTGGCATACACAGGGTCTGGTTTTTAGACTGTTGAATTCTATATCATTTTACAAATTATTGAAGTTGATTGGTTTTCCTTTATCCAGGTATGATATGGAGGATGCTATGATTCTGAATAAGTCGTCAGTCGATCGTGGAATGTTTCGTGGACAAATATATCAGGTTTGAACTTGATAGTAACAATCAACTTTATGGAAGATATGAGGATTTATAAAAATAACTTATCATGTCTCTGTACGTTAGTTAGATGATGTCACTAATACTGTTTGGAAAAAATTTATGGGTGATTAACTCAAAGTACATTTGCTCACCGCAATGCACGTTGAGATGTAGCAAAACCCAGACTAAAATAAGAAACCTTTGTTTTTCATATTTGCTACAAGTGCCTATACAGTTTGAATTCTCTTTAGTAAACAGAAGTGTCTAACATGACGGCGTTCCACAACTGGTATTAAACATTTTGCGCTATATGGAGCTAGTAAACAAATCGACTATACAGACAGTCAAGCGTCATATATTATATAATAAAACTATGATATTTTAATTGAAATAAGCTCTTGGGTGGTTTTTTGTGATGATTTTATTGATTTATTATATCTGAATATGTGTGGATTAATTACAACCTTCTGGCAGACTGAAACTATTGACTTAACTGATCAAGGCCGCAAGTCGGAAGACGTCCAAAAATATTTTGCACTCACGAGTAAGAAGCACCCCCTTATCGATTCAGATGGACTTCCATATGTTGGTCAGGTAGACTATTTTTATTTTATTTTTTACCTTTTATCCATTTTTACTAATCATATTATTCACCTGGTTTGTATATATCTTCACTACTCTGTAATATCTGGCTTTCAGGTTATAAATCCTAATGAACCCTATTGCAGCATTTACAATACAGTAACAACGGAGACCAAATTTAACAAGAGGAAAGGTTCAGATCCTGCTTACGTTGACAGTGTATCTATTGATGTAAAAAAGAAGCATGTACATGAAAGTACCAGGAAAGAGCATAGTCAAAAGGTAAGATGACATTTGAGTGTTTTTATTTAGTTTTCCATTTTCACTTTTGACGGGTATCATGAACATTCACCTAATGAACTTTCCATATTTGGTCCAATGAACTTTCTTCAAACTCATGGCATTTAGCACCATGCTAGTTGGCCATTTTCTTTTCGTATATTAATTAGCACTGTCAAATATCAGTTCAATTCAAAAGTTTTAGGTGCACCATTTGGTAAAGTGTTATTTTGAAGTGGTGGCCTCTATCTTTTCGTTGAAGTCCCACATTTAATCTAAAGAGTGGATTAATTGACCACTTGATAAACATCTTGATGCCTCCACCTATCAGCTTGAGCTTTTAGGTGGGTTGGGCTTTCACACTTTTTATTTATCATTTAAAAAAAATTAACATATTTACTTGTGAGGCCTATCTTATCGTATTCTACACTGATATCTATGATATTTACTTGGAAGGCCATGATACTGCTGCTCATCAGTCTCATTTCCTTGTGTAGTAGACCCTTTAATCTCGTCCACAATCATTGGACCTAATGATATGTCTATTGAATTTTAAATTGGTTTCTGTGATCTCTTTGAACACGGAATAGGTATCACGGATTATTACTTTGTTATAGTTATATATCCGTCTTGTCGTGGTAACTTCATGTTTTTATTTATTTTGACTAGGTAAATATAACTTTTCGGCATCCTAGATACCCTGTCATCGGCGATAAATTTAGCAGTAGACATGGTCAGAAAGGTGTTTGCTCTCAGTTATTTCCAGATATTGATATGCCTTTTTCTGGAGTAACGGGTATGCGTCCAGATCTTATAATCAATCCCCACGCCTTTCCTTCAAGGATGACAATTGGAATGCTTTTGGAATCAGTTGCTGCCAAGGTACCCTTACTGACAAATTATCTAATGATGGTATATCGTCATCTGTATTAAAACAAGAAAATATCTATATATGCATGGTCTCATATATGTACAAATTATAACTAGTACATAGTGAGTACTATTTTATAGGTAACATTATCTAGTAATGTATTTGTTAATACTTGATAGGTTATGATTATTAATTACTTTAAATACTATATAGTATTCCACCATTTACGTATTTATATGGAACATAAGATTGACTATTTTTCTTTTGGTTTAAACATCTAGTTCATGTGTCATAGCAAGCATTTGCATGAGTGTTGCAACAATCAATAGCTAGGGTGTTCGTACAGCACCATTATCATGGTTTAAACTTTTACATTATCAGCAGTATGTTTAATGACAAGCATTTGTATTTCATATCGTGATTAAGATCCATTCGATTGCGCTAATATGTATGTTCATTCATTGGATAACATGGAGGAAATACAAACCAAAATTTCCAATTAATTTTGCATGAGGATTCATGTAACTGATCTGAACTTTGTTTAGGAAATGGCTTAATTGTTGTTTTTCCTGCAACGAGTGGTGAGTTCCCAAAAGGCAAATGACATGTGCGGATCTATATGTTGTAATATATTTGCCAATGATAGTGTCTATATGTTGATGTTCAATCATTACTTGTTACAGCAAGGTAGCTTAAATGGGAAATTTGTAGATGCAACCCCATTCTCTAGTTCAACCAAAAAAAAGAATGGGGATAGTGATCATGGTTCTGACTCTCTTGTTGATGACGTTGGCGCAATGTTAAAAGAGCAAGGATTTAATTATCACGGTGTTGAGGTACTATATAGTGGGTATTATGGAACTGAAATGACATGTGAAATTTTCATCGGCCCTGTTTATTATCAGCGACTCAGACACATGGTCTCAGACAAATTTCAGGCAAGCTCTAATTCCTGTTTTTCCTTGTGCAACGAACGATGTGTATATTGAATTTTAATTATGGTGTCCGTGTTGGTCATTATACTATGCATATAGGTACGATCAACTGGAATTGTAGACCAAGTGACACGACAGCCTATAAAAGGAAGAAAGCGTGGTGGGGGTATCCGGTTTGGAGAAATGGAACGAGATTCGATGCTGGCTCACGGGGCTGCTTATTTGTTGCACGATAGGCTGCATACGTGTTCTGACCATCACATAGCTGACGTGTGCTCCCTTTGTGGTAGCATCCTGACGACGTCATACATCCAACCACAGAAGCGAGCAAGTAGGGAGATAGGGGGGCTCCCACCGGCTCGGGCTCCCAAGAAGGTGATTTGCCTTGCTTGCAAAACAAGTAAAGGGATGGAGACTGTTGCTATGCCTTATGTCTTCAGATATTTGGCGGCCGAGTTAGCAGCTATGAACATTAAGATGACTCTTAACTTGAGTAATGGAGCTGGAGCTTGAGCTTGATCACATCTCTCTTGTATCAATTTTGTCGTGTAGTTTGAGCTGAGCAGATATTCTTATTTGTTCTATGACTAGACTGGAAGCTATGGAGCCAGAACATGATTCTTGTGAACTTCAAATTATATAGAAGCAGATCTTTGAAGCCTGAACTAGTTGCTTTGTATTAACCTTTATTCTTAGTCTAAATGAGTTACATTATTTTTCTGTTAATTAGTCTTAGATGTGGATCTACGTGTCCCTGTTAATTACTTTTAATTATTTTACTGATTCTCATTCTATATCAAGTAATTTGAGTACTAAATTTCCTTTGTCGTGACAAATGATATTCTTTTAAAATCGATTTGAGGAACTGATGATGGTCTGCTCTCACGGACCGAGTACTTGTGGCACAAGAGGTAAATTGGAGAGTTTTGTGTAACTCTCTACCATTGTCGAGAAAAATTCTAGATATTTAGATGGAATCCTCTAGAAGCTCCACCTTGTACCGTTCTCCCATTTGCTTAATTCGAGTAACGCCTCCGTACTACTTGCAAATACTTTGCAAGCGTAAATGCTGACTTAACACGAGCATAAGAGTTGCACACGTGACTAAGTGTTGCACATACCGTGAATATTTGGAATAAATTATTCGGGGCGCGACAAGTGGTATCAGAACCAGGTTCGATAAAGCGAAGGCAACGACATGGCGTCAATAGAGGTGGATGTTGCACCGTAGCGGGAGATCGAGGCGCAACCAAGCACAATAGGCATGCGAGGTAAGTCCACAAGAAAACACTACACATATTTCGATCTTGGCCAAGCTCCGCTTTGGCATGGGAGATGCCTTGGATAGGCTTTACATGGTCAAGCAAGAGCTCGCGGATTGTATGGGCAATCTTGGTGAGTTAAGTAAATGTGTCAATGGGCTCGAGGCTTCATTGGAAACGCGACTAGAGGAGGTTCGTGGCATGGTATGGGACATCTGCGACTCCTTGCGGCATGATCAGGTTGCGCTTGAGGCACGACTTGTAAACGCACTCGGCCAGCTCCGAGCAAGCTTTGAGGGTCAACTTGCAGTGATAAAGGAGCAGTTGGAGGAGGCACACGTAGATTGGAGGTTTGGCAAGGCGCAAAGTTGTGAGGGAAGTAGCAAACGCAACTGTCCGAGAAATCCATCGGGAGGACACTCATGCTCGAGGAAGCATAAACGAATGAAGGGACATCCGAGGTGCTTCATATGCGACGGGGAGCATGTGGCGATGAACTGTCCAATGTGTGCCAGGCTAGCTAGGATGCTCGCGAAGGAGTAACCAAATTAACAAACAACCAATGTGGAGTGTTGTCACCTAAGGTTAAAGATGCGGACAGGTGACGATTCTGCAAAAGAAAAGCCTGGGGATGAGGCAACACATGACGTCAAACGGAAATTGGGGTTGTTGAATAAAACTCCCCGACGGACTAAGGATTTCAAGCAGATGAAAGGTTGTCCATAGGCACGATAGATTGTGCCCAACACTTCTTGACAGATTGAGGAGCACATGCGCAAGAGGCGCAAGCGCAGGAAGGCGCAAGAGCTAGAATTAGGCACGCGTGGAAAGTGTCAGAGGCTTCTCGACGGATTGAGAAGCATGCACGCGTGGGGCGCGAGCGTAAGGGTGCGCACAACTTGGGAGTAGGCGCGAAACCACCAGCACATGGTTCAAGGGTGAATCCTCCAAGTAGGAGTGTTGGGAAACACTTGCGGACGACAGACTGTTCGCAGTGGCGCGACGAACTGCGCCGACTAGGTCTACATCGCAGGAGGATGAAGACTTGAATCAAGACAGTGATCAACAAGCGATTCCTCCAGCAGTAAGAGCAAGAAAGCATAAACGGATGACGAAGTGCTCGCGGCAAACGAGGAATGTTCGCAAATCTCTCCCATGGGGACCGCCAAGGTAGGTCGACGGAACGGAATGGGCGGGGGAGGATGCCACAGACCGAGAGAGTAAACTCGGATCCGTGCACGTTTTCTTTCAAGTATGGGCTCTACGAATGCCATTTGGACGGATTTGTATGTATTTGGGCTCATCCGTGGGTTTTTGGACTTGCGGCCCAAATGACACAAGAGGCCTAAATTGATGGGCTTGGGCGGAATTCTCTAGAATCTTGGAGAATTGTCCAAAATTGGAGAGTTTTTCAGAACCCTCTACAATAGTTGAGATTCTTATAATTCTAGAAGGTTTCATAGAAAAATTCTAGATATTTGGATGGAACCCTCTAGAAGGCCAATCTTGGTCGTCCATTTGGTTGAATCTTAACTGTCTAATATGACATGTTTTAAGATATAAATAGAGGTGTATGAACTCATTTGGGGCATAAAAAAGGCTCCACATTCTTGTACTCCAACTTGTATAGTTTTCCCATTTGCTTAATAAAAATATACATCGGGAAGATTTTCCCACACTTCCATTTTGCCTCATATCGAATACGATTCGAGTAACGTTTTCGCACTACTTCCAAATACTTTACAAGCGTAAAGACTGACTTAGTACGAGCATACCAGTTGCACACGTGACTAAGTGCCGCACGTACCGCGAACTTTTGGAATAAATTATTCAGGGCGTGACACTACGCTTTCTTACAACCTATTACATCAAAAACTATTACACAATTTTGGTGCAACTATTCCTCCAATCCAAACATTAAAACGTCATGCAAAAGAAAACATATCAATCACGATAATTTTCATTAATATTAATAAAAGTTTGGGAAAATTGTGTGAAGTCAAGGTTTGCACTTTTTGCATAAAATCACGGTTCTTTTTTTGTATAAAATCACTGCTGACTTTATTTTCAGAGTACGTCATTAAATCTCCGTTAGTTTTATTTTTTTTTATTAATTTTGAAAAGACTAAAATAACATTTTAAATTCTTCAAAATTTTAAAATTAGTCATTTGGTCTCTTATCTCTTTCTCGGATCAACTACTTGTCAAAGCCGAAGGGTACTATTTTTTCAACTCCGGTGTCTTAATTTATCATTTATTACTTTTCTAACAATAAGGAAAGAAATACATTCGAAAAAATTATTTTCTTAATAACTTTTCCTTCTCTTAAAAAGGTATAATACATCCATCTTAAACGATGAGGATAAAATAATGCAAAGAAAAAAATACGGGAAATAAAAATATATTAATTTCTTGAACTAATACTATTTGACTCTAGCGATGAGTTAGTCAGGGTAAGAGATTGAAGAAAGAGAGAGGAAAACAAATGACACGCTTTAACAATTTGAAAATTTTAAATGGCCACTTTAATCATTTTATAATTAATAAAAATAAAGTAAAAATAAAGGAGATTGAACGATGATAAAGTTGACGTGGCTTTATGCACCCTCGCAAGATCATGTTTCTTGAAACGAGATCATGATTTTATGTAGTCAGGCTCATCTCCTGCCATCACCGAGTTTCGTCAACCACCTCTTCCTCCCAATCGCGTGTGCTGATTGATCTATAACTTGACTCATCACTACTTGTGAACATAAGTCTGACACTCTATTTTCTTCAACAACCTCGTATATTTCAACCATCAACAATGTGGGTTCATCGTCACTATGATTCTCAGCATAACGAGCCCTCTTCTTACATTCAGACATTGTTTAAATGTTCATCACAATTAAAACATTTATGAATGTCTTTTGCTACAATGATATTGCATATATGAAGTGCATATGTAATATTGATCTGATGGTCAGATTCAAGTCCCGACTGAAGGCAGTCCTATACTATCAATATATGCTGTCGGTACAAAATTCAAAGTATTGTTGAATTGTTGGCATGTTGCTGTAACAGAATTGTTTCAAGGCAACTTGGAGTAACAGATTGACTAAATGGTACACCAATCGAATTGAAGACTGGAGTATACAGTCACAGCACACACAGTATCCATAAAATTACACTGACATCTCAAGTTGATCAACAAAAAACATCCCAAAACCTTGGATCATGACTCATTCCAGATTAAATATTTGAACAGGCCAGTTCCGCTTCCGACCATCCTGGCCAACTCCACTAGTTTCTATTGAAATGTCGATGCTGCGATATTCTGCAGCGCGAGCGATGCTGATGCGCAGTTCAACCTTTGTTGCAGGACATGTCTCGGTTCCAACAGATGCTGATCTATCAGCCTCGGGGTGTTTGGATGCAATTGCAATTGGCTCCCGGAAGGTGAATATTGTTTGCGACCAGTGCGTCTTCTGGGTGAATGGGGATGTCGACAAAACAGCTGGCATTTCTTTGCAGAACCTGCTTGTAAAACCAGTGTCAAACCACAAGACAACACCATGGCACCAGGTTGTTTTAGATTCCACGCTCGGTTCCAGTTCAACGCTGGCAGTGAAATCCACTTCGTCCGGCTTCATTGTCAACAGGTCAAATACCTGGAACAAGGAAGAGAAATAGATCATGATCAACTTACATGTCACATTTGCAAAAAAACGTGAAATTCAAGCATAATTTCTCAGATTATCAATAGTTTGTAGGAGAGCATTAGTCACAGGATTTTTAAATGTTACAGTATACAAGTATACAGCAGTATGTTGACAAACACTATATGAAGGTTTATATGGGTCTAGTGGCCATCCAAGAGACCGCACTTTCAAATGGAAATAGTTTCACGGGTTGTAATTTTATAAAATCCCTCGCGTAGAAGCATTTAATTACACCTACATGTAAATGCAAGTATAAGTTGGAAATAGTTTCAAGATTTGTAAATTTTATAATAAAACTCAAGTAGAATTTAATTACACCTTCATGTAAATTAAATTCATCATACGGCTGTTATTTTTTTATCAGCCATAATATAACTGTTATAACGTGATACTATTGCTATGAAGTCAATACCAATTCATTGTTCTACATACAAGCTCGATCACTCATTCAGATTAAGCAATGATGCTTTGAACTTAATAGAACCTATAATTCTAGTTTGGCAGGGAAGGAACACGTAAACAATTGAGTAAACCAATCACACAGAATGCAGTATATCCTAGAAATTTATTTCCATTTGAACAGATGCATCTTCTTAGTGAGGCGCCAAAGAGCAGGTAGAGAGATCAGTGGAGAAGAGAAAATGCATAGATATGATGTTTCAATTGAAGATGGCATTCCCTTGATGCAATAGGGTTCACAACTAACCACAATTTAAGTGTAGTCAGTATTTCATTTCAGAAATTAGTCCAGACACTAACCTGGAGAACTGCAGAATTGGTCACTATATCACGATCTTCTACAACATCAACAATAGGATTCTTTGCAGCATCTTCAAAGAGCTCTTTGCCAATGCAAGACATATCAAAACCATAAACATCTTCCCAAAATGGAAGACTAGTGCCTCCTTTACCAAAACCTGCAACAAACTAGAAAACAATGGTTTTATAGGAGCGCACTGAAGAACCAAAGAAGCAAGTAAGAACCCTATCAGATTTAGACAAGCATGTGACTAAGGTAAAAGAACTCACAATAGTTGCTGTGTCAGGGAGGATGGCACCTCCAGGTTTCAACCATTTATCACGTGCAAAGAGCACTGAGTTGAGCATTGTCTCATACAGTAGGCAATATCCCATCCATTCGCTCACCAAAACATCAACACTCTGAGGTTGAATATGAATAGATTTCTCAACCTCTTCAACCATGCTTTGAACAACTTCAATTACTCCATTGACACTGCTATCACCTTCGCTTGGATTTTTGCGCAAAAGTCTATTGTTATTTGCAATCTACAATTAGCCAAATAAAATAAATGAGTAAATAAGAGGCATCAATGAAAATATGGGGTGATTTTGACACCAATGAAAATATGAGTAAATAAGAGGCATCAATGAAAATATGGGGTGATTTTGACACCCCAAAAAATATATACCTCAGTTGCTACTTTTGCCATCTTTTCGCTAGCTTCAATTGCAACCACCCTTGAGGCTCCTGCTTGGGCGGCAAAAAGACTAGATACAAAGAAAATGAGATTTCCATAACAATTATAATACAGTACGTTAAATATTTAAAGCAGACAGCTGAAAGATGGTGTCAAGTGTAAGTGCACTTATTCATTTTTTATATTACATAAAAGAAGTTTTGGTTTTCAGCAATTATGATATGAAAACTTAAGAGTGCACTATTTACCCATTCAATTTTTTTGATAATTAGGAAACTTTCTGTTCAAAAATTATTGGTGCACCCATTAACTTGATGGACTAAATTCACCCCTGGATCCCTATATAGAATTTACATGAAGATCAATATTAGGCAAGTGAATTTAACATAACAAATATGAATGATGTGAGTATGTAACATGAGCAAAGGCAAAATAACAAGAGGATGCAACTTGAAATGGTATCTATGACCAGGCCACAGTTCTTTATTTGGTTCAGTGAGAAATATATGAACCCGCAAGCAATCATATGTCATGTTGAAGGGGGTTAAACCAATATATGATGCTTGAAAATAGAAATTTGAAGTCACGTCTTTTCTACTGCCGGAAACTTATTTATAGGATCCCTCTGACATGTTTAACAGATAGAAGTCATCCAAATAGATAAATTTTCAGGATATTGATCCAAGAGATTTAATTAGGAACTGATATCAAACCTACATGCAGTTATAATTTTGCTTACCATGATATTTGATATGGACATATGCCCAAAGCATAGTTGGATTCAATGTTATTCATGAGAACTAGGTTTGAAAGGAAATTGTCTTAGAGAAAACCAACGGTTCAGATGAATACATAATGAACAGAAATAGTAGAAGGTATTGTTCATATGGATCTAAATTTACCATCTCACCTTAGTACACCCGTTCCACAACCAACATCCATCACAACTGCGCCCTTTAGGAGAGAAGGATTTTTCAAGATAGCCAGCCTGTAAGCATCCATCCTCACCTGCGTAACCAGAAAATATGAGAATCTCTGGGAATTTTTTTATGGAGTGAAATTAAACAAAACATTCACCATAAAAGGAGAATCACCACACCTTATCACTTATCATCTCTCTATGGATTCCGAATGAACTATAGGCCCCAAAATAGTTCTCGTTAACATCCTTGATATCCTTTGCAGTACAATTTAACAAAGAAACTTTTGAAGAAGATGCAATGTTCAAATGGCCATTTGAAGAAACAATGCTTTTTTCAGGCATGTCCTCAGTATCAATGCTCATCTCTTCAAAGTTCTTCAAATCCCTCAAAATTTCCTCTTTGTCAACCGAGTCATCTTCAACTTCTTCATCTTCACCAAAACTGTACAAGAGTGAATCATCTTGCATAAAAGGTTTTAGATATTTATCATCGTCCCAAAAAAGCTTAGTGTCCTTGAAATTAACTATTTCATGCAAATGATTTTGTAGATCCTGGGAAGATTTACATGCAAGCCCACAGCTCCAGCATCTATGTTCTGCAACCTGGTAAAGGATACAGCAGATGATGAGAAAATCACTACCCATTAAGAATTTTGTAATGATTAAAATTTCAAACTTTGATCCTTAAAACAGTCAAAAGATGCAGGGAAACCATTTATATGACACAACCAGTGTTCCATGTTCTGACAGAGAACAAAGAATTTATTTCCCAATCCAGCATTTTCTTAAACTAAAAGTAGTTTTGTTCATTGTTGAATTGAATACATCATTTGAGATTACCCCGGCAGCATTTAAAGGCAAAAGATAAATAATTGATACATCCTCAACAGCTCTGCTATATAAAAGCAGAAGCCACCATCACAGCTCATTACAGTACATTTGCATGAATTATAACATTTCAGAGTTTCTTTCACCATCACATTTACAACTTTTGGGAAAGTAAAATTGCATTGAAATCACAGTAGACGATTTAAGATTAAAAAAATAACAAGTCAAAAGTCCTTGTGGGACTGACCTGCGAGCGAACATAGTTGATGAGCTTGAAGGAACCATAGAAATCCAAACCAAGCGCCTTCCTTATGCCATTGAAATCGAAGTGGTGAACCGAAATGCAGTGTTCGAAGAGCGAACCACACGAAGGGTAATGCGAATCGCAGAACAGGCACCGGAAATCAGAGTCGGCGCCGCCGTCATCGCCTTCGTCCCAGTCCTCCCAGCCACCGTCGAGCTCTTCTTCATCGTCTTCGTCCTCGATTTCCTCTTCGATTCTAAGGGTTTCTTCCGTTTCTGTACAGTTTTTGGCCATATTGTGGAGCGAGAAAATGGAGAGAACAGAGCTTCGCTTAGCTCTGCTTAACTTTGCTTCGCTTGTTGGAGCGTTAAACCCTGCACTAAACCCTAAAAACCATCGGAGCAGAGCAGCTACAGATAGTGACGTCACAGCCTCCTTGAGAAGCACCACAGGCCTGAACCATCCTCGACACATTTGGGCCGAACTCCATGGCCCTTTGGGATTTGAATTTATGGGCCTATGGCCCATGATGCGTGCATTTTGACATACCGTCGTCATTCTCATGGAATCAATATTTATACAATAGGTTTGTTGTCTTCAAACTTCAAAATAGAAAATTAATTGGGATATCGGTCATGTGGAACCAACCAATGCGCTCAACTTTGATTTAATATCCACGGGAGTTGCATAGGGCGAACGCAACGTCATTGTTGGGATATATAATAATGTAGAACAATTCTCTAACAAAAAGTTATTCTAAAAAAATAAAGAACAATCACAGAAGAACAAATGATTCACGTGTTTTGAAAATTTACCTACGTTCACGGTTGACGGCGAAAGCTATACGCTTATTTTTAGATGTGTTTATTCACCACTATCGGGAGTAAACCGATCGCAAGTAATAATGGGTAAATAAAGATTAAATCTTATTGTTCATGGGCCTACTTCGAGTGCTCATTCTCTTGTTGGGTCTGTCTTGATTAAACCCTCTTTTGACTTCGATAATTTAAGCAAACCGTTGGTGACACTTTTTGGAAAGTTAAAAAAAAAGGTGACGACGATGGAACCCCATTCCAGTAGTTTGTCGCCATCGTAAAAAATCTCCCAACTCTCCACACGGGCTAATGGAGCCTCCGGGACGTTCAGATGATCTCCCCATTCAAGAGCCAGTTGCTACCTCCTCACAATCATGTCTGCCTAAGGTACTTAACTTCCCAACAAAACGCAATCTTCATAACAAAGCAATTTAAGGTTAGGATCTCTGTAAATCTCTAGATTTTCTAATTGTGGGAACTGACTCTGAAATAATTCATACTTTTGAAGCTATCGGGACCGAAAATCTAACCAAACTCAATCCAAAACGTTGAGTGAATTAGTTTGTTTCTCTTTTTCTCATATCTCTCTTTCTTGCATTCTCATATTCTTACTTTCTAGTTTTGTTGATGTAATTGGCCAAAAAAATTTCCTTCTTGAAAATTTATGTTGCCTTTTATCGATAAAATTGTATCCCTTTGCTGATAAAAAAAGATTAAGCACACAAGTTATCGAATCCTGCAAAAAAAGTTGTTCTAAGCACCCAAATTCAATTTATGTGACTAATCACAGTCGATTGAAGTATTGGTGTTCAAAAAGTATTTAAAATAAAACATTAAATTAAAATGATAGCGAATGCAAAGGCATATGATTCAAGGTATAGGAATCACATAGTAGCATCTTGATACAATAATCGATAATCATGCATAAAAACTTGTTACTTTACTCAAATAGGGAGACAATGAAAATTCTCTAACCTACTCAAAAGTCATTTTTAAAATACTAGAGTATCTAAATAAATTACGATGACTTAACTTGCTAGAGCCTAGGTCTAAAAGAATTTAATTGATTAAACTTCACGAATCTCTCTAACTTTCAAGGGTGAGGTTATGGTTATTGCACTTGTGTTGACGTTACCTTTTACGACTAAGATTCAAATACAAGTTCCACTTACATGTGAAGTTCATAAGCCAGATCAGTTATCAAAACTCAAAAGGAGATAAAGCATTAAGTTTAATTAAGGGATAATTCCATATGGGTACCCCTGATTATATCCCATTATCACATGACATACCCTAGAAATTTTCGTATCAGGGTGAATACCCTATCATTTTATTTGTCTCACCGTCACTCATTTCGTCCAATTCCGTTAGTTTTTAACATTTTTGACATGTGAAATGACTAAAATACCCTTCAGAGTAAATAAATTGTTTTTAAATTGAATGAAATGACGCAAATACCCTTCACTATTCATTTAATTTTCAAAAAAATGCCCCACACACACTCTCTCTCTCTCTCTCTCTCTCTCTCTCTCTCTCTCTCTCTCCAATTCCTCGGTTCCAAGCCGCCGAGCTTCGAAAACTTGACCGGTAGAGTCGGAACTTGAGACGGACTCGCCGCGATTCTGCTCGGCGGTATCGTCTTCTCCGGCGTTGCCGCTTCCAGCTCTTTCACTGATCGTCCGACTCACTCTGAAAGCTTGAGTCCAAGCTCGTTCCGGCGACGAGGAGCTCGTGGCGACAGCGAGAGTGCTCGTCCAGCTCCGGCGATGTCACGCTCCTCCGGAGATCTAGCCTCTGGCTCTGGTGATGAAGAGCGTTTGGTTCCGATGCCGAGAACCTCCGGTTGCTCAGATCTGAACCATCTCGGCTCCAGCAAGTCCTGGCGAGAGCGAGCTCGCGTCCTCGATGTTGGTGGTTTCGCTCATTGGAGCTCGCTGCGGAGCTTGCGACCACACCGGCGGCGACGCGAGCCTTGCTCGGTCGGTTTTGCGCGCCTCTGCTAGAGTTGATGTCGGACCTCCGAGAGAGCCTTCGATTCAATTCCGACGGAGACGAAGAGAAGGAGGCTGCTCCGGCGCTACTCCAACGCCGAGTTGTCGCTTTAGGATTGAAGAGGAATGAGTGGAAATTTTTGAAAATTAAATGAATAGTGAAGGGTATTTGCGTAATTTCATTCAATTTAAAAACAATTTATTTACTCTTAAGGGTATTTTAGTCATTTCACATGTCAAAAATGTTAAAAACTAACGGAATTGGACGGAATGAGTAATGGTGAGACAAATGAAATGCTAAGGTATTCACCCTGATACGAAAATTTCTAGGGTATGTCATGTGATAATGGGACATAAACAGGGGTACCCATCTGGAATTATCCCTTTAATTAATTGAAAACTCCCTAACGCAGAGCTATATGTGTGTAAAGTCGATTAAAACATCCATACACTACTATTTAATCTTATACCCTAAATCAATAGAGGTTCAATTACTCATATCTAAGGAAAGCATGTTCATAAGATATAGATGATCATTCATAGAAGCAAGAAGAGGATAGAAATATAAAACCCAATTGATGAATTATTCTTCTTATATCTCCATGTCTTGAACAATACATAGGCTTCTTGAAACCTTTCTCCTACGTTATCCATCTCATGCAAACTGAACTCTCTCATAAAAGTATAGATCTCAAAATTTGCTCCGAAAAAGCTTTCTAGGGCAAGAAACCAGTCCCCTCTATAGAAAAATCACATGGACTCCACGTGAAAATCACACGAGTCAGTGTGTTTTTGAATTTCCTAAACCTAATCGGTTTATGCTTTCTTATTTCCATATTTGAGTTGGCGTGGCAACCAGGCAAAACACACGGAATCGTGTGTCCTTTTCTTTAGCGAAATTTGTTTCTTTCTTATTTTATTAAATCTTTGCCAACTTGGTGTCACCCTATCCCTTTTCGGGTTGGATTTCGTTTTGGGATCTACTTGGTTTGGATCTTTGATGAGAAATCTTGTGTCATGAATACACTCAATTTTAGGCCATAAAACCTTTATTATGCGCAATAACTCAAAATGCACGTGAAATACAAAATGAGATAAAACGAGACATCTCAATGTCAAATAGTGACGAAAGTAAGTTAAAATATAGTGTAAAAGTGCTTAAATAAGTGGTAAGAAATCCACATATCAACACCCCCACACTAGAAGTTTTCTCATCCTGAGCAAATCAAAGAACAAAAATAAGAGCAAGGAATCAATTGCCGGTTTTAAACCCCGAGAGTCACCCCGTAAGAGTAGCTCGACATCTCCTTAGGGTTTAGAGATGGAATAACCACAAATTCATTATACAAAATCAATCATATATGAAATGCAACTAAAGTTAAGTGCTCCAACAAATTTAAAACTTACACTGATCATACCCACATTTTGACTTATAATTTTTTTTCGGAATTATCACACACGAGCTAAAAATAACCAAATCAAGAAAGCGCAAAGATCCGAGAACTATTCAGGTAATGGTAAATCAAGATTCAAACATGTCTTATTCTGCCTAAATCCCCTAAATAATCCATCTCACCGGAAATGGCATGTCGTTCGGGTTCACATCGCCCGCAAGAGCTCTTCGGCCAGTCTGGGTTTCTTCGGACTAGGCTCTCTCGATCTGTCGAACGATCTACGAGTACTCTCCATTCGAAACAAGCAAAATCATAGAAACCCCCCAAATACCAACCCTAATTCACTCTTAATAACATCAAATCGACACAAAATTAAAACAAAACGATCAATAATAATAATAATTGATAATGATTACAACAAACTTGATGATACAATTTCCAATTTCAGGATCAAAATCGAAGATAAAACTCTTACCCTAGAATACAACAAGAAGCTACAAAATTAAAATCAACATATAAAAAAGAGACATCAAACACAATATCGAGCACTCTAGTACGAATCAGGCGAACTTGGGGAAGAATCTACTGAGAATTGATTGAGTCAAGGTGCAAAGAGTACAGACACAACGAATAAGCGGATTGTATTTGTTGAGAGATGAAAATTTGGATGTTTGAAATCGGTTTAGAGTTGCAAGGACGTAGAGGAGAATAGAGGAAAGAGAGAGCAGAGAAAAAGGAAAAAATAAGGTGAAGGGTATTTTGGCCTTTCCGCATATCAACATAATGGATATCTAATGAGAATGTAGGTATGTGAGAAAAGGAAAACTCATCGCACCTCTCACAACAACAAAAAAACATTAGTTGTAGTTAGTTTAGAAAATTCTCAACTTAGTTGTAAGAATTTTTTTTCTCACTCAAATACAGTATGTTCATTTTTTTAATTAGTTTTGAATGTGAAATAACCAAAATATCCTTAATTGTCAATCAAAATTTCAAATTTATTCCATTTGACCTTCTTTTTTCTTTCTTTCTTTCTCCACTCTCCTCCTCTACATATCTACAACTCATTGATTAAGTTGTTAGTAACACTGAAATCGATTAAGTTGTCAAGATTAATCAAATAAATTCTATGCTACATCCAAAAATCCATTGAGACAAACATGAACAAATTGGACAAATTCATTAGCCAATGGAGATTCACGAATAAAATTTCATAAAATGTGTTGTAATAAACACCAAGACGTAATGAAGAAGAGTTGTAATTGAAGGAATTATTTGAGGGTTCCAATCAATTAATTTCATGCCCATACAAGAAATTAACTTCAAAGTTCTATGTTTAATAAGGATCTTACATGATCATGAATTGATCACGAGATCTAGGCTAGAATAAAATTTATATATTACCTTGATTCAAAATCTCTTTGTCACTTAATAAGATTCAGTGACCTTTTAAAAACGTCCACACAAGAAGAGCAATCCAGGGAAAACGGGAAGGAGAGAGGGGAGAGAGCCGGTCGGCCAAAAGAGAGAGAGAGAGAGAGAGAGAGAGAGAGTGATTAGGGTTTTGGAAATTTTTTTTTTCAGATCTGAAAATTTCCCTTTTATAATCCTTTTTAGGCAATAATTAATTAAATGCCTTAATGGGCTTAAAGCCCAAAGCTTTAATTAATTAATGTAGAAAAGCCCATTCTGGCTAGGCCCTGTTTAGCTAAATTAATTAAATCTATTTATTTAGATTATAATTAATTGGTCTAGCTAAACCGTTCTTGATTTCCGGTTTAATACTAAATCGAAATCGGTCTAATCCGGTTTAATCCAAAACCCGATTTTGTCTCTCTCATGGTTCCTCTATATGATTCCATTCGTTTAACTCAACCTTTAGTGTGTGACCCTCTAGGCTCACGACACGTTGGCGTACTGGTAAAATTACCATTTTACCCTTTCCATCATGAGTGGCCTCTAGCAAGACATCATGATTACCCAACGCTTGTGATTATCGAGATTTCGACTTAACCTTGTCGTGCATGAATCTATCCTTTTATCATCTCGATATCTTTGACAACCACGAGGCATAGAGGCTGGAGTTGCAGATGGGTCGCGCCTGGGTTGCGACGGTAGAGCATAGAGGGCTATGGGGTTTTGCTTTTGGTTGGTTGGTAGGCCAGTCCTGGGAGGGAACCGGAGTTATCTTGCGTTGGTGGGAAGACTCATGCAAGCATACCGAACTAGGGGGGCTCGACTTGCTTAAAATTCAATACGTGTCTTATTGGGATTGGTACTTGAAGGAAACGGGGGGTCCCTGGTGTCGATGAGTTGATCCGGTTAAACCCAATGAGCTGGGAAGATTTGAATTTCGCGATGGCTATATTGATCGCATGGTTGATCGAGGAAGCTGGTTTAAGTCGGTCTGCAGTAAGATCACGAGGTTTCTCCATCCGTATGAGTTGGAGGTCGTGGCTAGGCAAGATATTAACTGGTTCGAGTCGATTGGTCTCTGGGGTTATCAGAGATGCCTGTGTAAAGCATTCTGCAGCAAGATCACGGGATTTCTCCATCCGAATGAGTTGGAGGTCGTGGCTCTACATGATGCTAAACAAGTCGAGCTGAACAGCTTTGGAGGAATCATTAGCGAACGGTGTTGCGCACTATACATTATCAGAAATTATGTGATTTATTTTACTCGTAATCAAATGGCTCATGAATTGGCCATGTTTGTTTTAACTAACAATAGCTGGAATTATGGTGAGGGGTCTGTCCCACCATCTGTAGCTTCAGCTGTCCGGCTTGATGCCGGTTAGTTGATATTTAATTAATAAAATTCGATTATCCTTAAAAAAACAATTAGGTGAGGTCTGCCACACATCTCATCTTATATATATATATATACTTAGGAGGGTTTTACGAAAAAAAATCCATAAATAAACTTGCCAAACATTTTCTTTAGTAGTTTATTTGATAGCTTGTAATCTTGAATTTGGAACTCTAAAAAGTTGGGCAAATCTAATTAAGTTCGAACCAGAAATGTGTACCAAAAAGTTATAATTACAAACGCTATTGCTATGCACTCTTTTAGATGTTCTTATCAACGTGGAGGCCGATTTGAGAAATGAAGTATGTTTTCATTGACATAAATACAACTGATGGCACTGGACCACTATATAAATAAAAATAAATAGGAAATCATTCTAGTGATAATCAATATGACCTCATGTGGTAGGTGGCCAACCGAGTTATATAATATACCATATAAGTAAACTTTTTCGGAGGAGTGGTGTAAAGAGGGAGCCGTAAAATGGTAACACTTTCCCCTATAAGTTATAGAAAACTCACACGCCACCTCGTTACATTTGAGTGGTTCTCACGGAACTCTTGGTTATTACTTGAATGCATGTGTGCGTGCGTGTGTGTGTGAGAGAGAGAGACAACCTTTCCCCTTCGTGAGAATTATATTTAGGTTGTTGGATTTGTGATTGGCCAATGAGGTGGCAGCGAATTAACACGGTATTTTAATAACTTGTTTTATGCAGCACCGAGGGCATAACCCTCATTTTATATAGTCAAAAGACAACATTTCCCCTTCGTGAGAATTATATTTAGGCCGTTGGATTTGTGATTGGCCAATGAGGTGGCAGCAATTAACACGGTATTTTAATAACTTGTTTTATGCGGCACCAAGGGCATAATCGTCATTTTATATAGACCTTTGGACTCACAGCTTAATACTAAAATTAGTTTGTCTGTTTCTCGTTTGAGCGCCCATGTGCTTGTTTCGAGTTTGAACGTCAAATTTGTTGGCCAGACAGAAATCGTCGAGGTTGTATTTCTTCTACAGTTTATGTTTCGTTTCAGAGTCGTTCACTTCTTCAGGTATGGTTTTTTTATCATTGTATTATTAGGTCGTTATATGTTATTTCTAGGTTGATTTAGTTGTTTTGGGTTACAGTTTGCGAAAACTAAGTTGTATTTTGTTTTTCAAATTTGACTCTGTAACAGTATGAACCACATCTTTTACTTTGAGTTTTAGAGTGAATTTTTTTTGGTCAGACGAAAATCGTCGAGGTCGTGATTCTTTTCCAGTTTGTGGTTTCATTTTTGGGCCGTTCACTTCTTTAGGTATGGTTAATGTTCATCATAATGATTTCTAGGTCGTTATTTGTGATTTCTAGGTTGATTTAGTGGTTTTGCATTCTAATTCGCGAAGACTAAGTTGTAGTTTATTTTTTAGGTTTGAGTTTGTAATAATTTGAATCATATCCTTTTTCTTTGGATTTGTAGGTAGAATGAAAATACAAAGTCAAACAATGAAAAATCATATATAAAATAAATCCGAAATAATTAGAAATACATTACAAAAACTAGAAATATAATGAAAAACCCATATATGAAATAAATCCAAAAGAATGTTAAATACATTTTTAAACATTGAAAATACATCACAAAACACTTGAAATATTAAAAATACATCACAAAACACTAAAATACAACTATAAGTATTGAAAATACATTGTAAGCATCACATGACTACATAATGGTAATGAAAATACCTTAATGGAAAAACATTACAAAATTGTGAAAATACATTACAAAACAATGAAAATACATTAGGAGACAATGGAACCCAGAACAACATCAGAACCACTCTATAACAAATAGGCATGATATCGTTCAAAGGAAGTACATTATCTTCCCAGAGAAAAACAAGCTTTCACAAAAGGCTCATTCGCTAATTCAAACTAATTTAAGGTTGTCGATTGAAGATCTCTACTTCCAAAAACTCCATTATGAAAAATTAATTGATGATTTATGGTCAAATTAATTGACAATTTATCATCAAAGTAATGGAACATTTATTGTCAAATTAGTTGATGATTAATTGTTGATTTATATTCAAATTAAATGATGACTTATCGCATAAGTACTGAAAAATACATTTAAGTGAAATAAATGACAATTCATGACCACTTTTTCTTGTGAGCTCTGGACGCATGATGAGTTGTTATATGGCAGTTTTCCTTGGTTCTCACGCTCTTGATATTCTAGTGGTTCTCAGTGAAATGAACCCCTACATTTATATAGAGTCATGATCTCGTGCGAACCAGGAGGTCTTGTGCGAACTTGTGAGAACCGTTTTCCATTATTATGTCATGTATTTCCATTATTATGACATGTATTTCCATAACATTATTATGGCAGACCAAAAAACGTTTTTTTTTCTTCCAATCCCGCGTAACATCCTTCCACTCAACGGGCAACATTTCTCCTCTAGGTTATAGAAAAATACACGCCCCCTCGTTACATTTGGGTGGTTATCAAGTATTCTCACGCGACTCTTGGTTCTCATTTATATATATATATATATATATATATGAAAATTACAAGATGAAGATATTGAAACCAAACCCTTGTAAGAACCTAGATATCATGATAAAACAGAGTTGATGGCGGAAGTTGAAAGGTCATTTACTTGAAAGCAATTATTCTGGTTGGATCAAGATGACGATTGTATCTCGGCTGTCTCCGAGAGTAACATGGTAGAATCCTCCTAATGCACACTTTGCACATAAGAAGTTAGAACTTAACAAATCAGATTGGTCGACCAAGTATCAGAATAAGCACTGATAAACTTAAAAAAAATTTAGAGGAATAAAGTCTTAACCTAATGCCATTAAAAACTAAGATAAATACATTGAGCAAAATAATGTTAAAAAAATAAATAACTGAGTTTGACCTGAATAGATGGTGGTTGCACGCATGTGGGTTTTGCCTAAATCTGGGGTTATTCTTAAGAGACTCACACAAACAAAGAAAGAAAGCAAATAAATATAAATCTCAAAAGAAAATAAGAAACTTTCCATTTGGTATATATACTAACACAAATAGGGTCAAGTGATAAGTATCCCACACTAACATATGCGATGTCAGTTCTTCGAAAGTCAGTCAAGAACATAGGGTTTTCTTGATTATCTGATCCAAAAATATATACCAATATAAAAACACTTGCAAGGTATGTACTCCAACTCTTATTATACCAAACGATAATGGAAGTAGTAATAAGTAGTCTTCCTATGAACGGTAGTGAGCACGGTGAAAACAATTATGCCAACAATTCAATCGTGCAGGTACGCACTTCATATATAATTCCTCTACGTTTGGTATATAGTGTTGATTAGTAAGGATTTAGGGTGTTGGTTGGTGTAGAAAAGAGTGATATTCAAGACAAAGCCTATGGTAGAACAAACCATCATCATTATGCGCCTCCATAGGTCCTTCTCGGAACAGTGTTTCACAATGGCAAATATGGGTTGCTCTTCTGGACCCAACACCTTTATGTGCCTCTCCAACATCATTGATGCCATTGTGGGGTTGTGCCAGTCTCCTCCTGAGGTTCAGGTCTTTCTCAACGACCTCCCTGCCAACGACTTCAACTCGGTTTTCATATCCCTGCCTGAATTCTACAATAGACTATTGAATGAGAGAGGGAGAGCCTCGGTGTCCTGTTACGTCTCAGGGACACCAGGCTCTTTCTATGGAAGGCTCTTTCCTTCTTCAACTCTTCATTTCCTTTACTCTTCTTATGGTGTTCATTGGCTTTCTTAGTGTTAAAATATATCTCTTTCCTAACTTGTATATAGGTCTCTTTCCTAATTCCTGTAACCCTAATACTATAAATATAAGGTCTTGTACATTATATTAGATATCAAATATAATATTCTCTTTACCAATTCTAATATGGTATCAAAGCAATAAATCTCTCTCTGTTCGATCATCAAATCTACGACAGCAAAATCCGAGCTCCAAAGCAGCTCCTCTATGCTGGTTCGTGTGCTCACCACAAAGCAGCACACCCACCAGCAGCTCTCAAGCATACCCAGCTCTCAAGCATACCCGGCGGCACCAAGCTCTCACAAGCAAGCACACACCGAGCTCCTCCAATCATCGCGCGGAGCTCCTCGAAGGCACACCACGCCGCCAAGCTCTCCACCCCGCCAAGCTCTCACAAGCAAGCACACACCGAGCACCTCCATCATTGCGCGGAGCTCCTCGAAGGCACACCACACCGTGTCGCCATCGTCGCCGCACGTCTCCGATCATTCGCGCCAACATCGAAACCAAATCATCGACCACCGCAAGCATACCACAACGAACCGCCGGCACCACCAGCAGCATCGACAGCAGCGTCGACGCTCAACAATGAATCGCCAGGCGCTCCAGTCCGTCACACACGCAGCTCCGTTCGTCACCGACTGCACAGACTTCCTCCAATCATCAAGTCCGGTCGTTCTGTCCTGCCGCCGCAAACCGCCGACGCTCCGCCTGTGTCGCACGCGCCTCCGACCAGATCTGGTTTTGGGCGCTCGATTTTGCAACACAGAGACCGTTTCAGATCTCACCGTCGGTGAGTAAGGTCTCAGGAAGAAGAAACCGGTCGGTCTGCATCAGCCGTCTCTTCTCTAGCAGCGTGTAGCTTCCACGCGCCGTCGCGCGTGACCCCCACGCGCCGCAGTCGAAAAAAAAATTTCAAAATTCAGCTTTAAAATTTTTCTCTACAATTTTTATACCATGGAAAAATTTGAGATTTCTAGTCCAATCTATGCAGTATTTGATGGATTTAACTATATGATTTGGGCAAAAGAGATGTCCAGTTTTCTTCGTGACAGGAAACTATGGAAATATGTATCTGGTGATGAGATTGCTCATGCTCAAACGCAGGACGAGGCTAAAACAATCTTCAATGAACGCTTTGAGGAATGGGACAGAAAAAATCATCAAATCCTCACATGGTTCCGAAACACCTCCACTCCTTCTGTCAAAACTCATATGAATCGTTTTGACACCGCCAGGGAGGTATGGTTGAATCTCGAACATCTCTACTCTACCAAAGACATTGTCCATCAATTCCAACTATGGAACCGCCTTAGTCAAATGAAACAAGACCCTGGACAGTCTATCGATAGGTTCCTTACCCAGATGCAAGCAATATGGGATCAACAAGCCGCCTCCGAGCCTACATGAACAAATGCACATAATTCAGCCATCTTTTCCCAGTGGTATGATCGTCTCAAAGTCTACCAACTTCTTACTGGTCTACGAGCTGAGTATGAGCCTGTTCGCAGCTCGCTATTACACAGGGATCCTTTCCCCATAATCCAAGTAGTTGTCTCTGAGCTACTTTCTAAAGAGGCCCGCCTTACCGGTATGTCACATCACCACCCCACTGATTCTGTTCTTACTGTCTCTACTGCTGGTCATCCAAAAGACAAGAAAAAGTGCTCCAATGCAACATACAGCTACTGCAAACAAAAGGGTCATCATATATCAGAATGCCCACGACCAGGTATACACTATAAGGAATGGAACAAGTCACAAGGCTCGCCTCCACGAGGCTCTTACTCTTAAGAATGGCAGAAGTCACAAGACCCACCATCACGAGGCTCTTACTCCCAAGAATGGCAGAAGTCGCAAGAACCGACGTCACGAGGTTCTTATCCTCAGAATCCCATATACGAGTATCCTCAGAATTCTAGAACAAAGGTCAACACTGCGGCCTCAACCATCTCTCCCGGTACCACGTCTCTCGATATGTCCACTCTACTCACTAAGGTTCAAGAGTTAATTGTTGCACACACTGGTAATACCTCATCCTCCTCTGTCGCGTCAGGTATTTCCAAACCATGGTATCTTGACTCTGCATGCTTTAACCATATGACTCCGTCCTCATCATTGTTTTCACAACTCACACCCATTAAACAGTCATCTATCATTCACACTACTGACAATTATGTTATTACTGCCTCTCATTTTGGTATTGTGTCCACCCCTCATATGTCATTACGAAACACATTACTTGTCCCTAAGCTATCATTGAATCTTGCATCGGTCGGTCAGTTATGTGATTCAGGTCTTGATGTTAACTTTAGTGGTCTTTCCTCATCTGTTTCTGTGCAGGATCCAATGACGGGACAAATCTATGGGACATGCCGTAAGGTGGGACGTCTATTCGAGCTCACAAGTCTACAGGTTCCATCCTCATCTACACCCCGTTGTGGTGCTGTTGTCTCTGCAGATATCTGGCAAGCACGTCTTGTTCATCCCTCCTCACAACGTTTTCATCAATTAGTTTCCAGTGGTCATTTAGGTGTTATCTCGAATAAACTTGGTAATTGTGTTTCTTGTCAGTTAGCAAAACATCACACACTTCCTTTTTTAAATAATAATGATATTTCTTCTGCACCTTTTGATCTTATTCATTCTGATTTGTGGGGACCATCTCCAATTACATCTATGGGGTGCACGTTATTTCGTTATCTTTGTTGATGATCATACTTGATTTACCTGGATTTACTTGATGAATCATAAATCTGATCTGAAAAAAATCTATCTAAAGTTTTCTACCATGATTCAAACTCAGTTTTCCAAAGTCATCAAAATCTTTCGCACAGATAATGGCACTGAATTTAAGGAAACATCTTTTTTGGATCTTCTCTCCTCTCATGGCACAATCATGCAAATATCTTGTCCAGGTACCTCTCAGCAAAATGGACGTGCAGAGCGTAAACATCGACACATTCTTGACACCGCTTGCGCTTTGATTATATCTGCTGCTTGCCCTGAGCGCTTCTAGGGGGAAGGCTACTCTCACAGCAGTCTACACCATCAATCGAGTTCCATCTCCATTCATAGGAAATAAAACCCCCTACGAATGTCTTTATGGTCAATCTCCTCCTTACGATCTTCTTTGTGTCTTTGGAAGTGTCTACTTTGTCTACCTTCAGCCACATGAGCGAAATAAATTGGAAGCACGTGCTCGTCTCTGCTGCTTCCTTGGGTATGGAATTGAGCACAAAAGTTATTGATGTTGGGATCCTCTATCTCAACGTCTTCGCATATCTCGGCTGTCACTTTCTAGGAACACGAAATGTTCTCCTCTATGTCTGATTTTCGCGTGGCACAATCTATGCCATTCTTTTCCAATCCTGACATAGATATTTTTCCTGATGCTCCTATGAACTCTTCTTCCCTCGAGTTTTCCCATGCAGGTATCTCAGACCCGCCGCCAGTAGCTCCTATAAATCCAGCTCCGCCAGAGGATCTTGTGCCTTTAACCCGTCCTCAACGTCAAACACGACCACCGTCGCACCTTCAAGACTACCAGGTAACGCTACCCAATCTCTCTTGAGTCATGGCTACCGCTTTGTCCGTCTATGAACCTCGTACATACCGTGAGGCATGTACTAATCCTTTGTGGCAGCAAGCAATAACTGAAGAACTCAAAGCTCTGGAGAAAACTGGTACCTGGGAACTTGTCTCCTTGCTCGACGACAAGTCAACAGTCAGTTGCAAATGGGTATACAAAGTGAAGACCAAGGCAGATGGGACCATTGAGCGCTACAAAGCTCGTCTCGTTGCCCGAGGGTTCTCCCAGGAGTATGGAATTGATTATGAGGAAACCTTTGCACCAGTTACTCGTCTCACATCTGTTCAAAGTTTACTTGCAGTAGCAGCTGGACGAAAGTGGAATCTCTTTCAAATGGACGTCAAGAATGCCTTTCTCAATGGAGATCTCATAGAAGAAGTCTACATGCAACCTCCTTCTGGGTATGAGCATCCGCCAAACACAGTATGTCGTCTGAAAAAAGGCTCTGTATGGACTCAAGCAAGCTCCAAGGGCATGGTTTTCAAAATTCAGTGGGAAGATGTCTGATCTTGGCTTCACCTCTAGTCCATATGACACCGGCTTGTTTGTCAAAAAGACCTATCGCGGTCACATCTTGCTTCTAATCTATGTGGATGATATGATTATCACTGGAGATGATGAATCAGGTATCTCTGGCCTGAAGAGTCAGCTCAACAAAACCTTTGAGATGAAGGACCTAGGCAAGCTCACGTATTTTCTTGGGCTGGAAATCTCATCAATTTCTTAAGGGTTTCACTTATCACAAGCTAAGTATGCCGCTGACCTCATTTCTCGAGCAGGCTTTTCAGACAACAAAATTGCCTCGACACCCATAGAGGCAAACGAAAAGCTTACACCTACAGATGGCAAACCTCTCCAGGATGCTACATTGTATCGACAACTCGTAGGCAGTCTTGTTTATCTCACTGTCACACTGCCAGATATTGCCTATGCAGTCCACATTGTCAGCCAATTCATGAGTGCACCGCGAACCACGCACTATGAAGCTGTCCTCCGAGTACTCCGCTATGTCCGAGACACTTTATCTAACGGTCTTCACTTCTCACGTGATTCACCTATGGTGTTGCATGCCTTTTCTGATGCAGATTGGGCTGGTGATCTTACTGATCGACGCTCCACAACAGGATATTGCTTCTTTCTTGGCAAATCTCTCATTTCTTGGAGGAGCAAGAAGCAGACGACAGTTGCCCGCTCCAGCACAGAGGCTGAATATCGTGCTCTTGCTGACACTACCTCTGAGCTCCTCTGGCTTCGGTGGCTACTTCAAGACATGGGCATTACTCACAATTCAGGCACTTCTATCCATTGCGACAACCGAAGCGTCATTCATATAGATCACAATGATGTCTTTCATGAGCGCACCAAACACATCGAGAATGATTGTCACTTTATTAGACATCATCTGACGCAGGGCACTATCGCTCTCCGCACTGTTCCCTCAAACGAACAGAATGCTGATATCTTCACAAAGCCCATTCTTTCAGGGCGATTCACTTCGTTAGTTTCCAAACTCAATTTGAATCCTCCACCTTGAGTTTGAGAAGGCGTGTTAAAATATATCTCTTTCCTAACCTGTATATAGGTCTCTTTCCTAATTCCTGTAACCCTAATACTATAAATATAGGGTCTTGTACATTGTATTAGATATCGAATACAATATTCTCTTTACCAATTCTAATACTCAGGTATGTTTCATCCCTTAGCTTGCTTTCTTTCTAATTTTTTTGGATTAAAAAGGAAAATCAGTGTTCTAAAAAACGTAAGGCGCTTGTCTGACAGAGAGGTTCTTATGAAAACTAATTGAAAGTTAATCAGAAAATAAATCGGATTAAAAAATTAATGAAAAGTTATAGAGGGTTAATCGAACAAATGCAGGACTTTTAGAACACATGAAAAAATGTGTCTTATGCAAGAGAGTATTATGTAATTCGTTAATAACAAAAAGAATGCTAAGAAATGAGTTTGGTTCCGGCAAAATGCATTTATTTCTTAAAAAAATGACGAAATGACCATATTATTAGACATCATTTTTACCATTTTTGCTACTTTTCATGATTATATGCAGTGTGTCATAAAACTGAGATGTGCATGATATTCATAAGGTTCCTCAAGGCATTGAAAATAACAAGGGAATCATTAACATAGGAAGTACAAGTCCTCCAAATGTTTCTGAAGCATACAAGGATCAGTTTCAAAAGGACTTTTACAATTTTCTCAGCCACCGATCCAAGGAAATGAAACCAGGAGGAGCAATGATTCTTGCAATTATGGGTAAAAGTGATGACCCAAGTTGCACAAATTCATATCTTCCCTTGGAGTTGTTATCTAAATCGCTACTCGATATGGTTCTGGAGGTAATTTTCTTAGCTTATATGTAGCTCGTGCTTTTTTTTAAAAAATTACATCATGTTTCTAATCTGCCCATAAACTCTCCCCGTCCAGCCTCATACCGCTAAGGTGTCCCTAATCATTTATCATTATAATATATCAATAATTAATAATCTAACAATTAAAATGGAACCAACAAGTAACCAACAAGAATGAAGACACAAAAGAAAATCTTACTTTCTGTACGTGTTATAAAAATCTTATTAAGTTGGATCAAAGTTGTAGATGTCACACATTGTTATTATGTCGGGCATGGGCCTTCGAGGCCATGACGGAGCCATAGCGGAAACATGGCGGATTTCCATTTATATATTTTTAATATAAATTAATTTACATATTATATATATATATATATAATATTTAAGATGTTTAATATTTTTTCAAATTCTTATTTCAAAATCCTTATAAATACAACAAAACTCATATTGTAATTACCAAAGTTTATATTGTAATTAACAAGTCAAAATTGATAAATAAATGTACAAGTGAAGAACATAATTCTTATAACCAAATTAATAAGGGAAGAAGACTATTATCCCTAAAATAGTAAAATGATTTTGCGATCATGCATTATTCATGTTTATACGCGTATTTATACACTTAACAAGTTATAATATTTCCAACATTTTTTAAGAAATAATTAGTTTGGATCGAACCATACAAAACTGGCCAAAATCAGTTTAAATCAGCACAAATCAATACAAAACGGTCAAAACGCCACGGCGAGAAAAGTCGTTGCGCCGGTGTTGTTTTTAGCGCTCCTGCCCGACATCCATGTTGTCATTCAAATCATAAGTTCCCAACACAACAACAACGAACTGAAAAATTACCAAAAATCCCGACACAACAACATCAAACCACAATCCACCAAATGTGCCTCGTCAACAACAAGAACAACGACGAGAACCGCAAAGACAACAAAACGAACAGATTCGAGTAAGCAAAATTCATAGATCTGATTCTTACATTGTTGAATTTAAAATGGAGATGACGATGGAGGAGAGAAAATTAAAGAAGCTCTATACTCTTCTTCACTTAAGGTTTATTTTACTAAGACACCGAAAAATGATCACTAAATACAGCTCATGACGCTAGCCCAGCCCAGCCCACCTTACCACTATTATAAATATTTAGTCATTAAATTCTATCAAATTAGCATACAAGAAATTTGCATGAAATTAGTCAAATGTGGTAAGATATATGATTTCAAAATTTTCATATTTATCCAATTAGTCAATATGCACAATGTATTGTCACAAACCTGAGTTTTCTGTTCCATAACTTGTAAGTAGAACTTCAATTCTATATTTTCATAACTTAAATCAATTATATCTTTTTAAAACCTAAACAAGAAGTAGGTTCGACCTAAAATTTATAAATAACAGTCAGTAAAGTACTCTGAAACAATTTATAACATAAGACTTTTAAAATAAAAGTAATCAAAGTTTGAAATCATAAGCTTGACTGAGAAAGAATCAATATTGTCCACAATTATGAACGTACCATTTCTAGAGTGGAAGAGATGATTTTGACAAGTACATGCATATATAACTTTGTATCATTTCACAAGTGCATGTGCCAACCACTTTATCTTTCTATTGCTTAGCATTGGTTACACAAACATTACGTGGTCTTCTTAAGTGTGTCAAATCTCATGAGTAACCATCAAACTGTATAAGACATGTTTTGATGCACTTTCTGTCCCAAAATGAGTTTCTCACCTTTCCAATTTGGATGTTACAAAATAAGAGTGGTTTTCTTTTAAAAAAAATTATGCATGAAACACCGATAATATAACCTTTTCTAACAAAGATACACGTTATAAATGATTAATAGGATATCGTATAATTGTATATAAGTTAATATAGATCAATAAATTCTACTTAATAATAATTGTCTTCATCAATTAATTGAATGACTATAAAATCTAAACAACTTTCGTGAATATAAACACCAATTCGCAATGATTTAATAAATACTATCCGACCAACTCATGTAAGAAACTTAATTGGAATTTTGTATTTTACCATATCATTAAGTAATTACCAATAACCATTTTCACACAAATAGTCATGCCTTTCGTTGTCAAATGAAAACTTGAGTTGAGAAAAAAGGGTGAAGGAGAGATTACGCTATTGTACCAAAATCCAAATCGAGTTTAACCGAAGCTCTCTGCAATTACTCATATCTAACTTAAAAACTCTTAATTGAGCCAACCAAATTCTACACCTAAATATCATAACCAATAATTTTGTTTTCTATAGATTGCTATATTTATAACCGTTAAGAGTAGTTGTAGTCAAATTATTGGGATACTTAAATAAAATTTTATACCATCTAACATATTGAACCATTAATCAAATTAAATAGCACAGATACACTATCATGTTCACTTTATCACATCTGTTTTAATACAAAACTTAAATTAGAATATAAACCTAATATCATTTCAAAAAACATATAAAAATAATAAATTTGTCCTATACTTTATAATCGCGAAATACACAATTCAGATTCGTTAACTATGAGTAAAATAGTTCTACGTGTCATTTTAATAGTTCATCCTTCATGGTCAAATTTGCATTGTTATAGCACCACATATCAATGAGCATGTTATTGTTTACTCCAGAAATAATTATTTTCTCTCTCCTTTACTTTGTATTTTTTAATATTGTTTAATGCATGAAATTTACTTATATTTGAGTAAGCAAATGCCTAATTTGGTTGCTTCGGACTTTAATTTTAATAACTTTTTAACCGGTTATTATACATAAAATACATATGTATGTGAAGATTTTAAAATACATCGAAAAGTAGATAATTAATTTTACTGACTTTAAAGGTGGTATATTCAATTATGATTTTAATGGATTTGAGACTTTAAAAATACCTTTAAACTGTTGTACTATTCAATTATGACTTTAAAAATAAATTTTAAATTTGGTGGTATTGGAAAAGTCAATGACTTTGAGAGATTTTAATAAATTGATGATTTTGAGAGATTTGGTACACATACCAAACTGTTTTAAAAGTATCATCTTCAACCATGAGATTTGAAATTTTTCATTAAAATCATCAAAACTCTTTATAAACTTGAAAGAGTTCATTGACTTTTAAGAATCCATGTACTTTTAAAAGTAATTCAAAATTTTAATAGAATACACCCCCTAAGTTTTATACCAATAAAAACGTTCAAATTAAAATACACGCATATTAACATAATATTAAAGAGAACTATTCCTTCAAAAAAAAGGAGAACGTAAATATGAATAGAGGATTACTCAACCAGAAGACAGAGTCAAGGACAGAAGGATATGATAGATGTTCAAGTCACGTAGTCCCGTTAAGAGCTAGATTTACGTTGATTTTCATAATATGATTACATTACTTTTCTTAATTACTTTAAATCCATTTTATTCAAATACCAGCCTCAAACCCTAAACTAGAGAGCGAGGATTACCAACCACTAAGTTAAGTTCAAACGATCGTCATCGCCTTCCAAGGTTGAGCGATCCCATTGGAAGCCTCCACCTATTGGGGTGACTAAACTGAATTCGGATGGAACCTATAATGATGTGTCTACGATCGGCAGCTTGGGTCTGGTTCTCAAGGACTCGATTGGTCGCTGTCTTTCGCCAAGAGAGATGGTTAAATGGGGTCGCGTCCCTTATTCTTGCGGAGGTTTTGGCGATCCGAGATGGGCTGAAATGGGCGTAAATCAGGGAGATTACAAAACTTATTCTCGAATCTGATTATCTCACAGTCGTACAGATGATCGAGAGGTCAATAAATCTTCGGTCTCCGGTGGGGTTGCTGATGAGAGAGTGTCATTGTATTATTCAAAATAATGTATATTTTTCTATTTGTTTTGTTCGTCGATCAGATATCTTGGCCGCTCACGTGGTAGCCAGTTTAGCTCGATAAAGTTATGATTGTAGAAATAATGAGGGATTATTATTGATTGTATGTTATGATGTACAAGAGACCTTTATTTATAAAGAGAATAGGCAAACCCTAATACATTAAGAAAAAAAACTCTAATATAGATGGGCTAACCCTAATGGGCCTTAATCTTAATGTGAATATAATTTAACATCCCCCCTCAAACTCAATACGGTGTAGCAAGAATTGAGTTTGAAACTAGATAATATTGAGATGTGGCGAGGGTTGCGGCTGCCTAGGATGTTGTCGTGATGATACAAAGAGGATGGAGGATGCGCAGATGGCAATGCCTGATGCCCAATGTCGTCCAATGGTTGATGGCTGACGGTTGATGACTGCCCAAAGACGCCCAATGATGGATGATGGCTGCCTAATGATGTCTGGTTGATACTCTGCACTCCTCACACGTGCGGTGTACGACTTACGGGATTCCAGATTACGAGATGTCCGACTAACGAGATTTTCGGATTACGAGATGTCCGACTTATGGGATGTTCGACTTATGGGATGTCCGACTTACGTGATTTCTAGATTACGGGATGTCCGAATTACGGGATTTCCGACTTACGGGATGTTTTACTTACAGGATGTCCGACTTGCGGGATGTCCGAATAATGGGATGTTCAACTTACGGGATTTCCGGATTACAAGATTTCCTTATTGATGAGTTAATCAGATTGCTTCGTGAGATTTTGAGAGGGATGGGTTTGCGATCTCGAGGTAGCTCCGACGAGGACGTGAATCCCGGATTGCTCCGACGTGAGTTTGCGATGCCGAGAATATTGTCGAATTTGCCATTGATTGTGGTGATTGAATGGTTGTTGATTTGTGTTGATTGATTACGGCGGGAATAGTTCTGAGGCTTGGGTTGACTTTGGCTTCAGTGGAGCTTAGTTATGCGTTTGAACCGTTGATGGCTAATGGTGGTGATCGGGAGATTGTGATGCTGGTGCTTGAATAATGGTGTTTGAAGTCTTGGGAAGGTGATGGGTAGTAGTGACGATGGGTTAATGGCACAAATGGTGAAGATGAGTGTTGATTGATAGAGGATGATGAAGATTGTTGTGAAAAGGGATGGTGTGGCTCGATTTTTGTGTTGTGTGAAATAGGCAAGATGCGGGGAGTGAGGGGGAGTGGGTTGCTTAAGCACCAACAAAGAAATAGAAAGACCTCATATTACGTGAGTGGTTGTTGAATGGAAAGTGGACCAATTTGATTTGAGGGTTGGTAGGGACGATATGAGATTAATAGAAATATTGTGAGTATGAGATTGATACGCGTCTCTGATGGTGCCGATTGGTGTGGATTGAGTGAGTTGGTTGATTTGTGTTGTTGATTGAATAGGTGTGGGTTGATTCGAGCAAGAGGGTAGAGAAAGACTAGGGATTGAGAGATTGTGATTGATTGAGTTACGTGATACGATTGGTTACGGGATCGAGGTTTTGTGTTGTTTTGATTGTTTGCGGATTCGGTAGGTTAGAGATTGAAAGAACGATTGAGATTGAATTGCCTCGCCCACTCGTCATAATCACGAATCATCGACGAGTGGGCAAAGCGAAAATTTCGTAGAGGTTTAGACAATAATCGGTTATGCCTCTAATACCATGATAGAAATAATGATGGATTATTATTGATTGTATGTTATGATGTACAAGAGATCTTTGTTTATAGAGTGAATAGTCAAACCCTAATACATTAAGAAAAGGAAACTCTAACATATATGAGCTAACTCTAATGAGCCTTAACTCTAATGTGAATATAATTTAACATTATTATTCAAAATAATGTATATTTTTCTATTTGTTTTGCTCGTCGATCAGATATTTTGGCCGCTCACATAGTAACCAGTTTAGCTCGATAGGGTTCTGATTGTAAGTTAGAGACCGGAACTTTTCCGGCTTCTCTATCTTGTGTACTTTAATGATTTGGAGTAATAATATCTTCGAGTTGTGTTATTATTCAAAAAAAGCCAAGCTCCAACTAATAATTACAAGTTACTTGATTTATTTATTATTAAAATTTATTTTTATATAATGACTAAATCACTTCAACATATAAGCTTGGGGATTGAGTGAAAGTGTGGCATGTTCAGTGTTTTAATATCTCTGATTTGTACGATTAGTTTTCGAATAATTTTTGACTACTTATCAATTAATCTATTATTTTTTATTAATCAATGAATTTGAATTATTTTTTGACTGATTCCTGATTGATCTTAAAAAAAACCCTCTCTGGCCCATTAGCGCTAGCGATATTTAGAACATTGGACATGTTTCAAACCTGCAGTGATATAAGCAGATATTTAAAATTCACCATCAATAATGCTTTTAATTAATTAACGTTTTTGAAGGTAAAAACAAATTTTATTAATTAAATACCAACTAACCCGACATCAAGCCGGACAACTGAAGTTACAGTTGGTGGGACAGACCCATCACCATAATCACATCTACTGTTAGTTAAAGCAAACATGGCCAATTCGTTAGCCACTTGATTACAAGCAAAACAAATAACACATGTTCCGATAGTGAGCATCATGTAGAGCCACGACCTCAAACTCATACGGATGGAGAAACCCCATGATCTTGCTACATAATGCTTTACACATGCATTCATGATAACCCCGGAGACCAATCGACTCGAATCGGTTAGCTTCATGCAGAGCCACAACCTCCAACTCATACAGATGGAGAAACCCCATGATCTTGCTGCATACCGCCTTAAACCAGCTTCCTCGATCAACCATGCGATCAATATGGGCATCGCGAAATTTAAATTCTCCCAGCTCATTGAGTTTAACCGGATCAACCAATCGACACCAAGGACCCCCCCCCCCCCCCCCCCCCCGTTTCCTTCCAGTACTGATCCCAATAGTACACCCAAGTGACATATTGAATCTTAAGCAAGCCGAGACCCCCTAGTTCAATATGCTTGGATGAGTCTGCCCACCGACGCCCGATAACTCTGGTTCCCTCCCAGTACCGACCTACCAACCAACCAAACTTGCCGGTTCCCACGTATTGAAGCTTAAGCAAGCCGAGGCCCCCTAATTCGGTATGCTTGCATGAGTCTGCCCACCGACACCAGAATACCCCAGTTCCCTCCCAGTACCGATCTACCGTCGCAACCCAAGCTCGCCCCACCTGCAATTCCGTCCTCAATTTCGGCCTCAACACCACTGCCCTCGACCCCGTTTCCGTCATCCCCTTAGATATGCCTCCTTCACCGCTAGCTGCCGTCACAGCTACCACCGCAAGATCCGGAACCATCGCCGTACTAGAAGCCCTCACAAGCGAAGCCGTGCCGTCGTGAGACATCTTCGATTTTTGACAAACAACCCAAATCGTTACGGGCGAAGGGTACAAACCCCAAAGAGAAAAAGATTGATTTTTTTAATTAATTAATTGATTAATAATGGTAATAAAAAGAAAATGATAGGAAAAGAAGAAGAAAAAACAAACTGGAACCACCACCCACCAGCGGTGCCAAACAAACATGGGCGTTGGATAGAGATCTCAATTTTCAGTTCTTTAACGCTCGAATTAGCTTCTCTCTCCTCCTCACTTCTCTCTCTAGAATACTCTGAACTCGAACCAGAAACCGTCGTGCTCCGCCGAGTCCAACCGTTCCCGTTCAACTGCTCCGCTTCTTCTTCTTCGTTGACATTTCTCGGCCTCACTTTGACTATTCGTCTTCACTGCATTTCTTCAATGCTTCAGCAGTAACCGTAAGCCCACTGATCTTCTACTTCTCCGTTTCTTGTTGGCAATATCTATCGATTTTACTCTTGATTCCTGGTATTTTACATCTTCATTTATGAGATCTCCTGGTTTCGAGTTTCAAAGCCTGCTGTGGATTCTGTTTGGTTCTCGAGAAAGTGGGAATTTATAGTTGTCGGTTGGATGAGCTAGTTTCTTAGTGAATGTGAATGTGAGGTTTACTGCCGGGAGTTGTTTTTTCTTAGTAGTTAAACGGATCTCATGGTGATTTTTGAACTCGAAGTACCAAGTGCACTATTAGTTTATTTATCGCAATTAATTACTTGTTATTCTTCCACTCGGTGTAGGTAAGTTTTGTAGTTCATAATGTATGATTGCAGAATTGTCGTTTCTTTGTTTGATTCCATATCTGTTAACTGGAAATTTCATTACTCAGGATGTGAAAATCCAGTTCTTACGAGCAGGGTTTTTGAATTCAAAGTACTGAAGTGTTCATTTTCTGCAGGGTTTTGTTTTTGATTTGCCGTATATTTGCCATGGAGATGGAAGGGTACGAGTTCCTGCATTTTTCATTTTTATTGACATTGAGTATCCAGGTTTCTTTAATTTTAAACTGATTTAATGAATTTAGGGAAAATGGCGTTGAGATCCTTCAACGGTACCGCCGTGACAGGCATGTACTTCTTGATTTTATTCTGTCCGGTAGCCTAATAAAGAAAGTGGTAATGCCTCCTGGAGCTGTTTCTCTTGATGACGTGGATCTAGACCAAGTCAGTGTTGATTATGTTCTCAATTGTGCTAAAAAAGGTGTTATAATATTCATATGTTGTTTGATTAAGAAACTATTTTTATCAGGATTCCGTTTCCTAATCACCATTTGTTAATGTAGGTGGTATGCTCGAACTTTCAGAAGCCATTAGAGATTTTCATGATCATACCGGGTTACCTTTCATGGTATGCTACAGTTCGGAATGTATTTGACTGCATCATTTATTACTTTCTTATTTATCTTATAAACAACAATGATGTGCTTCAGTATGGGTTATGAGTGGAATGTTTTCTTCTGAGTAAATAACAATTTATATATACTCGACATGTGACACAAAATATGCTGTTTCATCATGGAAAATTTTCTGCATGCTCTTGTGTCATATTGTGTGTTCTATTGTTTGCATTGGTCAATTTTAAAAAGCTTATCACGCTTTTCTTTTAACAGAACAAAACAGGATCTGCCAATGAATTTTATCTGGTTACAAAACCAGAATTTTCTGGCTCGCCTCCAAGAAGGGCACCACCTCCTATTCCTGCTGCCACACCATTGCAACCAATTCATTCTTTTGCTGCATCACCTGTTGCGTCAAGCATATCAGAATCAGATTCGTTTAATAACATATCAAAATCTGAATCATTTAACATTTCAAAATCCGAGTCATTTAACATATCAAAATCAGAATCATTTAACTCCACACAAGTTCGTGAGCTGACTGTCGATGACATCGAAGATTTTGAGGATGATGATGACATCGAGGAAGTTAACAGTCGAAGAATTTCAAGACGAAACCCAAATGATGCTGCTGATCTTATCTTAGGATTGCCTTCCTTCACAACAGGTAATTGGTTACAACTATGACATGTTACACATTAATATATAAATATGTCACCTTCCACGATGCATCGCATACAAGTGACGTTGAAGGATAATTTATATGGATGAAAATGTGAAGGCCAAAAGCTTTTGTTTTTTGAAATATGGATAAAGGTGCTCAGGGTTTTTGTCTGCAAGTCATTACATTGCTATGCAGAATATATGCCATACTTTAGATGGGTCTATACAGGTAAAGAGGATCTACACAACTCATCCACAAGGATTGCTATTTTAGTATTTCCACCATGCTGATGGAAACATTTGGAGTACTGGGGGCAGAGGTGAAAATCATATCGAACACAATGAATTGCTTGGGATGCCCACCTTATTGAAATTACATACCTAACTTTATCTCAGTGAATGAACTGTGAATATTCCATCTAATCCAAATATTGTCTCAACAGTGTGTGTCATGTTGACCGCGTCCAATGTGTATATAAACAATTATATGTTCACATCTTCTGTTGGCTGCCTTCAGCCATTTGATGATCATTTGAGATTATAATGATAGGATGTGTGTACAGTGACATTCACGTGGAAGATGCAACCAAACTACTTTTTGTGGTGGTTGTTAATATATATTTTTCTTCAGGTATTACAGATGATGATCTCCGTGAAACTGCATATGAAGTCCTTTTGGCATGTGCTGGGGCATCAGGGTATGCACTCATTATCTAGTTTGCATTTCTTATAAGTTCTCCATTTTAGTCATGTTACAAATTTTTTTTTATCAAACAGGGGACTTATAGTACCATCGAAGGAGAAGAAGAAAGACAAAAAGTCCAGGTTGATGAAGAAGCTTGGACGTAGTAAAACTGAAAGCATTGTGGCACAATCTAAATGTGCTCCTGGCTTGGTTGGTTTGTTGGAGACCTTGCGTGTTCAGATGGAGGTATTTTTTCTTTATGACAGTATAATCTTCTTACTCCAACTCTGAAAAAATGGTATTTCAGGTGTTTGTTTGGTACCTTAAATCCTTCTTCTAAAATGGCACTATTTTGTTAGTTGCAAATGTGTAAACTATGATGGATTTGCTTTGATCTGGAGGGTTTCTTGATCCATATCAACCTCTATATAGCTGTTACTAGATAATCAACTACGATCCATTAGATTCATGCTTTATGTATTTCCAATTTTTGGTGATTTAGTAACTCCACTCATGTTTTCACTTGCATTTGCAGATTTCTGAGGCAATGGACATTAGAACAAGGCAGGGATTGCTCAATGCTCTTGCAGGAAAAGTGGGAAAGAGAATGGATACTTTACTGATTCCTCTAGAATTGTTGTGTTGTATTTCACGCACAGAATTTTCTGACAAAAAGGCATATATACGGTGGCAAAAAAGGCAGGTAAGTTTTGTCCTCCTCTCTCTAAATTGATCCTGGCCACAACTCTTTTCCGTAAAACTATTTTGTTTCTGATATATTCTTAAGTTCATCGTTAATTATATTTAGTACCATGTCTGACAGCTAAACATGTTGGAGGAGGGGCTTATTAATCATCCTGTTGTTGGTTTTGCGGAATCTGGGCGCAAGGCGAGTGAGTTGAGGATTCTTTTGGCAAAGATTGAGGAATCTGAGGTTTGTGTTTCATCAACTTGTAATGATTTATTTATTTTAATTCCTGAATTTCATTCGCCAGTGTTTTCCCTTAATCATATCAAGGGCTTCTCCTCATATTAGCTTGTAATTTAAACACCCCCTTGTTGGCTTGATTCTTGGGTAGCTTTCAATAAGTCTTGAGAATTTTATTCTTTCTTTTTCTTTTTCAATCTATTCTTGTCAAAATCTTGGTAGCATTTATCAAAGATTAAAGATATAACAGTCTTCTATGTTTAGAAGTATTCTACTGCCAATTTATTACCTTCATGAAGTAGTTGTGTAATTGTTATTATATTTTTTTAATCTTTAATTCGAAGGTGTTTTAGCATGCCTCTACCTATCTATTTATCTGGTATTTGTTGTCTTGATTGCCTTTTCTGCTTTACTTCCAATATCCAGTCTTTCCCACCCTCCACGGGTGAACTCCAACGTACAGAATGCTTGAGAACTCTCAAAGAAATTGCCATTCCACTTGCCGAAAGGCCGGCCCGGCGTGATTTAACTGGTGAAGTGTGCCACTGGGCAGATGGCTATCATCTAAATGTTAGACTGTATGAGAAACTTCTTCTTAGCGTCTTTGATATTTTAGATGAGGGAAAGCTGACAGAGGTTAGTACTTCCATCATTTTATACCAATGGTTGTGATGACAGATAATACTTGGGAGTTTTGGATTCCCTTCATGTTTTGCATTAGTTTCTGCTTTAGTAGTTGGGTTAAAAACTCATTTAGATATTCCGTGAAATACCTTAACGATATTGACCAACTTTTATTTGAATGGGTCATGTTATATGTCATGATTTTCTAAAAGTTCCTATTTTAACTGGCATTACTAACTGAAACCAAATTGTAGTTAAGCCAATTGTTCAATAAAGTTGAAAAGCAATGGACCACAGCTTCATGTTTGTAATTTGTTGATGTGGTCAGTTCTGTCATGTCTTCATTTCAGGAAATAGAAGAAATTCTTGAGCTCTTCAAGTCAACCTGGAAAGTTTTAGGGGTTACAGAAACCATCCATTACACCTGCTATGCATGGGTATTGTTTCGACAGGTATTATAGCCAAAATCTTCTAATGTAAAGTTGTATGCAACTATGCATATTGTCAATCAAGGTTCTAACCTTGATTGACACATATGTTCGAATAACTGTTGGAATTCTCTTACATATGAAATGCTCCGTGTTGTTGTTGAGGATTGGTTAATTCCATTACTGAAAATCAAGGAATGCCAGTATCTCATATTGGACTTGATGCTTTCTCAATTTTTTCTCTTGATAGTTTTTGTCATCATTGTCGTCTTCATTATCACCATTTATTATCACTGTCTGGTTGTGCCATCACAGTATGCTATCACGAGCGAGCAGCGGCTACTACAACATGCAATTGAACAGTTGAAAAAAGTACCATTGAAGGAACAACGTGGTCCACAAGAGAGGTTACACCTGAAAAGTTTGAGCTCAAAAGTTGGAGGCCAAGAAGGCTTTCGAGAATTTTCTTTCTTACAGTCTTTTTTATCACCCATCCAAAAATGGGCTGACAAACAGCTAGGAGACTACCATCTGCACTTTGCTGAGGTTTGTGGAATCACATTATTTGAAACTCGGTATTTCTCTGTATTTGTTAAATGTGATGTATTGTGGTACGGTAGAAAAACATTTGGATATTTTCTTTTATAATTCTATTGCCTTCTTTACAGAAAAGCACAATTTAGGGGTGCTTGGAAGCTGAATAATTGTTTCTTAATGATAAATAAATTGAAGCACACTTGTTGTAAATTTGCATGTCATGTGCAAATGTTGAAACTTAGGTGAACTTATTTGGATTTAAGAACCTCAATATGTATCGGATAACTCTTGTTTGTTAAAAAACTTATGAATTACATAATATATGCTGTCCTGGACTTCTATTGTATTTGTACCAGGTAAGATGGAAACATGGGTATGTTCTTCTTAACAATCTCATATTATTCTCTTTGCCCGCTCTACACGACTCTCTCCACTCTTTTTTTTTCTTTCTATAATCATCTACTATTCGTGCATTTCAGTATCAGAATACTTCATATTTACCTTGCAGGGATCACGTATGATGGAGAGCGTCCTGGGAATTGCAATGGTTGCTCGGAGGCTTCTTTTGGAAGAAAATGAAGCTGTATGGATACCTCTTTTTATTTATACCTGCAGTAAAAAGTGCAGAATATCATAGGAGACACTTCTGAATATTTTCACTTCTGCCTCTGATAAAATCGTTATTGAAAGTTACCTGTCCCATAGTTATTTTTAACTGTCTTTGCAGAAACTAGTAGTTTTCGGTCTAATGGTTAATGATACATCTTTCATGTTTCTCGCAGGCAACGCAATCTACATCTTCCACGGATCAGGATCAAATAGAATTATATATATCATCATCTATTAAGCATGCATTTGCAAGGGTAAGTATTATACTGGTTATGGTGTGATATATCTTAATTAGTTGACTCATGCATATGTGTGTGCATGTCCTACATTCTCATTTTCCCGTGATGCTGTTAGGAAGATAACCATATTACATACCATATCACTTTTAGAGACGTTGTACTTAATATGCTTTGTTTGACTATAATCCATAAGTTCTCACTAGGTTGCAAAACAATGGTCATATCATGCCCATGCATGGTTTTTATTTCATCATACATTTTGAGGTGTGCATATGCTGAGCTAAGAAATTTCCTTTTCTGTCTTGGCTCTATAATTTGGCCTGGTTGTATTTGAAGTACTTCTAGGTTATTGTTAATATATGCGTACCAATATAGTCCAACGAATAATGTAAACTAAAATTATTGATACTACCTTTCTTCTGTTAGACAAATAATCTCTAAGTAAAAGGCACATTTTTCCTGAGATTTCTCTTTTCTTTGTACAGGTATTGCAGGCGGTTGAAAAGTCAGGCACAACACATGAACATCCTCTGGGATTACTTGCTGAAGAGACCAAGAATCTTCTTAAAAAGGATGCTTCTATTTTCATGCCAGTTTTATCTCAGAGGCATCCACTAGCTACTGTAGTTTCAGCATCGCTCCTTCATAAGCTATATGGGGTTAAGTTGGTAAGGTTATTTGAAAGTTGACTTGCACTTTGTTTTGTGTTAAAGCCGACCCACCTAAAAGCTGTAGCTCATAGGTGGAGGCCCATACATGTTATTTAAGCTAGTGAATCCACATCTTTTTGATGTGAGACTTCACGCATAAATTTTCCTGATACAGCCTGAACTTTCTTGCGAAATGAACGGGTTTAACCAGACTGTTCTTTGCAGAAACCTTTTCTAGATGGTGCTGAACATCTCACTGAGGATATTGTAACTGTTTTTCCGGCAGCGGATAGCCTGGAGCAGTATATATTGTCTCTAATCATTTCCACGTGTGAAGAGGGGACTGGTGACACCTATTGCAGAAAACTAACTCCATATCAGGTCAAGTAGATGAGTTATTGCCTAAAGTTTTTACGTTTTCCTCCTCTTTTTTCTCTTCTGTGAAGTAAGTTTACTGCAATGCTGATGAAGAGGTAATGAATTATCAAAACTGCTTCATGATTGCAATCTAATTGTAATGTATGCATTGACCTGCAGCTATATCTGACTTGCATTACAGCTTGTTTTTGCTCATCATCTTTATTTTCTTACCTATTGTGCAGATAGAATCTATATCTGGAACGTTAGTGATGCGTTGGCTCAATTCCCAGCTGGGGAGAATTTTAGGATGGATTGAACGTGCTATTCAACAGGAGGTGCATTCTAAACTTCGTTTGTTAACTATGAGTGGATTTTATATTTCATTTTTCTTATTCGACGCGTAGAAGAGTGAAACATGCTGTTTAGTCTTCCCTTCAGTCATTTATGCGCCTCTGTCTATTTTTCTTATTATTGATTCCATCTTGAATAATTGTTTTATATCACTGTATCACAGTGTCTAAGTTGTGTATATCCATTATAGTCTTACTTTCCACGTGCCCTATTATTGCTTCTTCCTCCCCTCAGCTTAAGAGCTTCATTAGATTTATAACAATTTACATGTAAATCCTTCTACAGCGATGGGAACCAATATCAGCTCAACTGCGGCATGGGAGTTCAATTGTTGAAGTTTACAGAATTGTTGAGGAGGTACGAATCCGTAATCATTTTATTGGCCTTCCTATAACTGTTTTCAAGACCAAGTACTTGGTAATATTGTATGGGCACTTGTTCATATGGTGCCATTTTTCTTTGACACAACAAGAGTATAGTTGTGGTGGGGGCAGTATGTGTTTCTAGAATAAATCAATTGCTTAGTTGCTTATGTGATGAATAATGATTACTAGCATCATTTATTTTTTGGACCGAACAAAATTGTTCTCCTTTGCGTATTATATGATAGTTGATGTCAGTCAATTTTTGGTGTTTTGCGCCACTTACAATGTTTGACTAGTGTTGGATTTCTAAAATAGAATTCTATTATTGAGAATAACTTGATTATGAATTACAATAGGAGGTTCTTTTAAATAAGGAACAATAGGAAATAAACCAAACTAGGAAACATAATACGAATAGGAAACCCTAATTAATTAACTATTTTAACACTCCCCTTCACATGCAAACCGTGTAACACAAGTCTTGCACGTGAAGCAAGAATAATAGGAAAACTAACATCTTCAATCATGCGGTTATACGGACATGAGAACAAGTGATTTTTAAGAAGAATCACTAAAACTTTTCAAGCATATATGACAGTGCGGCAACTCGTCGCATAACAAAGGTGCAAGGTGATTTTAAGATTAATCACCAAACTTTTCAAGCAACTACGTCATATAATGACGGTGCGGCAACTGCGTCGCATAACGACGGTGCAAAGGTGATCTTTAAGAAGAATCACTAAACTTCTCAAGCAACTACGTCGGTGCGAAACAATTTCAAGCAACTACGACGGTGCAAAACTCAACAAAATCAGTGGAGCAGATCACTTGGCAAACGAGCATCGAAGGCGCGTGAAACTCATGCGCGGTTGACGGGAACCAGAGGACAATCAAATCAATCGGACTTGAGCTGCAAAAGCTTTTCTTGCCGGCAGTGAGGACATGCTTTTCTTGCCGGTGGTGAGGACATAAAACTCCTCGAACTGCTTGAAAGAAACTTGTTGGAGGCCTATGAGCCTTACCAGAGTGGAGGCCTAGGATCGAAACGAGTTGTGGTGAACAGTAATTTCGTATGGACAGTATTTTGTAAACAGTGCGCGTGAATAGTAATATGTGTGAACAGTGCATGATGAACAGTATTTCGGAAATTATTATTTTTTTCTTGCCTTGTTTTTGCCTTGCCCACTCGCTAAACCAGCGAGTGGGCAAAGCCACATGGCTCAAATTTAACCTAACATGGCTCTGATACCATGTTGAATTTCTAAAATATAATTGTATTATTGAGAATAACTTGATTATGAATTACAATAGGAAGTTCCTTTATATAAGGAACAATAGGAAATAAACCAAACTAGGAAACATAATACGAATAGGAAACCCTAATTAATTAACTATTCTAACAACTAGCAAGTTGGTATCCCTCAACTATCAATTTAAACTTTTAGGTGGATCAAAATTTGACATGGTATCCAAGATGGTTTGTCCTATTTCGACCCCCAATGTGATTTGTTTGCGTTATCTCCCCGATTTGTGGTGTGATCTCTTAGTCCACATGTAGGCCTACATGTGAATGGGTGTTAAAATATCTCACATCTAAAAAATGTGAATTAATTACCCACTTGATAAGAATCTTGGGACCTCCACCTATTTGATATCAATTTTAAAAAGGACAATGTCGCCTCCTCTCGGGCATAAGCCTTGCCTCTCGACAACAAGGACATGCCAAACTCAAACTCTTCTGCCTCTACCTCTGTTCTCTCATCGTCACGTAACAAAGCGAAGCGCCACCAAACTCAAAGGGCTTTTGGCAAATTTCTTGCCTTTTCTCCCAGTAATTCTGAGGAATGGATTATTTCTCAACTAAAGACAATTAACGAGGTGATCAGAGTATGCGAGGGAAGAGCTTTACTTGATCCTTCAACGAGGATTATTTTGCGGAATGCTAAAGGTATCACCGCTACTCCAAAACACAAAGCCATAACCAATCTTATCCATCAACACAGTCCATACATTTTCTTTATCCAAGAGACGAAAGCTGATATTATCAACTAGTCTTTCTTTCATCGTTGCGGCTTCTCCCTGCGTGGACATTTGTCTATGCTTCATCTATGAGCAATTTAGGATGGACCATTTCAGTCTGGAACTCCTCTGTGTTTGTTCTCTCTAGCTCGCGTGTCTGGAAACATGTTATTCGCTCGCCCGCTGTTGTCTTCCTCAGAATCATGCACCTGGGTCTTTCTTTACCACTGTTCCACAGCTCTGACTCTGCCAAGCTTCAACAACACTTGGAGCTTTGGAGTCACTCCCCTTTTTTATTGATAAGATTAGGAATTTTATTGCATTAACAAAACAATACAATAAAAAAGAGAGAAACCAGACCCTAAGATACTGAGACAACCCAGACCACATGCACGAAAGCTCATACTTAAAAGTCAACTGCCCAAAACTAAAGAAAAGCATATAGAAAAAAGACACAATCAGCCAACCAATTAGTGCTGATGAAGGGCCTTCTCCGCTGTCTGTTGGAGTGGCGATGAGTTCCAAGCTTGGAGAGTCTGCTGAATGAGAAAATAATCGTCGGGGAAGCTGTGACACGAAAAGAAATGAAGGCGTTCCGATCTAACTAAATATGCCAGAGAGAAATACTGATAAGAGTGCTCAAGGACTGATGCTTCATGTTTGGGAGACTGATTGAGGCGTTGGCCAGGAGAAGGAAGGTTTGAACCAAGTTGTCAAGATTCCTCCCAAGTTCTCCATCGAAGGAGCTAAAATCTCATATGTTGGAGAGCTCGCAAGCTCGAAAATGAATCTGAATAAAAGCTCCGCACTTTGTTTTTAGATTAGGAGGATGGCTATGGCTCGGTGGCTCTAGGTTGCAGTTAATCCTCCCCTCTATCTTACGATCCTGCCTCCCTCTCCCCCTAGCTTTGCCTTTTGGCTTTTCCTCTCTTTTGGGTTTGTCATGTTTTGGGTAGGTTTTTTTAGATTCTGTATTTACAAAAAAATAAAGATACCATGTTAAAGCTTGATCCACCTAAAAGTTCAAGCTCGTAGATAGAGGTCCCACAAGATGCTTATCAAGTGGAAGTTGTTTCACATTCTTTAGATGCGGGATACTGTAACAAAAACTTATGGATTGTATTTGGTCATTGTTGAACTGGGATTAAGTTCACACGATTAAAATACTAAATTTAGTTTTATCAATTTATTCATGCAATTTTTTTATGGCGGTTTGCAAACTTGCTGTGCCAAAAGTACTTATCAGCGTCAATACTTACATTTTCCTCCATAATCATGTCATGCACATATGTTACTAATATCTATTTTCAATATATTAATATATCTTTTAACTGCAGACTGTTGATCAATTCTTTGCTCTTAAAGTTCCAATGAGGTCTACAGAGTTAAGCAGCTTGTTCCGTGGTATTGACAATGCATTTCAAGTTTTTGCAAATAATGTCACTGAGAAGTTGGGTGAGTATGGGCTACTTGTACAATCTTAATTATGGATATATGTCATTCCTTTTATAGGAATTATGCCTCCCTTTTGAGTAGCAATACTCTCTGTCTAGGAGAAAGGTGTGTGTACTGTGTACACCCTTTCAGTTCTCTACCTTGAAGGTGAACTATTTCCTTCTTGTTCAATATAACTTCATACGAATCAAAATGTCCAGCCTCAGTCCAAAAGGCATCGGACACTCTGGAACCCCATATTCAGCATTTTCCCCTGGAACATCTGGTTGGCAAGAAACACACTTATTTTTTAAGGTGAAGCGGTGACCCCATCTATCACCTTTCTCAAGATCAAACATTATTTGAGCCTCTTGATCCAACTTCAGTATAACCTGGATAGAACCAGGTTACAACTTTCGATCCAGGCCTCGATCAGGTCACTACTCTGGCAGACTCCTGTGACTTTCCTGCACCAGCTCTAATCCCTATTGCCCCTCTCCCATAGTCCGAATCACTCTTCATTCTCTCTCCCTTCTTTGACTTTGTATCTTCTTACTTCTGGGTGGGCATCCTTGTGGGTTCTGGGTAAATTTCATACTTTTTTTTAGTTTCTCTTTATTTTCAAATTGTTTTATTGTATTATTTTCTTTGTGCAATAAAATTCCGAAGCTTATAAGAAAAATACTAAATAGCCTTCAAAGTTCAAACTTAAATGGTGAGAAATGAAAAAATAACTAGAAAACCTCAACAAACTTAATCTCTCAACAGAATGTCACTGAATTGCTATATATAACAGCACATCCCTTCTTCAATTTTTTATATGTTCTGTATTCCTCAAGCAATGCATGTTCTATCCCAAACAAGCTGAAATGACACATTTCATTTCAACCTAGGAATGGCAACGGGTCGGCCGAACCCGTTGGCTTCGAGCGGGTGCCCGGCCCCCAAAATATCCGCCCACCGTGAGCGGTTGAACGACCCGAAAAAACCCGTAGGGTACGGGTTTTCTCCGAAACCAGACCCGAAATTCAAATACGAATTTAATTAATTATTTTTTACAATACAAGCAAAAATTTGATACGAATAGATGTTATATTATATTAATTTAGGTTTTTTTTTGCGTGAGTGGGTAATTAGAATTTAGGTTTTTCACTTTTTTTGTTAAAAAAATTAATAACAATGTAAATTATATTATATAATATTAATAGATAAATATATTTTTTAAATTTGTATGGGTACGGGTTGAAATCGGATTGGGTACATGTCGACCCGCACCCAACCCACTCAAAAACCCAAACCCGCAAAAATTCGGGTTTCACCCGATTGGGGCGGGTTCATCGGGTACCCGTTGGGTTCGGATTTTTTTCTCATCCCTATTTCAACCTTTATCTGTCTTACTCTGGAGCGTGTTTGTGTAGATTTCATGTTCAGTTAATGACACATTGTTAACACATGGAACCCATGCTATTAAGGGTTAACCGTTAAATTTGTACAAAGATTTTCCAAGTCAATCAGATCCCTAGTCCTCTTGGTGATAGTTTCCTGCATTTGAAGCTGTGCTATAGTTGTGTAATGATGTATTAATAAGTTCCAGAAATTCCACTCGTTCATATCAAAGGTAAGAAACATAAAAAATGAAAAGAAGAAAGAAACTCCCATTCAGTTTTTTTTGGTGCATTACATCATAGCTTTCTTGACCGGGTTGTCTCCTACATCTTTCTCCAGTTAGTGGTTGCTTAACCCTCCGGCATGATACCACTTGATGTTCTTAATTGCTGCACACGTAGCACTATTTTCTGTATATCTTTTTTGCCTTAACGGGCGTTTCTGTACGATTAGTTTCTCTCAATATTTATGTTGCCAGTTCTACGTTCTTCTCTACAGAGATTTGTGTTTATAATCATTATTATTTCTCCTCAGGTCTACAATATGGACCTTTACATGTTATTTTTTTATCATGCAGCTAGCAAGGATGATTTAATACCACCAGTGCCTATTCTAACACGCTACAGTAAGGGAGTGGGAATTAAGGCTTTTGTTAAGAAGGAACTATTTGATCCAAGGCTGCCTGATGAGAAAAGGTCCATTGAAATCAATGTCCTAACAACGCCTACTCTGTGTGTTCAGCTAAATACTTTATACGTAAGTTGAAGCTTCTCCTTTTACTTAAGACAACTCATTTTCTGTTTTTCAGGAAGGACATAAATTTTTATGTTGTTTTATAGACTTTGGTTGCTGTGTATAAAAATCATTATTGTATTGTAAATTTGTAATACCCCATTTATATGCCGATGCATATTATCCAAAATCTTTGATGTGTGATATTCTCATGCAATTTTGTGTTTTTACAGTATGCAATTAGTCAACTAAATAAGCTGGAAGATAGCATTTTGGAAAGATGGGAGCTGAAAAGGCAGCGCCAGACATTTATGAGTATGTACTTGAGCATATAACCTTTTCGTTATCAGCAAAACAAACAAATTATTATTGAAAGTGGAGTCAGTTCCAAGGGACCGAGCACCCTATAGGGAGAATACCAGAATCAATGAGACAACAAATGGAATCAAGCAAAGCCGATCATGTTATGCTAATTCTAGTTATGCGAGTGGAGCCATATCTCATTTATGAATAACTTATCCAACCAAATGATAAACCCTTACAGTGTATCGACCACAATAGAGAAAATTGGAGAAATAAATAGATAATAAAATACTTTTATTGATAAGGTAGTTCCTGAAATTCGAGAGATGTGGTTCTCTCCAGCCTAGGGCTCAATTACAAGACTAATCTGACAAATTTGACATGTTCTACCCTAAACTTCTCATCCCCTTATAGTCTACTTACTTAATTGCCAAGTAGAGACACAAAAGGAAAATAGTACATAAAGGAAAATAATAAAAAGGGAAAATAATAAAAGAAAAATATAATGAAAGGGAAAAATAATCAGAAAGAAATTATTCCCCTTATTGCTGCCTTTGAGCCAACCGTGTGTAACACCAAATGACCGATGTGATGTCTTACTTTTGTCTATGTCCTAAGCTAAATTCAAGAACAAAGCAGATTCTCCAGTGTCTGGTAGAATATGTTATTGATTAGGTATTTTCTGAGATAAGGACATCATTACCTGGTATACCTTCTGATTCTGGTTGGCTAGTTATTGATTAATTATATGAAGTAATGCATTGGCTTAGCAGCCATCATTCTCGTGTTGGGCTTGACTTGGTAGATATATTCTTGGTGATTTAACCCCTCGTTGTGTATGATTAGCTGTCTGGTTTTTACTAGCTAGGATGGTTTATTTTATCAGTAGACAAATTTTTGTTATTGCGTCTGGTTTAGCGTGCCACATTGTTAATGATACTTCTATTTATCAGTAATACCCCAGCCCTCCCCCAAGGTCTAGGTGAATTTATATTGATCATATTATCTTTGAAAAGAACAGAATGCAGCTGCATTTACATCAGGCTATAAACATGGGCACATTTTTTTATTAATGTTTGTTACGTTCACCCATTGTCTGTAGGGAAACCCACAGATGAGAGGTCCAAAAGTTTCAAACAGAAGGACACATTTGACGGGAGTAGACAGGATATAAATGCTGCAATTGACCGGCTTTGTGAGTTCACTGGTAAGAGTAAGACGTGTGTTTTCCATCTTACTGTTTCCTTGAGAAATAATTCATGGTTACTTAAGAATTTGCTCTTTTCAGGAACTAAAATTATCTTCTGGGATCTTAGGGGGGCATTCATTGAAAATTTATATAAACCAAGTGTTTCTCAATCTAGGTTGGAAGCACTAATTGAACCACTTGATACAGTAAGATTTATCTCCTTGCGCAACTGCATTATTGTGTAGTATATTGTGATATTACTCATGTAATTGAACCACTTCATTTCCCATTTTATGGCAAAAATAGATTGGAACGTGAGCTTATATATTTTAATCCTTAATTCCTTATATTGAAACTCATTAGAGAATTATCTTTGCTGATACTCCTTTTCCTACTTGGGTTTTTGATTACTTAATATTAGTTCCCTCTCTCTGTAGCTTGAGATCTAGTCTTTTGGGATACTCTTTGATTTTGACTCATGCTTGGAAAAAATGTAGCAAGGCACTTTAGACAATGCAGATGCATTGTAGCTTTGTGTACAAATGAAAATTTTAACTTCTGATGTGCGCATATTTGAACATTCCTCTTCCATTTTGTTCTGAATCCATCAATCTAAGGATTTGGACTATGGCCAGAATCCAGAACACCTTATTATTGCCATTCCAGTTTCATAATGTGACCAACTGAAATGAGTGCCATGTAATTTTTGATATACCAACAAACATTATGTTGCCTAAATATTTTCTGCCAGCTATGGTTCGGGTTTAAAGTTTGGTTGTCATTGTAAATATTTCAGGAACTTAATCAACTATGTGACATAATCATGGAACCACTTAGGGATCGCATCGTGACAAGTCTGCTTCAAGCCTCACTGGTATGTACCTCCTTGTCTCTTTATAAAAATCTACTGAATCTTAACTTTTGTCTTATTTGACATGTTGCTGTGCTAGGATGGGTTGCTCCGTGTTATATTGGACGGAGGTCCATTACGACTTTTCTCCACAGCTGATGCAAAACTATTAGAAGAAGATCTGGAGGTGCTAAAGGTAACATTGGGACTGCATTAAAATGTAAACAAGGATTATCAGGCAAATGATAAGTTCATAATTCTATGGCTCTGCATGTGAGATTTCATCATATGTTTTCTTTCTTACATGACGTGTGTGTACATTATAGGAGTTCTTTATTTCTGGAGGAGATGGACTTCCTCGAGGAGTGGTTGAAAATCAAGTCGCACGTGTTCGGCAAGTAATTAAGTTGCAGAGCCATGAGGTTAGCTTTTGTGGGCCTACACATTTCTTCATACAAAAATGCATTACTGAGTCTTGCTAGAATTGGGGAATTTCCAACAACACCCTTTTCATTTTAGAAGATAAAAAGAGTTAAAAATCGACCCACAACAAAAACTAAAGAAAGTGACCAAAATAAAACTCTTGGTAGGTTAGAGATCAGAATACTGATGAGCTATATATATATATATATCCTTTGATGGAGCAAAATATTATATTTTTCTTGGTAGTCCTTCAGAGCAGAGTAGAAAATCTGTATTTAAAGACATGTCGTTGATGTGACTTATTTTGTGGTTTCAGACACGAGAATTAATTGAGGACTTGAGATCGGCGAGCAGCTTAGAAAGTCAAGGTGGAGGAAGCAGACTGGGTGCCGATTCCAAGACTCTACTGAGAATTCTATGTCACAGGACTGATACAGAGGCTTCTCAGTTCCTCAAGAAACAGTACAAGATACCCAAATCTTCTGCATAGGGTCGGTTATAAAACACCATCTCGATATACTGAATACACCGGCAGGCAGGCACTGTATCTTTACCGACTTGATTATGTCAATATTAATTGTTGGTTGGTTGGTTGGTTCGGGGGAAATGAGGAATTACTTGTTCATGTTATCTTTCTTCATTTATATCATATGATCTATTGTGTAAGATTCAATGTAGCCTATCTTCATTCTATTTGCCAAGTGCAAGATTCAATATAGTCTATTCAATGTGATTGTGAACTTCTGACTAAGTTAAATAACATAGATGTGGATGATGTGAGTTCAACAACATTTATTTTATTTTGTGCTACTTCTTAGGGATTTATATCCTTTTTCTGTATGGATTTTAGGATTCATACATGGTTTTACATTATGCCACCAATTTAATCTAACTGTGGTCTCTCATCTTTACCCTCCCTAATTTTGAATACCAATCATAGATATGTTAAGATGAGCTAAGAGTATTCCAGGTATTGGAACATCACAAGTAACTGTACAGATTTTTCATAAGACTATGTAAAATAGAAAAATAAACAAATAAAGCTCCTCGTCTTCCGCCGGCAAGCTATCAGGGCCAGCTCCCACTAGTGTTCCCATATGTTGCATCATCGTCGTCACAGTGAGTCCTCAAAAAATCCCTTGCGCTCGCCCTCAAGTTTTGTGCCAACGATCTCACTAAGTCACCTTCACCATCATTTCCACAACCGCCTTATGCAAAATGTCGTTTCTACTCAAGAGCTTCATCTTTTGACTCCTCCACTTCTCTGATGCGTCAACGAGTACATCAACCTCTCTCCCATTGTCGCCCGCTAAAGAGTTTCCTATATGATTCTCTAACTCATTTTCGTCTCTAACTCATTTGAGAGCTAATCATGATTCTCTATATGCTTAAAAAATATCTGACGGGTAATATGTTGCTGAAGAACCAATTTGGCACGTTGTTTCACTTGTCTCATTAAAAAGATCCTCCAAAGTTAGGCAAGGAACACAATTAAGTTTTAATATATTATCTTGTTATTAGGAGTAACGACACATTTGGTATTTTGAAAAAAAAAAATCAGTCACGCGTCACTCATGAGATACAAAATAATAAATTATTTATTAATTTTGATTGGCGGTAATTTTTTTTATAATATAATGATTACTATTACTTTTTTATTTAGCATGGTTTTCTAGAAAACTGAATACTTAAATAACTTAACCACAGTCATTATTAATAGAAGTAATTCCATATCAGTACCCAACTTTGACTCATTTCGAGTTCAGTATCCTAAGTTTGAAATTTTTTTTGACGGTACTCGAAGTTTAATTAATTGCAGATAAGTACCTAACGGGGTTAAATCTAACATAATTGATATGCAAAAGACCAAAATGCCCCTCCGTATATAATTTTCAATCTTATATTTTTTTGTATAATTATGAAATTACCCTTTTACCCCTAATTGAGTAATCAATTTAACCAATGAATTGAGGATAATATGGTCTTTTCAAGTATACAAATAAAAGAATTAAAACTTTAAAAATAACCTGTGAAATTTCTATTCTACCCTTTTTCTTTAAACCTAAATATCCACAGTATACACTCCCCTCTTTCTCTAACCTCTTCTCTGCAACACCACATCTAGTCCCACAAAATCCACTCCGGCGAGACCAATTCTGGAGAGAGCGAGCAATGACCCAGTTCGGATTTGGTGTCGGAGCTGTGAATATAGGAGAGCTTGGGGCGAGGAGATTTGATGGAGCTCGGCGCGAGGAGATCCGGTGGCTCAGAGCCTTCTCTAAGCTCGGTTCTGGACGACGACGAAGCTCGGCTCTGGACGACGATAGAGTAGATCGATCTCCTCCGTTCTCGGACGACGATGGAGCAGATCCGGTGGGACGAGTTTTGCCTTCTCCGTCGTCGTCCACTGTGTCGTCAGGCGCGACGACTTCATCCTCCCGACCAGCTCTCCGTCTGCCCCACCAGCGGCGGCCGGAACCACCTCAACCTCTCCGCCTCCACGCCCGCCTCCTAGGAGCTCTCGTCTTGGGTTTCCATATATGTGATTTGACAAGAATGTGAAACTTAACTAATTTTAAATTGAATCCTTATTTGTTGTTGGTAAATGATTTTATGGGTTTTTGGGTCACATGCCTGTTTAAGTTTATGATTGAATTTTGTGGGTTGAACAAGTGAAGATATGGTGTTTCAGTTTATGGTTGGATTTTGTGGGTTGAACAAGTGAAGATATGGTAATTGAATGAATAGATTAGCCATGATGTTTCACATGTTAATCATGATTAAATAAAGCTCTAAAACAACTTTCTCAGGGGGTTATATTAGTCATGATGTTTGGATAATAAAAAAAAAGAGTAGAGAATGAATTCAATTCCCTCCACTTTTCTTGTCCAAACTTGAGGAAAAAAAGAATAGTCGAAAGTTTTGATGGGAAATTGAAGCTTTGATGGCAATTGTTTGAAAATTTGATAAATACTTAAGGACATTGTAGTCATTTCACAAGTCTTTTTTATTTTTGTTTAATTTATTACTTGAAAAGACTAATATGACCTTTGAGCATAAGATTAGTTTATCATTTAAGTGAGGGTAAAATAGTATTTTCACATTTATCAATAATTATACTTTAGTAATTTATACAATGAGGGGCATTTTGGTATTTTTGCATACCAATTCTGTTAGATTTAACCCCCTTAGGTACTTATCTGCAACTAATTGAACTTCGGGTATCAACAAAAAACTTTTCAAACTTGGGGTACTGAATTCGAAATGGGTCAAAGTTGGGTACTGATATGGAATTACACCTTATTAATATTTGGAAAAATTATACTTAGCAGCACCCAACTATAAGTGTTTTCCACTCATCTATAACAAACAAAAGAGTTGACTATTTTAAATACATTCAAGTTTCATAAATTATCACATGTAAACTTATTGGATGAAAGATGTTAATTTTGAAAGTGAGAAGACGAAAATATCCTTGACCAGTTTCCAAAATGTCAAATCGTTTCATTCATGCGTGTTTGAGATTTGAGGTTACCAGAAAAGCTCATCGTGGTCGCCCTTCTCGCCGACAACGCTTCCTACCCTCCAACCACTTTCACGTGCCGGTCAAATTTCAAGGGTGTAGAGTACTGATCCATAAACAATGAACTTTTAGAATTGAAAATGAAAATTGAGAATCGGTAATCTGGCAACTATGAGGGCTTGGAATCGGTGATGTTGAGCTTGCCAGAATCTACATCGCTGCCGAAATTCGACCAGACGTTCGGATGCGTCGCTGGCGAGGAAGGCGACCAAGGCGAACTTTTCTGGTAACCCGAAAGCCAAACCACAATGAATAAATAATATAATTTGAAAAATTACGAAACTGACTAAAAACATTTTCGTTATTTCACCTTCAAAATTAATATTTTTCATCCAAAATTTTGATGGGTGAGAATTTATGAAACTTGAGTGTATCGAAATAACCAACTATTAATTAAGTGGAGTTGAATATAGAATGTATATAGTTGAGTGTATTTTTTCCCTAATACTTTTTGTTTACCATAATTTATTTATTCAAAATAAGTCCTAAGACTAATATGGGTATACAGGTGTTAATAGAGGATATAAATAAGGCAGGGCCATTCCATAGACATAGTCAGTAATAGTGGGGTTTAAGCATTTAGAATCATACTCTTTGTTACAGCGAATAGGTTTTGTGTGCAACAATGGGTTCAGGAGGAGGAGGAGGAGGAGTGGAGTGGCACGTTAGGCCTCCCAACCCTAAGAACCCTATCGTCTTCTTTGACGTCACCATCGGTACCATTCCCGCCGGTCGGATCAAGATGGAGCTCTTCGCTGACATCGCCCCCAAAACTGCCGAAAACTTCAGGTTCCTCTTTATACTCCCATGGATGCTCCTTCAAATCTCTGACCAGATGCTTTTTAGGGCTATTAGACCAATTGCAATTTGCAGTGTAGGTATGTGGGTTATTTATTCAATGGCCAATTGATTTTAACCTGCTTGGGCTCGTTGGGTTACTCACCCATATGGTGTTTCAAGTTTAAGAAACTGAAGTGAAGAGGTGTAACTTTGATTCATGAAGTTATTGACGACCAAATGTGGACTGGAAATATGTAATCATCTAGTTATAGAAGTTATTGAGCCCTTGTGGGATTTCTGGTTATTACTCGAAAATTTGAGTTTTACAAAAAAAATATGGATTAATGAAGTTAGTGTTATACTTTCAAATTTAGGAAGATATACACTTATTTGAGATTAAAGTAATAATGTTTTGTAAATGAGAGTTACAGACTTACAGTTTTGCCTTTCTTCTGGATAAACTGACCACTTAATTTTGTTAGGATGGAGTATCAGAGCATGCATGCTTGAAGCTTATACGTTTTATGATTTAGAAGTTAATGTTGCATTCAGATGAAACGATCGTGTCTTGTAGCTGCTTTCATAGAAGATTTAAGCATTTGCTTCTTTAATATACATTGTTATTCAGTTGGGATTCTTTAATATGTATTTTATTCAGTTTGTGGCCATGCATGGATTACCAATAATGTCCACGCATGAGTTAGTTATCATCACATGAGCGTCTTATCAAATGGGAGCCCACAAGGGCATAGTGGGAAGGCCGATCACTAACTCCATTCATCCTAACTCTTGCAAAATTCAAATATAACATTTTTGAACGAAAGGATGAATAAACTTGGGATAATATAACATAAGGAACTCGATAGTGTTATAAGTTATTGATAGGTAAGTAGTACAATGTTTTGGATTGTGTAGCCATTGTTCCAACAATAGCTATAGATATCATAGGGAAAGTATAGAAAAGCAAGAAATACAATACATAATTTTTATTTAATACTTGTTTTGTTTCTTTCATTTCTTTCGACTAATATTGGAGTTTTGTTAAGCTTTTGACTTGTGATGATATTTCATCAACCCTCTTTCAGCACATTTGCTGGCTGTTTCTTCCTTTATTTCTAATTTAATTTCTTCTGTTTTCTGCAGGCAGTTCTGCACTGGGGAGTACAGGTGAGCTGATACTAATTTTCACAGTTCAATTATTGTGTCAATATTTCTTATGGCCTCTGTAACCTGTTCTGTGCCGGTATACAAAATATGCAAAACAAGGATAATGAGTTTTTTTTAATAAGTGACCAAGTCAGTTGGTTTATTTACACTGTGTTTTGGATGGTGAATATTTTCTGTTGATACTCTTGTATTCATGATGATGTGTCAGTAGATCTACACTTTCGCTTGATGTTAACACAATTGAATAGATTTGAGGGCATTTTTTTACTACTTGTCAATTGTCCACCCTATTATGATTAAGTTGTAGTTTCCCATGTACGCTGTTTGTTGGCATGGCTATTCTATTTGTCTCAGTTGTGCTTGATGTCAAGAGCTTTGGTTTCAATGAACATGTTCTATTATAGCCATTATCAAATCAGCTATGATTAAAATATAGTTTTCCATGTATTATGATGTTTTATGAACTGACGTTGTATTTCTGCTTACTCTTACGCTTAGCTGCCCAATGGTTTACATTTTTCTAATCCTATCATGAATTGAATTGACAGAAAAGCTGGATTGCCTGTTGGTTATAAAGGATGCCAGTTTCATCGGGTGATCAAGGATTTTATGATTCAAGCTGGTGATTTTTTAAAGGTTTCTGCTCTCCAATGTTCATTTATGTTTTGCTTGTGTCCTTCCTTCTTTTTTACCTTAAAGATGATCTAAAGTAAAAGAAAACAGAATTTTCTAGAACAGAGCAATAGTGTGACAACTTAAGGAGCAGACTCCTGAAGAATATCGCTCTGCAGTCAACTGAATACCTTCCAATATGCCTCTGGGTGCCTGAAATTTATCTACAAGAAATCTAACTCCATCGAAATAATTACCACAACCAAGTTTGGCATACCTAATCTTTGCCAAATGAGAGCAAAAAGGACTGTAAGAATACCAACTCGCAGGAATTACAGAAGTATAGGATTGAATCCCTCCTTCACATGGTTACACATAGAATGACCAACTGCTAATGTTTTGTTGCTTATTCATTAGCAGTCGATGATTAGTCTAGTATTTGTGTGTACAGAAACAAAAGGCAGAGGTCTGCACATAGTATAATAATTAAAAGTTCGCGGGGGATAGGAAACAAACTTATGATTCGTAACGTCATTTCATATGTGTAATCCACCTAATCTCATAGCATAGCAATTTTTGCTCTTCTAACTTTATTATGTTTTGCTTTGCAGGGTGATGGAAGTGGATGTGTTTCCATTTATGGCCATAAGTTTGAAGATGAAAATTTTATTGCCAAGCACACTGGTCCTGGACTATTATCAATGGTATTTATTTTAGAACTAATACATATACTATTTTCTTTTAGTATTTGGTGACAGTACATTTTGATATTGTTTCAATATGTTTTTATTATTATTAGGGTTAATTACAAGCTAGTATACCTAGTTGGAGGTCATTTACAAGTGACTATACCTATTTTAAAAACTTTCATTTTCACTCACCTAGTTGTCAAAATTTTACACATTACTCATTTCAGTTAAGTTTTATTATTTTTTCTATTAATTTTTTTAAAATGGCCAAAATACCCTTTTCTTTGCAACCCCTTTCTCTTTCATGCACAACCTCTGCAACTCCCTTTCTCTCAACCACAACTCTCTTTCTCTCTCAATCACCGTCCCTCCCTCTTCCAACTCCATGCCAAATAAATAATAAATTGTATAAATTGAAGCACAAATTTCATTACAAGCCAAATAAAGGATTACAAAACAAATCAAACCATCAATTACACAATAATGTTTTTAGGACGTAATTTTTTTTTGAGAAAAATGTTGATTTTCAGCAGATAAGGAATCAACTTGAGCCTGATTTTTGGGTGCCTCCAATTGGCTCTGGTTGTAGAGATTTGGAAGATGAATATTGCAAACAAATCATATCTCTACTCAGAAAATATACCACAAAGATCTTGACTTGAAGATGGGCATGATTTCAATTGCCTCTATGCTAATTGATTAAAGGTGTAATTAGGTCTTTTTGGGATGGGGATGGTTTTTTTTATGCTAACACCAAAATACATTATATCTATTGAATCAATCAAAGCTCTGATCCTCCAAATCCCCAAATATTCATCAACACAACGCTGGCCAACCCTCTTCATCGTTTGCACTGGTACAGGGATCCAAACTCTGCCAGATCCCAGCACCCGTCGCCGTTCTCGTCTGTCGCGATAGCGATTCCGTTTGGGCGAGCTGAGAAAACAATTGCAATCAGGATTGAGAGGTTCAGGCCGCCGGCTCCTTGGCCAGATCTGGGCTGGTTCAAGCCGCCGGCTCCTTGGCCGGAGGAGGGAACATAGTCGCAAGGGAGAGGAGGTGCTGCGATCGATGGAGAAGAATCAATTGGAGTTTTCAAAATTCAATATCATTATATATTTTGTGTATAAAATTATATCTAAAATATGAGTATTAATCACTTCAAATCAATTGATTTGTTGGTTCTGTGAATTTATAAAAAGAGATTCATAAATGTATGGGTTAAATGAAATAGAAATAGAGAGAGTGTTGATAGAAAAGCGAGAGTTGCTACAGTAAAATGGAATAGAACAGACAGAAATTGTAATTAACCCATTATTATTATTATTATTATTATTATTGTTGTTGTTGTTGTTATTATTATTATTATTATTACTACTATTACTACTACTACTACTACTACTACTACTACTACTACTACTACTATTATGTTAGTAATATTTGTTTTCAACGTTTCTGCGTGTATAGTCGTTACTTTTTTTCCATATTAACTTCACAAGGTAACATTCAATTATCTAGTTAATTCACACTAACTAAATGCATAGTTCAGGTAGACGTTTCTGTAATAGTTGGGCATGTTGTTGTATTGTTTTTTTGTCGTTTAGAGCGATTTTGTTAACTATCAATCATTTGTTCTACCTGAATTTGTATGGGCTTTCCTCTGAAATAGAGACATGTCTATAGAATCCTTATTGAAGCCCCTAAACTTTGCTCTGCCTTTCCTTTTTCTCTTTTCTGCTGTTATACGATCATTATGTACCCTTTGAATGATTGAATCAATTCTGCCAAAGGAAGACGATAAATTGGACGATGAACAGCTTGTCATCACAATGCTGGTTAGTTGAAGCTGAGCTAATGATAGTTTTAGTGAACTTAACGTTGTTTTGCTGACCTTGATATGAACTATTGTTCTCATTGGAGTCTTAGAAATGGATGGAGAGATTTCTGAAGGCGTAGAGTGAAGTCTGCATTTATTGCATAAAAAAATCATTTTTATTTTTTAGTTTTAGCTCTTTGTTGGTTGACTCACTCCTAAGTTTAGGGTTCTTGTTTGGTGGGTTATGCTGATAACTGTTACTTTTTTCGTTTCTTTCTTGTACAATTTCGTTGCTTGCATGACAACTATTGTAAATAGTGATACTTAGTTTTACCATGAAATATATTGCAGCTTCCGGTTTTCAAACTTTATGAAAATACAACATATGATGAATTGAATACTAATCATACATTTTGCTCCCGCAGGCTAATAGTGGACCCAATACTAATGGAAGTCAGGTAATTCACTCCCTGGAGATATGACAATAATTATGCTTATGAAGCCTTTATCTAGTAGTTAGTTATTGCACGAGTCATTGTTTGCGTCATGTTACTGTGATCATTAATGTAAACCTCCTTTGGGTGCAGTTCTTTGTGACTTGTGCCAAATGTGACTGGCTTGACAATAAGCATGTTGTATTTGGGGTACGTTTCTGGCATTCTTGGATTTGTATCAATCGGTAATGTATTATTTCTTTCTTTCAGCCAAACAAACATGTTTATTTATGAGGGCGCTTGTTTTTGTGTGCAGAGAGTGCTAGGTGATGGTCTGTTGGTGGTTAGGAAGATTGAAAATGTGGCCACTGGACCAAACAACAAGCCTAAACTAGCCTGTGTTGTTGTGGAATGTGGGGAAATGTAATTGTTAGGACAAGGACAACTATGAGTTCAAATTGTAACCTAACCTATCTTGACTTACCAGTTATGATGAGAAACAAACAGACTGTTGAGGAAGTGACATCCCAATTCCCCCATATGATATGATGATATGTGATCTCTTTATATAGCTGTGGAGTGATTATGGTTTCTGCACCAATCTTGTGAATTATTCTCTTCATTTCATTCCATTCATGTTTGCTATCACCTCAATATCGTATGTGAGTTGGGCAAATCGACTTGGGTATCGCATGTCATATTCTTTAACACTAAGGGTGTTATGTATATTGTGTTAAGGTCAAATTATATAAAATAAAGGAAGTAAATGAGTTTAAATTATGATTAACCCCTTCTTATTAATTTAGATGGGCTCAAAAATTGAACTCGTTGAGATTTTCAAATTTTGGACTTGACCCAGTGCAGTAGGGTGAGAATTATAATGAAGAGGGCAGAGGGCAGTGAGTCGATACGACGTCGTAATATCCGAGAGCTGTGAAACGACATCGTCTGTCCACGAATACAGTAGGAGAGTCTGTTCTGTTCACCAAAATCTGTATCTGACCTTCATAGCCATAGCCACAGCCACAGCCAAAGTCAGAGGTTTGTTGGAATTGGAAGGAAGAAATGTCGTTTCGTAGCGTGAAGGTAGCGCCCAACTCAGCGACTCTAGCGGAGGCAAGGTCTCGTGTTTTCGATTTCTTCAGGTCTGCTTGCCGGTCGATACCATCTATTATGCATATATACAACCTCGACGACGTCGCTACCGTCTCCAAGCTCCGCTCCTCCATCACCTCCCAGATCCGCAAGAATATCCATGTCACCGATCCTAAGGTCTCTCTCTCTCTCTCTTCCTCTTCACATTTTTACACTCTAGACCCTAATTTCTTTGGTTGATCGACCAAATATATTTTATTGCTATTGCCCAAGTTACATTTGTGGTTCAATTTTCATTTCTTTTTCTTAATCATTGAATTTAATTAAATTTCATTTGAAAGAGTAAAATCTGTTTTTTTGAGAAATAGGGTTTCTTGCATTCCACATATATTGTCTTGTTGGTTTGATTGAGACTATTAGGAAACGTAAGAGTGTCACCTATGTGGTTGAATGGTTATTGTTACTCATCTTTAATACTACTATTTAGTTTTCTTCCCAAAACACCTAATAACTGTGCTACTCTGTTGTGGTGAGAGTGTTCAGCACTCTAAAAAGTAAAAGCAATAAGGGTTAGCTTTTGAGGGTGTATTGTCCCCAGGTTTGCGTTTTACAATCTTTGGTGATTAAGATTTACATAGACTTGCATAACAGTTGCAACGTTAATGCTTGGTCCATTGACAAGCTTGGTAGAGTTGTTGTTGTGTTATCACAGATTCACAATGCCCATAGCCATGCAGGACCACTCTTTGCCTAACACCACCATCGTGCAGTGTGTTGGATACACTCTTATCTTATCCCAATACACCAGCTCAGTTTGATGGGTGTAAAGGGTTACTAAGGCAAGTTGTATTGAAGGGATTTACAAGGAATTCTAGTATTAAAGATGAGTAGTTTATTACCGGACCATTACCGTGCCACCACATAACTGAAGCTCTAAAAATCCAAAATCCCTTCTCTTTCTATTGAAACGAAAAATGTGGATTTTTGGCCCCAAAAGCCAGACGAGTTGGAAGCCTTAACTGTTGGCTGTGAACTCCCGGACGCCTTTTCTATTTGAATTTCAAACTGCCTTTCCACATAACTGAAGCTCTGGCCCTTGTTACATTTCTTACAAATGACTAAAATCACGTACCCTATTTATACTACTTTAGCACCTCGTTTTGGTATTTTCCTATTGGTTACAACAATATCAGCACGGAAACACCTAATCAGCTCATGAGCTGGTCCTATCACTTCCGACTACTGCTTAGCTGGGCAAATTTAGTTATTGATGAGTGCATTAGTATAATGCAACCTTCTACTTGCTTTATCACCTCTTTGTTTGATATTTCCTTAACTCTTAGTATGAAAGTCTTCTTTCAACCTTGTCCACCACAAGTTTATTATCAAATTTGGGAGTAAGCTTGGGAGAACAAAGAATCACTAATGATGAAAGAAGCACCTTTATGGGAATGCATTCCATTGTGCTAGTTTACTGTAACATTATCATTACATGGCTCTTGGCTTCATTTCCTTGTTTTATAATCATTCGGGATACTGTGTTACAAAAATAGCATAACTTCAGATGTTCCAACTTCAATTTTGAGCCCTGGATATTTCACTAGAAGTTAGAACAACGATGGATTGAATATCCAACCTATTATATAGGTTATGCACTTCACTTGGTGTGTCAAAATAGGTGGTGCTTGAACATGTAATGAACCATAGTAAACTGTGAGACACAAACTCTTTCTGATCACCTAGCATTGTTGGACAAATTGATAAATCATGTTCATTATATAACTGTGTTGAGTGTTTCTTGTTAATCTGTCTGGTTGTAGCTTCACGGGAAGCAATTTGCATGTGCCTAACATTAGTGAATCTAAATCACCAGGTGATTGATATGCTGCTCTTCAAGGGGATGGAAGAGCTAAATAACATCACGGAGCATGCAAAGCAACGACATCACATAATCGGGCAGTACGTGGTTGGTGAACAAGGGCACGTGCAGAATTTGGGCGCCAAGGATGAGGGCCTTTCTGATTTTCTCAAGACCTTTTACAAGAGCAACTACTAACCCATTGCTGTATTTCTTACCAATGGTTTTGCTTTTGCATTATAGAATTCCCTAATAATATTGAACTTAAACCGAGTTTGTATTTGAATTTGAATCTGGGAATGATTCAATATGATTTTAAGCTTGTGTATGGTCCCTATGTTGCAACCTTTCTTACAATACTTGTCTGTGAAGACTTGGTGGTTTGAATTCCCAAATAAAGAGAATGTGCTAGAAAACTGAAGCATGTAGCTTTCATTCTTATTTGAATATTCTTGTTATCCACCATGCTTGTGTTTCAAGAAATTCAAAAATGTTGATTGTGTAATAGAATTCTGGCACATTATTAACTTATTTACTTAGATAATTACTGTCCCCGATTATCTCCAATCTGTTGAATGATATCACGTCAATAAAAGAAATTCATGATTGAGCTAGGATGATAATTTTCTCAATAAAATTACATCAATTAATCATAAATCAATTACTCTATCAATGATTTGATATGATTATGTATAATATCTACCATGTCTCTATTTGTTAGTGTTAAGTTGAGAGGGCAGAGCTTGAAAATGATGTTGATTTGCAGAGATTACATTTGTTGTTGAGCCCCAAGGAGTCGGTCAGTTGGAGCGCTCCTCTCAGTTGTTACATTAATAATCGTAGAGGTAAGAAAAGAAAACCCAAAACGAATTTCAACGCAATCGGGCCTAATATTTTCACAATCGATCACACTTCATTTGAGAGCGCCTCCAGAATTTGGGCGTTTTGCAAGCATCTAGATTTCACTTCAAAGAGTACCGATGAGAGGTCATCCGCTCCTTCCAAGAGATTCAGACTAAGCATGCTAAGACACTTCAAAACGTCTCATGATTTATTTCTTGGCCCGATTTCTTTTTTCTTCTAATTCTTTTTAGGGTATTTCACTTTGGGTCTCTCTTTCCCACCTTGGGAATTTGTTCTCTATTCATCATAAAATTTCACCTTTGCTGATAAAAAAATAAATAAATTTGTTCTCTGACAGGCTCAAGAATCTAGAAGCTATTTTGTGGTCAAATCAAAATAAAATTCAACATAATCATGTTTTCTCGATGATGAAGAATTTAAACCGACATATCTATTGACGATGATGAAGAAAAAAACTTAACTGTATCAGAAGGAATACACTAAAGTTACAGACAATACATACTAGTTGTGAAGAAAGACAACAAAGGGATTGTGTGAGAGGGAAGATACATACTACTGTCAGAGTGACAAGGAGCAAACTAATATTAATTAATATTGCACAAACATCAGTTCCAATGGAAACTTATCGAAAAAATTGTAGTGATGATGGAATGGAGCCTCATTACTGTCAGTGACGGATCTATAATTGGCACTTAGCATGACCCGGAATTTTAGTGATTAATCCTTGAACCTAGAAGAAAACTTGAACATTTTTCACTCCCTGGGGCGAGCAAGCCAGAGCGAGCTAAGAGCACGCAGCCGGGAAAAATAATCATGGATTGCAAGGAGTGCGCGAGCTGATTGACGGGTTGTTAATATACGGTGCATTTGTTGCAGTGTTTGTTGCCGCAGATTGTCAGCCTGTTAGCATCAATGAAGTACATGAAAGACAAAATGAGACATTGTATTGATCATTTGGGATACAGAAACAATTGAAGAGGTACTTCAGTTCAAAATCCAGCAATAAGTTATACTAAATCCCACAGCAGCTCTGAGTTCAAGTTACCTTTAGATCATTATGAAGTTTTTATACATCAAGAACTAGAATCCCTCCGGTCAGATATAAGTGCAGTGTTCTAAAAATCAGGACAGGCGACTACCTAGGCGGAAATTTTCAGAACACCAACCCGACTTCACATAATCATGCGGATTTAAAAAATAATAATAATACAAAATACCAAAAAATTAAAATAATTTATACTAATAGCTACTTTTGCTGGTACTTTTATTGTTTTTGAATAACATGAATGCAACAAATATTAAAACTTATATTTTTATATCCTAAATATTTATATTTATAATTATAATTATAATTATGTATATATAATGACTTATTTAATAAAAATTTAAAAGAATAGATAAATTCAAATATGATTAATCCCCGGAGTCCATATCCACTCGACTAGCGGCTAGCGTTTTTTAGAACCTTTTATAAGTATCCCCTTTCCATTTGAAGAATTGAACTATGCATGCATTACCACTAATAGTATCTTAACATGAGTTTGTTCTTTCTATATGAGTACATGGTCTTAGCAAGTGACCAGATATGGGGGATGTTGGGAAAGTGGAGCACCAACTCCATTAGTCCTTAATGCTACCAAAAATATCGTATAAAAAACCTATTGTTATCTTTTGTGTTTGAAATCTCTTGACAAGATATTTAACTCATTAACCCTTTCAAGCAGAATAGAAGAACTTTTGTGGGTTTGATGTAATCTTAAGATAAGATAGAAATATACCTGTCGTATGAAGCCCTCGAGAGTTCCAAGCTTTCCCATGGCCATGGCCATTTGACCCATGTAGTTTGCAACATTCCCAGATGAAGTTGAGGAGCCGAGATTACCGTTTGACAGCGTTTCAGCAAGGGACTGTTGCAATGCTTCCATCCCTTGAGATAAGGCATCTTCTGCCTGTTGAGAGGACTGCTGAAGGTTACTTATATTCGCTGACTGCTGCTCTGTCAGAGGCTCCAATTGACTCACCAGAAGCTGCAACCATAAACATTCAGGGTTACAAGTGAAAAAATAAATGCTAGCAAGCGAGATTCATAATAACCAAATATACTTTATTAGTCTACAACACTGCCAGCAGATGATCAGTTTAAGCAGTAAGCACTATTGAGCACATAATTGCATAAAAAGTCTATACATGACATCCCCAGATTGCCATTAGTGCTCTTTTGACTGTGCAGAGATTAAACGTTTAGTGCTTGACTTCCCACCTTTTCCCCATGTGGACTAATCAACTTGTTATAACTAATTTATGCATGGAAATAATATAATCGGTAATCAATGGCTAATTTCCAAATTAATATAAAATGAGACGCTTTTTTTCGGGGCATCCGTTTTAGGGAAGACACTTTGAGACAAGACTAACAGACAGAGAAAGAAAGAAATCAAATATTATGGTACATGACTTCTTTGAATAAGGAAATCATGCAATTCCCTCACAATTTTTCTTGTTTCGTTTGGAAATCTTGAAGCTTTCCGTGTTTCATTCAGCTTCCCTACCACTGGGAAACAGAAAAAAAGGATGCCCCACCTTGAGGAGCTCAGATGAACGGAAGCCGCCAAGCCACAAGAAGCACCTCTCTGCAGGTGTTTTCCACATGCCCGATAATAGATGGAAAACATCAGCCTTAGCTGCAACACCCTTCAGCCTGAAAATTTCATCATAGTGTGCCATGACGCCATCAACAATAATACGAAGTTCGGTGTCACTTGCATGAGCGGTGACCGCTGCCCTCAGCTCATTGATCTGCTTGTTTTGCTCTTCCAGCCACCGTGCATATTCTACATCAAATGCCATGGCCCCTGCAGAAAAAAACAATTATTTCAAGGGTTAGAAGAGATCTGTTCACGTATTTTATTTTTTCATGTCAACATTAGTAATGACTGCAGTTAACACGTATGAGAACCAGTATTCTAATTTATCCTTTAATTTTTTAACCAAAAATCATAGTAATATTAGCAAGAATATGGTGTATGATTCAATTATGTTAGAAGATAAGAAAATACTGCTCAATGTCACGGACTGGAGGAGTGGACCCAAATAGTAGAAGATCCAAATAGTTCGGTACATAATTCATGTATCCAACCCTAACTTAGTTCGGGAAATGGCTTGTTTACTGAGAGAAAGTTATAATTGAACCAGAAGATCCTTCCAATATTATCAATGTCAACTCAGTACCATTAGTTGAGCATACAACACGCAGACTCCATTACTACAGTTTCCCACTACACCATCAGAGCCACTACAAAGACACTGCTGAATTGAATTGAGATGGCACTAATATGGTTATGGTAGCTTAAGGGTAGACTGTACACCTTTGCAAGATATTTTTTTTTGTTACAGATTTTTAATATTTTTTCCTTTTCAGCCATTAGCATCAGAAGTCATGTGTGTGAAATACCCAACACAAATGTGCTATTTAGTGATGGTACCTAAGACTTGAACATCAATGGTTTGTGTCGATCAGGGTTACTAAGGTGTGGGTATGAATCCCCATGATCTCCAAGTTGGGTATAAATCCCTAGAGTCTCCGTCTACGAGGTATGGGTATGAATCCCATGATCTCCAAGTTGGGTATAAATCCCTAAAGCTCCTGTCTCTGTCTCCGAGTTACAAGTTTCCGAAGTCCCGAAGTCTCCAAGTTCTCCGAGTTCCGAGTGACAGACTTGTAATATGAGTATCTTACACCAAATCAACGTCATTCCACCGACATAACCGTCAAGTGTCGCCACCGCATTAATTTTTTTATAGTCAAATTGATGTTGGTCGACCCACATCAATTTGAGGGAGGTGTCAATCACGGTTACTAAGGTTGCCTATTTAGGGTTTTCTAGTTTGGTTTAGTAGATACTTTCCTATTTGTAATGTGTATTCACTATATAAAGGGATGCCCTCATTGTATTATAAACAACAACAATAATCAATAAAGCTTGAGATTGACAGTTTGGAATTAGCATTTCATTACTGAAGGAAAAAATAAGTTAAATACCATTTCCAGTCATCGTATGGGCTTGGTCTCCTGTGCTTGAAATGAAGATTCCCTGTAAGATATTAAATATATAAGTAAAGATAGAACCATGAATATATATCAAAGGAAAACCCAACAATCATAAGGTAAAGTAACAAAAGAAATATAACCTGTTGTCGTGCACGCTGGAGTTCTTGTTCTAGCTGGGTCAGCTTCAAACGGCTACTTTCCAGCTGTTGTACATATGCCTAAGGAGAAACGCACACGATGTAATTTGTTAGGAATGATTCATAATAGCTAGCATGCATGGACCAACAAGTTCCCAATGGTCAAATGGTAATATACGTGTGTGATGTTCTAGCATGGTAGCAAGAGGCACTATGTCAAAATGGTACTAGATATGCCAGTGATAAATAATGTAAGTTCTTGGAGGAAAGCAGATGCATTATATCGGAAGATAACAAAGAGGTGACCATACTTTCTTCCTTAATCGACTTTTTCTTGCAGCCTCGCGATTTTGGGCAAGCCTGCGAAGAGTCTGCAATGTTAACCAGACAAAAAATATCAAATACTATTTGGACAGCTAAAATATAATGTACAAAATAATTTTAAGCAATCTAACCTTCTGGTCTGATTTATCCTTAGACCTGTCGCTGGAATCTGAAACCCCATTACCAGTAGATATTATACTTCTATCAAACTGCAAGAAGTACAACAAAGTCAATTCAACATCATTGATGAACATAAGTATGTTTTTACAATGCACCACCATCTTAATAATCACTCTGGGTCTAAAATAAATAGACGATAAAGATTAAAATATCTCAAGAGAAGAGGAAAGAGAGGCAGCACCATTTGGTTTCTTTCATCTGTGTCCACATCTGTTGATATATCAGTTCTAGGACTGCCTTCAGCCATGATCGACTCTTCTGAGTCCTCTTAATTACCGCTAGACTTTGTTGTTGACCCGTTTGTAGTACCAAACTCTGAGATTCTGCTCTGGATACTGATTTGTATTCAATAAAGCTGGTGACTGATTTGCTTCCAAGTGCACTAAATTATCACTAGATATGGGAACAAGACTTGACCCTTTACAGTAGCAAACTCTGATTCTGGATGCAGATGAATTTACATGCAATATAGCCTGTCACTGTTTTAGCCAAAACAAAAAGCACATCCTTAGGAGCAATTGGTGCAGTAATGGATATAATAAATCACATTAACAACTCAAAGTATGTTTATTACTTCAAAAAAATAAAGGAATTTTCCATTTCAAGTGTAACAATAGGGAGAGGATCCGAAGAAACAGCCAGCCACTTGTTTTTTTTTTGTATTGAACATGGTATCTGTCTTAAGGGAAAGTTATTGGCAAGATCATATGAAAATTCCAAATTATATGACAGATCGACATACAAAGGCTACACATATCAAAACAGTAGACACACATTTGAAGGCAAATAGTTTCATTATGCAAAGCCATTCCCGAGGGAAACCTTTGAAGCAGCCAAGCAAGCAAGTCCCCAACCAGTTATATGTGTTGATGGACACGTTATAATTTTTACAGTTTAAACTGGACCACTAAGAAAGCTTCCCGATCTAAATAGACAAACATTCTAATGAAAACTCCTATGCAATAGTGAAATTGGTCCGAATTTCGATTGAATCACTCATCGCAGTATACTTGTTCTTCAAGTTCAGTACACACAGTAGAAAAAAATAGTAGATTGAATTTTCAAGAAAAAAGATACATTATCATTTCAGGATAAAATGTAGGACAGAAGGTGGAATTTACAGTGCACTGAAGACAGGTGACTAAGGGATAAAGTTGGGCATAATGCTTGATGTTTCCTTTTCACCTTCTGCATATTGCCATCATCATCATCATCATCATTTGTTAGCCCCCTAAACTAGGTTAAACCTCAAAACCCTCCCCGCAAACCAAACAGTAATGTCAAAAACATCATGTCAAAATTCATATACAGTGAAATTGTAGAACACATTGAGCTATTTCAGTATAACAACAAACCAAAATCCTAGTATAAAAATAAATTAAAAAAACATGAAAAATGCAAGCACCAAACTTGAAATAAACCAGATGATCAAACACTAGACAAGAAAATTAACAAATAACACATATCTTGGCAGGTGCTATTACAGAAATAAGATCAGCATACCTGCCTAGATCAGAATCAGATTGAACAAAGCCAATGATATCCATAGTTCTCAACAATTATTGAGATAGCCAAAACCAACAATGATCAGATGAACCCTAAACTCTAAGGCTCTAATTTTAGGGATAAAAGATCACCGATTTCAGTACCAATCAAGCAAGAGCTGACAAACATAGTTGGAATTAAACACAATTGCAAAGGAACTTGAAGACTGAACTGATCAAATTGAGTTACAAAAGCACCAGTTTTAAACACTTTGTGACAACATTTAGTGGAGTGCAACTCATACCCACTGGAGGAAGAAGACAAGCTTCATTCTCCTATTCTAGCGCATTTGGCTGTGCAAATTCACATTGATGCAACACTGTACCTGTAGCCTGTATAGAAGTTAAATTTTTTTTTATCAGCGAATAGAAAATTCATTAAAGAAAAGAAGCAAATTCCCAGTATGGGAAAGAGAAACCCTAGTTGAAGTACATTGAAAAGAACTACACTGACACGGAAACAAGAAAAGCTAAGTAACAAAACAGTTATATATCAGTCCGTAGTGAGGCAACATTCTCATCCTGTATCACTTGAAAGGACTGATTGATGTCTACTTCGCTACCCCTTGTTGTGAATCCCAATGATTTGCAAAGCTCCCAAGTTCTAGTGACGCTCTCCTTGAAGGTGAAGAGGCCCGGAGGATTGTTCGAAGACTCAGATAAAACACCGGGTTGTGGCCCAGAGCTAAGGATGAATGATGAAAGTTTTTTTCCAAATCCGCAAAGGAGATGAGGGATGGAAGTTTTTCCCGAATCCGCAAAGGAGATGAGGGATGCCAACATGCAATATAAGTTGTGGACGGGTGACATAGGCCCTCCACCTTCTGCGTCTCCGAAAATAAACTTTCATCATCCTGGCCTTGAATTTTTGAACAGGGTGGCAAGAGGAACATCGAATTCGTGTTCATCCAAGGTGGCATCGGAAGATGTGAACAAAAGAAGAGAGCCCTTCAAGACAATATCTGAGGCATTAAAAGTGGACGATTCATCCACTTTTTGGAATCTACAGCCAAATCAATGAAATATGGGGAGCCCAACAAAGATTCAGCCTGAACGCCAAAGATGAGACAGGCTTGAGAGAAGAGCCCATTGAATGTTATGATGTCCTGGGAGTTGGTGACGTATGCAGGAGGAGTCGATGTCTTGGGGAGACGCAACGACGTCCTCGGGGGCAGAAACGCCACGAAAAGGTGCAACTTCAGAAGTCAACGCAGAGAACGAAGCACCAGCTGAGGTGACAGGCTTCGCAAATTGAACCCTCCCGGAGTACTGGGCCAGATCCAGTCACAAGGGAACAGATCCGCCGGCCGGAGGGAGACGAAAAGGCACTTGCACCGGAGAGGTCGGAGTGAGCTCCCCCTACTCCAGACAACAAGACGTGCTAGCAGGGGAGAACGCCAGAGAAGCCGGAACGGCTAGGTGAGGATGTTGGGCCCTGATCTGAGAAAGGAGGATAGCGCGCCAGGAAAGAAATACGGAGCTCATATGCCCTTGGTTCTGAAATGCGAACAGGAAATATTGGCTCAAGATCGATACATTAACCTCCAAGTTGATGGGATCGGGTGAGCTTGAGTGAAGAACAAGTGCTCTATCAAAATGAAATTCGGATAAACATTGAGATGAATAAGGATGACCTGATCATCCATGCCCGCAGCATTTTGAATTAAGGCCTGAGACTAACAAATAATGGGGAAGACTGACAGAAGATAACCATTTGAAGATCCCACCCGTTCTAGAATATGGGGTTGGGCATGAAAGTCGAGAAACCATCTCTTGAGTCTGCCCCCAATAATCGATACGCCTTGGGAGAGTCCGAGGAGGAGAAATAAACAAGGTGAGCACAGTTGCCCAGAGAGTACCATGATATCCGAGAGTCTGTGTTCCAAATTTGGAGATGAATAATCTCTCTGTCGATGTTGGAGTGAGCAACTGCAACAATGCTAGAATTCATTCTCCTGGTTACAAAAAAGTTAGGTTGGCCGGGGCAAAGTAGGGTAGGGGTTGATCTCTCCTAGGGCAAGCCAGGATCGTAGCCGACTAGGGACTCCTTTAAGGAGTAACCGGAACCACCAGGAATACAACCGGCTGCCCGATGAGAGGCGAGCCGAAGGAGTGGAAGACCTGCGAGCTTTGACGACGAGCAGCCTACTTTGAGTATGGCAAGAGCCGTCAAGGGACTCGATGGATTTGTTTGCATCATCCCGATTTTTGAAAAGAATGAAGCCGAAGAGCCTCCAGAATTGCTGCCCTTTGGTGGAATGGAAATAGAAACAATTTCTATGAAATTATTAATACTTCTTAAAGCCACAAAGCTGGATTATGAGGTCAGAGGTTGAATATGAAGATTGTGGACGAGGGGGACAGAGGGAAAGGGGGGCGGTCAGGGGGGTCAGGAGGTTTGATCATGGCTCTTAAGTGAAAAACTGTAAAAGACATTACATACCAAAGTTACCAAGCAAGAGCAGCTAAGCAGTTTGAGTTCATAGAAGTTAAATTTAACAGAACACTACCTGGAACTAACAATGGGAGCTAAACACTCCAGAACCCCCAAATCAAAGAACACTGGCAAGATTATTCTGACAAACCAACCAAACCACAACCAGTATTACATCAAAGAAATGAACTTTGAGAGACACTACAGCTCAAGTCAAAGAAGCTAAAAAGCACAGAATGCACTATTCTGACATGTTGCACATAGATTCAACACCAACCCAGCAATCCCTAGAAGTCAAAATCAAATATTTCGAACTACCCAATAACCAGCTCACAAATTCAGGATGTTCAGGGCAAATTTGACACCGACCCAACAAAACCCAGGAGAGAAAGAGCACAAATCAAAGGAAAAAACACCAATTGAACCCAAAATTCCAAGCACGTGAAGCTCAAATTCAAAAACACCCAAATCCCAGTGACAGTGAACTGAGAAACACGAAAACACAGGAGAGAGCAGCAGAATCTGAAGCAAACCCACCTGAGATTCCGATCTTCTGGCAGCGATGATGATGAAGAAATGATGGTTGGTTTAGCAAATGGATTAGTGAGGAGAAAGAGAGTGACGTTTGGATAATTCCAATCTCAAGACGTCTTCTTGTGCAGAAATCTTCCACTTTCCGAGGACTAATGATTTTATAATTACCTTTTCAAAGCTCAGTGGTTTGACATGAATTGATTTTCAGAAAAAGATTAAATAAATTAGTTTGCTGGAAGCTGCGTCAGAGACACTGACACGGTAACAAATACAGCCAATCTCCGCACTGTCAGCTAAGCTTCTGTGTTGTGCGTTTTGGTAAATTTGCTGATCATTATCTCTCTCTTCTCTTGTGATTTACGCTCTCCTTCTTTTTAATTTTATTACAGACCATTTTCTTGTTAAACACTGTTTTTGGGTATTCACAAAATTAAATTAAATTTATGGTTCTTGTTTTGTTTGTTGGCTATAATAAGAATATAACATGATTATAAAAATCAACTAATATTGTTAGGGACAATTGTTTTCTTAATCAAACTGTTTAATATAAGAAACTTTTGATTTTACTACCTTAATTGATGACTAAAATATGATATAATATACTCTTAAATAAAGTATGTATAAGTTATTAATATTTATTTTGAAAGTGATAAATGAATTTTCAATATGACATTTAATGTACATATATAAGCTATTATTTAGGGAATTTTGCTCTTAAATATATTTAACTTGTGTACCAATTGATTATTAAACATGACAATTTTTGATGATTATACCTTTAAATTTTATCTCTTTCTAAGCTTTAAATTTCTTGTTATACATGAATTTCATTGTGTTGTAACATTAAGATATGATTAATTTATTAATTTAAAAATTGATTTTGTAATATGAAAGAATACATTTTTGAGAGTACGGTGAATTCAGCAACTTAAATAATATGAATTCCAAATTAACAAATAATTGAGGATTTGTTTAATTCGCGATTGACTTTGTTACTAAAGTGGGACTGATTGACCCTTAACATGTGACTTAAACAATAGGGTTAATTATATTTCATTTATATTAAAGTGTCATGTTTTACACTTATATTAAGATCAGTTAATTACGGTTTTTTACACTTTATTTTAACGGTGTTATGTTTTGAAAGAAATTTTTTTATTTTGTGTAAAAAGTCGAAATTACCTTTAATTATTCACTAATTTAAGCAAATAGTGTCCGTGAACAGTACTACATGAACAACAGATTATGCACGGTACGTGTAAACAACAGGCAATGTACAATGTCTTACCCACCCGCTAAAACATAAGTAACGAGTGGGCAAACCTACACACGGATAGTATCGAACCTAACGCTCTAATACCATGTAAAACTTGAGATTTTTTTATTTATTTATGATTGTAATTCATTACAAAAGGATCTTTCCTTATATAAGAAGAGAGAACATTCTAGATTAAATAAGAAAAATAATTTAGATAGAACGTTCTAAATTTGGGCTTAAAGGATATGCGTCTATTATAACTAGAGGTGGGCATGGGTTTAGAACCATATCGAATCGGACCAGACCGTACTCCTTGGTTCTCAATTTTTTAGGACCGGAACCAGAACCATTACATAATGGGACAGTTCGGTTCCCCAGTTCTACTTGCTAGAACCGATCAATTTTTTTATTTTTGTTAATTATGTGGTTTAAGATGCGGTTTAAGGTTCAGATTAGACGATTTTAATTTGATTCTTAGACGAAAAAATAAAATTTACAATTATGAAAATAATCTAACAAACAAAAACATTAAAATTTAATTATTAAACTCAATCGAATTATAAAATTTGCAAATAAAATATTGATAAAAGAAAAGTAATATATCTTTCTCGATTCATTCTTCAGTTCACGTACTCTGTTTTTATGCTTCATCTAAATTGACGGTGGTTCGATTAATGTTTAGCATATCGGTCCGGTTTTTGGTACTCGTCGGTTCTATGTTTTAAGAACTATAATCGAACCGAAATTCTATGGCTCTTTCATTTTTAGAACCAAAATCGAAACTGTTACTCGCAGTTGCCGGTTCTCTTATTTTAGTTTCGGTTCGATTCAGGTTCAGTCTTCAATTCCGGGTCTAAAGTGTCCACACCTAATTATAACAATGATCCTATTCTAACATTCATGTTGCGGCTTCGGCTTCTGTGGCCATCATCCCTGCCGATATTACATCTGCAGCGGCTAAGGTTCCCGCTCATGCTCTTGGAGCGACTGCTCTACCTGCTGTTATGTATTCGGCTTATGAGAGTTTGCCCAAGGATATGATTTTTGTAATCAACAAAAACTCATGCGTGTCTCTGATCTGATCTGCCTCAGGTAAGCCTCCAAAGAGATCATGACGATGAGAACTAATGCATGGAAGGCGTTGCTCATAGATGAGAGCCCCAAGGGATAAGTATCGGTCATCGTCGGATCTTGGTCTTTGGTGGAATGATGTGCCCTTTTTTTCAACTGCTCCTCGCACCATGAATGTACCATGTATGTCCGGACATCTCTTGTATTTGCAGCGGACCTTAATAACCGTCTTGTTTCATCGTTGACAATTTCGATTATTATATGGTAATTAGACATTTAATATCATCATTAGTTTTAACATTTGACTAACTAAATTATAAGTGTTTTATACACTTAAAAAAAAGAGGATTACAAGAGTTTTACAATGTTTAGAATTCTTGTATACTTTAGAAATAAACATATTTATCCTATTTATATTTGAATCATCCCCTAATTATCTAAATGGATGGTCAGATTTATTCTCTAAATCCATCCTTAGAAATATCCTAAATCTTTATATTTTTATGCATTTTATGTATATTCTAGAGAATTCTTTGAAAATATCCATAATATTTTCATGGATTCATCTGGTTTTGGGTATTTCTCCAAGTTTCTTGAAAGTTCTGTCTAAGACAATTTAAAGCTGGGCCTCTTAGCTCAATTGGGCCATTTAGTTATATTGGGTTGTTACCTTTATTTGGTTCGGGCCATTCGACTAGTCCAATGTGCATCCTTGTCCACGAATATCTCCAATACCATTCAAATTCGTTCTGATGGTATCTTTGGCAATCGTTTTTTTCGAGAACATGTACGGAACCGGGTTCATTCTTCCGATCCGTGACAGTAGGTTTGTAGTTCTCTATGTTGTTGTGTGGTTTTGCACTACTGAAAGTGTTAAAGTTTTTTTCTCTAGTAATTGATTTTTCCCCTTTTTCTTGATACTTTAGCCATATATTTAGTGTCGAAGGATTTGTATATTTGTTTCTTTGCTTTATTCATGATCATAATTTTAAGATTTACATAAAGGAAGTGATGGAGGAGAACTATTTGTCAATATTCTTAAGGAAGATAACAAGAATCAAAATGAGAGGGTTGATGGGACTAGCTCTATAATAGATTTTGCCTTGGAAACCAAGCATAGTCTTGTTGTCCTCTTTGGTTTTAGGGGTAATGACAGTTGGCTACACTCAACTATATCACGTTTCAAATTTAATACCCAATTTTCAAATTTTCATTTCGGGTACCCCAAGTTTCAATAAGCGACACTTAACCTAACGTCTGTTAAATCTAACTGAATTGGTTTGTTAAAAAGTCTAAAATGCCCTCAATTGTCCTGTTATAAAATTTGACGGGTTTAAAACCGGTCTGATTGGTTCAATTGATATAATTATGAAATGACTATTTTACTCCTAATTTAACAACTACTTTAACTAATTGTTTGACGGAAAATTTGACTTTTCAATCACACAAATAATAATTAAAAAAAATAAAAATAATTCTATAAATTTTTATTATTATTTTTAATATCATTTCAATTGGAAAGACTAAATTGCCCTAAATATGCTTCCAATTTTCAAACTATATCCTTTCTTTTCTCTCTCGTCCATCTCTCTCTCCCTCTCGTTACCTCCTTCAACCACATCCTTCCCAACCCTCGCCGCCGCCACATCCTCCGATTCACCCACCACGATTTCATAATCATCACACTCACTGTCCCTCGCCTGCAAAAACCCGTCGTCGCGACCGTCCTCTCGAAAGTTGGGCGAGATAGGAACCTATCAAGTGTCGATCTCCTTCGAGCCTACCGTCCGATGAACGAAGCACCTCCTGAAAGAGTACTCAAATCCGTTGTTCTCGTCGGAGGCGAGGCTGCTTGTGCCGACACATCTTCACCGGGCTCTCGACGCTGGTGGTCCAGAAGAGCACGGAGCCGTTCCAGGAAGCTTATGTTCCATGAATTCTCAGAGAACCCAGAAGCTCCATGCACCAATCACGCCAATTTCTCGACCCTCGTTGGAGCTCAAGGATAGATTTGAGGATTTGGGGTTTTGGTTTGTAACTGTTTGTTCTCCAGGTAGGTATTTTCGATTATTGTGGTTTAGAGTTAGCAAGGTCAAGGTCAGAGCAAAATGTTATGTGATCCCTAATGAGGTTATGGAAAGTTCTAAACTTGTTGAAGAGTTGGATCTCCTCCAAGAAAGGGTGGCGCTGGCTCAAAAGGAGTTGCGGCCAGAGTCACGATGGTGGTTGTCGGAGGTGAGCATAACAGTGGTGGAGGGATTGAAGAAGGCGAACACTTATGTGCTTTTTTGTATAAATTTTTGTTATTTTGTAATTTAATTTTAATTTTAAATGTAAATTAATATTATAAACTGTTAATCAAAAAATTGATAATTTTTTCATCATACACTATCAATAAAAAATTATTAATTTTTAATCATAAACTATTAATAAAATCAAATATATTTATTAATTGATAATATTTTTTATTAATTGTGTAATTGAAAAGTTAAATTTGCCCTCAAATCATTAGTTTTTTTAGTTGTTCACTTAGGGGTAAATAAGTCATTTCATAATCATATCAATAATTATCTAAAATTGAACCAAGCAGACCGATTTTAAACCGGTACAGAACAATTGAGGGCATTTTAGACTTTTTAATATATCAATTCAGTTAGATTTAACTGAAGTTGGACTAAGTGGGCTTATTTAATTTTTGGGTATCTCAAATGAAAATTTAAAAGTTGGGGTATTAAATTTGAAACGTGTAGCCAACTGTCATTACCCATTGTTTTTAATATTGAAATTATTCAAGTTTTTTTTCTCTCATAATTGATTTTCCAATACGCTGAAAGCCATGTATTTCCTGTCGGGGGAAGAGTGTAACAAGTGGTCTTCGGGTGTAATGAGAAGTTATAACTGTAGGGATTTGGAGCTACCAAGATGAATACAATAGCAGAAGCAACAACAATATAAACTCCAAAATCTGTCCAAGAACATAAACCATTAAATCTCAAGGCAAAAACAATTCCACAAGAATCTACCTTTGGTTTTGTTGAATCAAGAAAGAAGAACAAGATGATCTCATTCTCTAGAGCAAGTCCACACCAATAGGATGATCCTTTTTAATCCAACACACTTAGCCTACTAGAACTTGAGTGTGAAGAACAAGAGAGCAAATGAAAGAGAGGGATGGGGTGTTCGGTCGGCTATGAGGAGAGAGGAAGTAAGAGCAAAATGTGTTGTCTTGATTTGTGAGAACCCAAAATGATATATTAAATGTTGATTTGGTAAATCAACAAATGATGAAGGCATGGGCTTAAGTCATTCCATTACCTAATCCCACAATTTGCTCTTCATCAAAATCAACAACACCAACTAAGCATGGTGTGTGGCCCCCCACATGTGGGCCGGTCATACAATGGCCAATTGGACCTTTAATGGGCCGGCCTTGTGGCCTCGTGGGCCGAGCCCAATGGGCTGGCCCATGTGGTCGCGTGCCGAGTCCAAAAATTATCTGACCCCTGTTGGCACTTATCAAACAAAGTCCGACGCGATATTGACGACAAACTCAGTTTTTTTGATTCGCTAATCATTCTCACAAATCCGAAACCATGGCCTAAAACCCCCGGTTTTGGCCATGTCTCGCTCCTCAAGAAACGCCAACCTTTTCTTATCTCATGTTACCCATATTGTATGTGTGTGACCCTCTAGGCTTATGTCACCGTTGGCAGATCGGCGTAAGAGATCTCTCTTGTCTGATCCATCATAAGTGGTCTCTAGTAAGACATTATGATTACCCAAGGTGCATGATGATCGATGATTCGATTTAACCTCGTGCGTACAAGTCACTATTTTATTATCTTTAGACATCCTGATTGATCACAAGGCATAGAGTCGTCATTCTTGTTTAATCAATTATTGTTTCTTGATATGTGAGATGACTGAGAACAGATAACTTGTATCCCTGGCATGACCATGCACTTCCTCTTAGTCACTCTCGATCAAGTGGCCTAAACGAATATCTTTCTCATACCGAAATATGAGGGATAAATCTCTTAGCCGTCTTTCGTGTCACTCATGCAATTCGTCCCGCCACCCAATCATGCCCATTATTGCAATCCAGTTACGGAAAGCGTTAGGCGCAAGTCAAAGCCGTACGTCGACTGCATAGCGATCATAAAGACTCATTGGTCTAAGGATATTATGACAAGCTATCGCAATTGAATATGTTCATGGCTTAATTTATGAAACACTATTCAGAGCGGGTCGTCCGATACCAATCCCCTCATGATATCTATGATATGATTCCGGGATCCCACATCCATATGATAAGCAGAACTATATCACTGAGAATCATCCTCATACTGGTCGCTTCAATTGAAGCATATTTGACCAGAGACTCGTTAAGTGTGATCCGTACAGATTTATGGTCCTACTACTTTCGTGGTCATCAATCAGATCATGCTCAACATATTACTTCAACACATAAGTAATACAAAGTCGTTTTTATTCATTACAAACGATGATTAATATACATAGACATTTATAAGCTACTAGCAATTGGACTAGGGCACAAAAATACTATCAATAACGGGTTATGGAAATACAAGTTATAATAATGGAAACACTGACTAACTGTCTTATGGAAATAGATAACATAATAATGAAAACATGCGTATGTGTAGCTAACCAGCTGGTTCATTCGGCGTGGTCTGGTTCGCACCAGATCACGCACACACACATAATATATATATATATATATTAGTCCTAATACAATGATCTTATGTCCAAGAACAATTTAGATCAAACTCTATAATACACGACTCTCATTATTGCAATCTCTATTACAATTTTATGTATAATTGTTTTATCAAAAACTCGTCCTATCACAATATCACAAGTATCTATATATGATAACAATAAAGGATATTTATTAACCTCGGGTAGTAATACATTATGTGTAATGTACCAAAAGTCGTTATAATGAGTGAGTCAGAGTTATAATTCTAACGTCTGCATCTTTGGCATTGAGTAACACAGTTTATTTGTTCCCTACAATTTTTTTTCATACCAATAATATGTTATGTGGTTCCCAGCTATTAGACTTATTTTTAGGCCAATGAACACAAGGCTCTTTGTAAATTTGCACGATAATGAAGAATGTTTTGAAACTTATCAGTATTTAGATTTATCACATTTAACTGTAAGTCGACATCGTTTCAATTATTCCTATCAAAAATTTGAAGTATCCAATGCTTGCAAGTTGTTTAAACAACATGAATATTGATTGTTATTAGGCAGGAAAATGTGAAAAATAGACACATAACATAACGAGACTATTGGTGCACTTAAGCTTAGTAAAAAAGAAGCTTGTGATGCCATGACTCATATTTGACTGGATTTATTGTTAACCTCGTCCTTTTAAAGCAGTCAGTGCTTATGTGTGATTGTTCTCATTGCAATTTTGAGATTGATTGGATAGGTTAACTGGCATTACCCTTTTCTTATATATAGTAAATAAAATTTAAAGATCCACCTAAAAATTCATCTAAACACTCGAACATATCAATTAATTCTATTTATTTTGTCATCCTGTCATCATTAACGAACAAGCTTAATGCTACATAAAATACAACATTTTTATACTAAGTATTTAAATTTTATGTTCATACACCAATCAAATCGAAAAACAAATTCCATAAAAGACTCGTGATCGAAAAATTGTACATTAAGAACCTTCTTCGTTGAAGACCATTTCATATCATGCCAAATTTGTGAAGATTTCTCCTTCAAAGAAAAAAATATAATAATTCATTTTCAAAACAAATACTAAAATAGAATAAGCAAGGTCCAAATTTCCACTACAAAATCGTCACTTAATAGCCACGCATTACATGGCGTTGCGTCATTCGTGTCCCTTTCACTCTCACTATCCACGTCAACATTTATTTATTTATTCATTTTATCTTAGTCATAAGAGACTGCGCAAGATTACATGTAAATTATGCATATATCTTGAGTTCCACACATGTTTGAGCCACAAACAAACTCTCCTAACACAAGGTTACGGGTCATCCAAGCATTTTTTGTTAATCAAATAGAATCTTCTTTCCACCATCTCCTTCCTCGTATCTTCCGACCGTCCTTCCCAGAAACAACCTCAAAGACCCAGAAAAAAAGAGGTTGTCCCTTGTCCTGTCCGTACCCTTTATATATATCCTCCCAATTTGCACTTAATTTAATACATACCACCCACGCATAGACCACTTTTGGGTATAGATATATGGATTGTGTACGGAGGGGTCGCGGAAAGAAGCAGAACAAGAGGAAGCAAAAGGGTATTAAGGTGGTGTACATATCGACCCCGATGAAGGTGAAGACTAGTGCCTCCAAGTTCAGGGCTCTAGTCCAGCACCTCACCGGGCGGGACTCTGATACCGCCCGGTTCATGATGGAGGATGGCTTCAACGCTGCTGATTTTGATCACGGCGTGCTGCAGAGTAGCTCCGAGGAGTCGTTTGTGGACGATCGGGGCTCGTTGGTGTTCAGTCAAGAGCAGCAGTTGCATCAGACGGGGGAAGAGAGCTTTGAGGGACAAATGTTTCCGTTTTCGAGCTTATTTGTTAATGATCACTCTAATTTCAATTACTATCAATACGATGACCAGCTGGATGTGGGTACAGACTTTGATTCTCTGCTCTAGCTAGAATGTGAGAGTGGTAATGGTAGAGATTGGATATATACAATACCATACAATACAGATTTAGCAATTGCTTCATTCGTTTGCTCATTTATTTACTATATATTTTTGTACCTATGCCCATTTCTAGCTATTATATTATATTTTGAACTATTTCTGTTTCTTTTCTTTTCATTAAATTGTTGTTTGGGTTGTTCACTACTCGGTCTTTATGTCCAGCAGTTCAGATGAGGCATTTAAAACCTTTGTTTTGTTAAAAAAATATATAAAAAGGTTTCAAGTAAAAAACACATACAACCCAAAGATGCATTCTGCTACAAACGGCTGTAGAACGTCCGAACGTTCTATAGCCGTTGGATCGTTGAAGACCTGAACGCGTGTTATTCCAGCGCACAACATGTGGTAGAAAGGTTCTACATCGAACATTTCAGTGTTCTACATGGTCAATCGAGTTATACCATTTCACATTATACATTCTACCGGTTCGAACGTTTGAACATTTTCACCCTGTTTATACCTGATTGTTGCTCTACGACCCTGATATTATTTAATACTTATTATAAACAACGACATAAAAACGAGGTCAAGGGCGAGGCAGACGGAGGACCAGTCGGGGACAAAGGCGACCTCCTCCGGTGACTGTTGCGGGTCCGAATATGACCTCGCAATTACACTTCTGACCCGCATTTGAGCACCGAATTGTCCTCGTTTCGGCTTTCTAGGCCATTAATTTGGTACTTTTGATCCTTTGTGTGTTTTTGACATTTTGTAGATGCAAGGCACAATTAGAGCATAATTGGAGCTGAAAATCGGTTAAGAAAGTTATGCACAACAGCTGAAACTTCCCGGTGGTGTAGATTTCTCGTCCGAAGTCCAATTGGGACCCATAATGTATTGATTTGAGCGGATTGTGAAGATCTAATCCATTGGTGAAGATTTCAAGGGGTCATGATCATGCCTAGGTGCTAGGCACGATCGTGCCTAAACAAATTTCCTGCCAATTTTTGCTTGAAACTTACAGAGGCGAGGCACGATTTGGGTCACGATCGTGCCTAGGTGAGGCACGATCGTGCCTACCAAGGCAAGATCGTGACTAAGGCGCGAAACTGATATTTAAAGTGCAGAAATCAGATATTTTGGGGTGAGGAGTTGAGAAAAGACCAAAAATAAGTTGAGGAGGAGAGAGCTGAGTTTGAGAGCTTCAACCTCTTGTTCTTCATCAAACTTGAAGAGTTCTTCATCTCTTCTTGACACTTTGGGAGTTTTGGAGTGGATTCCACCATAGACTCAACCTTTGGAGCTAGGAAAGGAAGCTTTGGAGGGATTCCTACCATCCAATCCACCAACATTGAAGAACCATCTTGCTGAAGAACACCAAGAGAAATTTCTATTCCTATTTACTAGTTTATTTTGATCTATGGTATTTATGATGATGGTTGATTTGAGCACCATGGTTGAGGGCTAAATCTCTTAGCCATGGGTGCTAGACATTTGTAATGTGATTATTAAGTTATTGAGGTTTTAGTTCTAAGATTGAAAACTTTGTTGTTTGGATTGTTGTTTGAATCCATGTAATGTTTAATTGACGCTTTACAATATATGTTTGAGGAGTTCTATCCGATACCGAAAGGGAAGGAATGGAATCTGGACCTAGAATCCACCGAGGGTTGGAGGTTAAAGACCGTGTCTTGACATCTTGGATCAACCTTTAGCTTATTTATTATTGTCGATCTAATGCAGTCTCGAGTTGTTCTCAATACCGAGCACGAAAAGATTAGGGATTAGGCTAACCTCATTACCGAAAGGCGAGGTCGGCACTTAAGATATATGCTCAACATTAATTTCGATCCAAATGAATTAAAACTCACAAACTTATTTACATTACTATTTGTCTATCACCCTAGGCACTTTACTTCCATTGTTATCATGTTGTTGCTATTTACTTGTTGGTAGTTTACTAAAATAAATACAAACACTCAAAACAACCTACGACCCTCATTAGTCCCTGTGGATTCGACTCGGTATCTTACCGGTTTATTTGTACTTGTCGCGACCGCGTGTTGTTGTGCGAGAGAGGGGAGACCGCTTTTTCCCCCATGAGGAGGATGCCACGGCCGCAGCCGAGGTCGAGGGCGAGGCGGACGGAGGACCAGTCGGGGACAGAGGCGACCTCCTCCGGTGACCACCGAGACTGGGCTGATACACTCTGGAGCTCCACGAACACGATACTTAGCCTTGGAATTTAACTCATCCCCCAAACCCAAACTCAACTGAATCGAACCCAAATTGGGCACTTCACGACCCAAATTAGGAGACACCCAGACGGTGGCGGAGCCGTCGGAGAAGCGGAGGCAGGTGTGGGTGGATGATGGTTCTGGGCGGGTTAGGGTTTCGACGAGGACGGCGGAGTGGTGGAGAGGGTGGGTGTGGGGTTCGAGGAGGAGGTGGTGGTGGCCGGAGGATTCCATGGATTGGTCGCCGGAAGAGGTCGCCGGTGGCGGCGACAGAGCGTGAAACGACGATGGCTTCAAGGTTGAGAGAGGCCATGAGGACGAGCATGTCGGAGAAACGCTGACGAGGAGGGGGTGGCGGCAAAGGAGGAGAGGACAGAGAAATGGAGAAAGGAGAGAGGGTGACATTCAATTGAAAATGTGAAGTATAGTTTAGGGTAATTTTGTCTTTTTGCACTCTTTAAAAATTAGGCCGGTTCTCTCCATTAGACCAGATTTAATTTTGGTTCAATTTAGAGGTAATTTCAGTATTTTGAAATTTCAGCGGTAAGTTGTCCCAAAATAAAATTCAGGGTACTGAAAAAAAGAAGAAGAAATGTAGGGTATGAAAGTATCAAAAGTGTATATTTAGGTGCACAAAAGTGTTTTTTTTCCATTGTAAAATAATTAGGTGCTTGCTATTCAATTTTTGCAAGAAATATTCATATATCATTTTCATTTCAAAAATTAACATGATATATTTTTGCATCGCCTCCCAGTTTTAATGAAAAATGTATAATTTAAGCGGCAAACGATCACAACTTTTCAAAATGACGAAATTAACATTAAAGGAAATAAAATAAAGATTTTGCGGATAATTCGCACCACAAGACCCATGCATAGCTATGATGGATGTAATCGATTCTTTGTCGAGGTTAACGAAACTAGACAAGCTTGAAGAAGAAGACATTGCGAAAATCGAAGATGAAGATCACTAGAAATTTGATTGGACCTTTGTCGATCATGCAAACTAGTCCCTATTGCTAGCCTCATCACAACATCAGATGCAAGTGAATGACACGAAATATATGTTTCATGCGTAGTTCACGAATGTGTTCAGACGAACAAGATCGAGAGAATCCAACTTCGACGACATGCAACTCAAGATCTGTCAATTGTATCAGATTGAACTCTAGTCATAAAATGCTAGAGTTACCATCCATCGTTAACCTTTCTTTACTATTTCGAACAAGTCATAAGCGACACACAAAAAATCCCAATAGATAAAATGAAAATAAGAAATAATATGGGATAACGTTAACGTGATGTCACCCATTTAAATTATATTTAAAATGTGATTATTGTTTACGTAAGAAGTATTTTAGTTGTTCAATACATATTCATGTTATCATTAGTGGTGAACAGAATGAAAGTTGATGATTGATATTTACAATAAATATGATACATATATATTCCTCATAAAATTATGATACACAATTTTCTTTTTACAAATGTTAGGTTTATTATTTATGTGACGATTTTATATGATTTATTTCTATGTGAATCCATGTATACATCAACATTTAATAATGTCGACATTGTGTGCCATTCCACGTTTCCTCTATTTTCCAGCCAACCAGGATAATAACCAAACCTGTCTTTTTTTGGACTTGCCCTCTCATTTCCTCCCTCGTGCAAGCATGAAGTTGTGCACATTTTGGGGCTTAAAAGAACAAGTGTTCAAGTAACACAAAAGAAAGAGAACATAATATATTTTCAATTTTGTCAAATTCTCATGCTATGTTGTAGATTGGAGCTCATCATGGCCTTTGATACTGTAAAGAAATATATTTAGGTATATATTTTTAAAATAAGCTTTTTTCAAGTGGATATACCTATAATTTTTTAGTCACAATAAATACCTAAAAATTGTAATTTTTTCACCGTTAAAACATAAATAAGTTATTATAATTAGATTGAAAATGTTGAAATCCTCTCGCCTGTACTTCTAATTTTCAAACATGTGTTATTTGACACTCTTTTTTCTTCTTTTTTCTTGATCCCTCTTCATCCATATTCACCAACACCATATCTACCATCACCATTTCAAAGTTGAGCATTAAGCCCAAAAGGAAATTAAGGAAAATTTTAAATTAGACCACAATTTGGAAATAATACTTGCCTTTGATGAAAGTTCCATTCCCAATTAGTTTGGTTATAACTAGAAACCGTCAAGAATACCAAACAATAAAAATCAAAAGGTTAATTACACTTTACTATATTCAGTTGAAGCATTTTTACAAGTTACTATACTTATTTTTAAAAATTATAACTTACTGTACTTAATTATACTGTTTTTACCTATGTGTTCTAACACCGTTAAATTTTGGACGAAAAATTTCATTAAGACGTGAAATGTCTAAAATACCCCTAAATATTCATCAAATTTTCAAAATGATCTCTCTCTCTCTCAAATCTCTAGAAAAATTTTCTAATCTCATTTCTAATTTTCTTTTATTTGATTTGTTCTTTCATCGTCTGTTTTTTGAATACTCATCAACATCATGAACAAAATCATGAATTATTTGATGTTTGAATTTATGAACTTGTATGATAAATTATCAGTTTTTTTCTTCAAAAAACAAGGGTTTTGAGTGAAGTTTTGGGTTTTTTGGCACAAAGAAGATTGACAGTGTCGGAGAAGGCGCTTGCGCCGACGCTATGAGAGGATTCAGTCTCCAGTTTCGAATCAGCCGGACATGCCCAATTTTTTTTCTTCACACTTCGTGCTCAACTGCGTCCGAGCCACAGTCTTGAGGGCATGAAGTAGCCTAGTATACCTCCGCCGCACCCGAACCATCACCAACACGTCACCTTATTTTCATATCAAGACGCTGTCGCGATTGGCGGTTGCTTAGCTGGTGGGTTCTCAGAATTCGAGCTTGCTCCTGGCGAGTCTGCCAAAGCTCTAGGGAAGAAGAGAGAGATTTGCACTGTAGCCTATATTTCATTTTCCTCGCAGGCATAACCTCCTTCTTCCTCACCAGGCTCTGCAACCTCACCTGGCTCTGCACTTTCCACCGAGGCCCTCTCACCAGATTTGATCCCTCCCCCTCTTCCTCCACAACGCCTTCCTCCCCATCAAGATCTCCTCCAATCGGCCTCACACATTGCCCAAATTGCCCCTTAATTTCTCTGCCATGGCGTTGTTCTGCGCTGCTTCCTTGTGTATTTGCTGGAGGAGGTTCTGCTCGGGCTCAGCATCGCCGCCGCCCGCGCCTTGGGGTGGAGCTCGAATCGCCTCTCCACGTCACTCCAGGATTTTTAGGGCAGAGGTGGAACCTCATGGCCAGCAACACACTGAGCTACACCGTGAGGGCCAAATGATTTGTGAACTCAAAAGAACCGGTGGTGATGGTGGTATTAGTTAAATGGTCAAAATTGAAAAAAATATATCCATTCAAGATTTAGAGGGTAGTTTTGTCATTTTTAAACAGTTAAAAAGACAATCGGTTAGTTTGGATGGAAAATGGTGATTTGTGAAAAACAATGTAATTAAGTATAGTAAGTTGTAATTTTTAAAAGTATGTATAGTAACTTGTGGAAAGGCTTCAACTAAATATAATAAAGTGTAATTAACCCAAAATCAAAATATTACAAGAGGCCACAAAGCAGAGCCAGGATAGGGCTGGTCAAAATAAACCGAGAGCCGAAAAACCGATTGGAACCGGGCAGAACCGGAACCGAAAAAACTGAAATCGGGAAAACCAAAATCAATTTCGGTTATGATTTTGGGAAACCGGTATAGTCCGATTCGGTTCTTGGGTCTGAGGAAAGAATATCACGGTTAACCGGTATAACCGGTGTTGGTCATCACTCACCTCTCTTATCATGCCACGTGTGCACATCAGTTTTGTATCACAGCTACATAACAACACCCACTGATCTTATCCCATTAACTTATCTGTCTTTTATGACACTGATTCATTTCCCAACAAATACTTTACCACTTACCAAGAATATCTCTCTCTCTATTTTATTCTTTCTCCTTCCCAAGACCAATTTGTACTTGATGGACACTTTCTCTTTCTTCTTATGAACTGTTCCGTCTCTTCTTCCTCACCTCCCTTCTTCTCTTCTCTCTTCTTCTTCCTCTCACCACTGTTCTCTCTCCTCTCTTCTTCCTCGGCCTGAACGGAGGTTACATCGCCGCGATAGTCGCGCCAGATGAGAACGCATCCCTTGATGTCGAGGAGGAACAGCGCCGAGACTGACCCTGCCATTGCTCTTCGAGCTTCGCTCTCCTTCTCCCTCTAGAGCTCTGAATCGGCCGGATCGAATCAGAGAGCGGCGAGATCTGACTGCGATAAGGCTGATCTGAATCTGGTTTTACCAATCGGCTGAGAACGGTTGGTTTTCCGGTTTCGGTTTCACCGGAAAACCGGTGCCATTTTCCGGTTAACCGGCCTACCGGTTACCGGCCATTTTTTAGTCGGTCTCGGTTCCATTTTCTGGAAACCGACCGTACTCTAGTCGGTTCTCGGTTTCCGGCACCAGTTCCGGTTAACCCGGACTGAGCACCCCTAAGCCATGAGATAATTTCACCAAGTGAGTAACCCAAAAATCTGGTCCATTTTGAAAAACTCACACCATGGGCAGTTGATAGCCCAATGATATCTCTAATAAAAGTCAAATTCACAAAGGATCATTAAGAACTACAATGTTTAATGCCTAAAATTACATTAAAAATAAAAAGATAAACTCCATGCACAACAGTGTTATGGATCGCAGGAGATCTCGGCGAGATCGCGGCAAAATCGCGGAAATTTCTACTTATCCGCGACGATATCACAAAAATCGCCCCAAATACCGGTCAACGCTAGTCAAACCGGACAATTTCAAATTAATTCCGGTTTAATCCGATTCAAATCAATTAATTCCGGTTTAATTCAATTTAAATCAATTAATTTAGGTTTAATTCAATTTAAATCAATTAATTTTGATATAATTTAATTAATCTTGATCTAATTCGATCGGTTTCGTTCCGGCACACTTAATCCGGTTTGTTATTTAGGTTATAAATTATAAACAATAAATATCATTCATTTTCCATATAAATTATAAATTAAATATTATTCATTTAGGTCATGGCTCCGGTCCAACACACTTAAAAATAATTAAATATCATTCATTTTTTTAATAAATAATAAATATGAGTATACATACATATATATATATATATATATATATATATATATATATATATATATATATATATATATATATATATATATAATTAATTATTTATTATAAAACGCGATTTGCCGAGTTTGTTAGATCTCCCTTTTTGTCAAGAGGCTGATATATCCCCGCGATCCGATATCATAACACTGATGCACAGTAATAGCTATGAATTACAAGAATTCTCAAAAGGATATCAGTATATAAAAACATTTAACTTTCAACCACAGTAGCTTCAATATGACAATTCAATGGCATACTATTTATCTCTTGACACTAAGCATGTTCATGTAGTTTAAATACTGAAGAACAATAGGATATAATAAACTCCAACAGGAAAATTATGTATGAAAACTCAAGAGGTAAACATAATTCTAATCGTTTCCCAAAACTGCAAATGCATTTCAAGGCAAACAATGTTATGTTCCAACACAAGAATACCACGGATTAACTCAAACTTTTGGGTGATTAGGGAAGTTTTTTGGTTTTAATTCGAAACTTTGAAATGGTGGATATGGGTGTTGGTTTAAATTATAATTTGGGAGCTCCATGACCCACGTTTAAAATTTTGAAATATATACAAGGACATTTTAATCTTTTTAAGTCAATATAAATTAAAAATATATGCAAAAATTTCTGATTTTTGTTGTCTTTGATGCTTTATTTCGTCGTCTACAAGTTTCTAATTTGGGTCGAGACTTTATTCAAACCAAAATAAATTCATTCATAATAAAAAAAAACTCGTTGTTTTTATCGTGACTTAATAATGTGTCTCATTAAAATTGTATAAGCCCTGTATAACTCTAGTCACCCAAGATTTAATAATAGTGATACACAAAATCATAATTGTGTCGAAAGAATCACCCCACCACACCACAAACCACTGACGTATTAGTATTAAGGGGGTGTATTCAATCATGATTTTAATCGATTTAAGAAGTCTTTCCAAGTCTTGTAGTATTCAATCATGATTTTAAAATTACTTTTAAAGTCGTGTGATATTCAATCATGACTTCAAAAATACTTTTAAAGTCTTGTGATATTCAATCATGACTTTAAAAATACTTTTAAAATCTAAATGTATTCTAAAAGTTAATTATTTTTAGAAATTGATGACTTTAAATAATTTTGAAAGTCTTGATAAACATAACAAAACTCTTTAAAAAGTATCTTGGTAGGGATAACAAACTTGAAAAAGTCTCGTGAATTTTAAGAATTTATGAATTTTTAAGTCATTCAAAATTAATTAAAATTCTAATTGAATACCCCTTTAGTCTATTTTCAATTCTAATTTAGACTTATTATTCTTTATTTTGAATTTATTATTATAGTTTTTCTTGTTTAGCTTACTGGTGCACCTTATACACATGTAATCACAGCATGAAAAGACAATAATACTAATATTATAATTTCTCTTTATTTTATTTCTATCACGTACTACCACTGAATTTTTTTAATTGTATTGCCCTTTTTCCAATAAAACCATAGTGACATTTTAAATTTCTACTTGTAGCTGAAAATGAAAATGGGAGAGAAATACATGATATCCATTTTCATACGTACATGATAAATGAATTAAAAGTGATGTGAGAGAAATACTTATAAACCAACATAACATTCCGTTCCACTGTTTCAACCAACATATGATATGCTATAATTTGTACATTTATTAGCTCATTCATTTCTATCAGTGTTGTAAATACTAAATATGTGGGATAACCTTTTAATGATTAATATAAAATTAATCGATGATTAATAAAAAATAAATAAATTCATTGAGAATTACAAAGGACAGATCAAGGAATTAGTTGGGAGTGGGAGTAACAGAGTATTAATAAAAAAAGTATAAGAATTTATAAAACACTGATCTCAGTGCTCTTTCATGTCTCGCTCTCGTCGGTGCTCATGGATAGATTTTATGGGCCAAATCCTAGAGTGTACGGGCTCAAGAAAAGTTCGGCCCAATAGAAGTGGGTCAGCTATTTTCAAATTAATTAAGGTTTTCACTATTTTCAGCCAACACGAGTTTATGGTTTCTTGTATTTCCCCACCGATACAATTTATGTTTTAAAACTTTCATCTCAAACTTAGAATAATGAGATGTATAAGATTAGATTAAAATTTATGTGTGAGTTAACTACATACCAAGATAAGTTGATATTCAATATTAAAATGAACCCGATCATATTAATAGGGAAGAAATACAAATAATTATCATCAATTATAAGTAATTTCCATTTAACAATACCCAACTAAAGTTTTATAAATTTTCAATTTAAGCCTTTGAATAATAAATGTTAAGTTTTAAAGTGAAAGTTTAAAATGCACTTTGATTGAAAATCTAATTTTATATTTAAAAATAATTTTCATTTTTAGATTTCAAAATTGTATTTTAGCTTTAAAATCAAATTCTTATTCAAAGGCATTTTTGTCTTTCTGGTTTTAAAATTAATATTTTACATTTAAAAACTTAATATGTAAAAATTTGTGCAACTTGGATGCAGCTAAATGACCGGAAATGTTAAGCGAGTGTAACCGAGTGAAAATGTATATAATGAAGGATATTTATTTGTACAAATAATATAGTAAAAGTTGAATTGAAATGTGAAGTTAGTTAAGCAGTGTGTGAGCAAAAAATGAAAGGTATTTCCGAAATTGGTGGGGTTCTCCTTTGTTGGGCATCTCAATAATGTAGAGTCCATACCTACTTTATTCTTTTATTTATTTGGTTGGGTTTACATCATATGATGCTTATTTGGAATTGTAGGGTTTGGTAGCTACCTTCTCTTCTCTTCTCTCCCCACTATTTTTAGATCTTTATCTTTCATTCCATTGCCTACTCAAAATCAAATTACTCTTCATGGTTTTACACACTATTAGTGACCTTTTTCTATGTTATAAGAACCATGTTTCCATCCATTATAATATATATTTAGTTTATGTACCAACAGTATTTCAGATTAATATTAAAACATTTTTAGGTTGAAAAGTAATCAATAGCAATTACAAATTTACAAAATTTATACACATGAAGTAAATCATTCACTATGATATAAATTAATAACCAACATCAATTTATTAGATTAAAGAAATTATACAACCATTTGACCATGCATGTTTTTCTAATAATTTATCTCATGTTCCACGTATTTAAAAAATAAAATCTTGATATGATTTTATTTTAACACTCTCCATATTCATTCGTATATAAAATATCATTATACTAACACTATGGAAAATGTTAACCTTGATATTATTATTCTTGATATTCAATACAATAGGGGACGACTCTTTATATATAATCAAAATCAAACTAAACAGAAAACCCTAATACATATAGAATAAGTAAATCATAATATATAATATTAATTAATGGGCTAACCCTAATGAGCCTTAATCATAATATAATATAACAGACTCCCTCAAACTCGGTGTAAACTGAATTGAGTTTGAACTTGAACTCTTTGATTTCTTTGAACACTTTAATTTTTTTGAGTGGAGGCGCACTGACCAGGACTGGTGGATGCAGACGAACTTTATTAACCTTTGAGTAGGGGCGCATTGGCCAAGACTGATGAATGCAGACGAACTTTGATAACCTTTTGAGTGGGGGCGCTTTGGCCAGGACTGATGAATGCATACAAACTTTGATAACCTTTGAGTGGGGGCGCATTGGCCATGACTGGTGGATGCAGTATCCTCTCTGATAACCTTTTGAATTCTTTGATAGCTTTTCCGGATTATGGGGATGTTCACGTGCCGATTTTCGAATTACGGGATTATCTTTCGGATTACGGGAATGTACACGTGTCAGTTTCCAAATTACGGTATAGATTTGAATCTCTTGAGTGGGGGCGCTTGGGCCAGAACTAATGAATGAGCACGACATCTTTTTCTTTCTATTTTTCTTCTCTTCTTTCTTCTTTTTTTGTTCTCTTCTTTCTTCTTTTCTCTTTCTTCTCTTCTTTCTTCTTTTCGTTCATCTTTTTTTTTGCGTGAACAGTAACCAGTGAACAATACATCAGGCGGATGAACAATAAATTTGAACTTTTTTTCTTCTTTTTCTTATATCGCCTCTTGAACATTGAATCTTTGACGAGGAACATCGAATCTTTCTTGATTGCCCTACCTACTTGTCACTGACGAGTGGGTAGAACTTGAATTCAGCGGAAATCTTGACCAAGAACTAAATCTGTTTTATACCATGTTAACTTTGATATTATTATTCTTGATATATTCTTGATGTTCAATACAATAGGGGAGAACCCTTTTATATATGATCCAAATCAAATTAAATAGGAAACCCTATACCTATAAAATAAGTAAACCCTAATACACGATACTAATTAATGGGCCTTAACCTTAATATAATCTAACAGAAAGTATTTCAGTAAAAATCATTAAAGGTGTGAGAATCATGAGAATAAACATAGGGACACCATGTGGCAGGAGGCCGAGTTCTAAACCATGCCCTATGAGTAAATACTGTAGGGAGAGTGGTGTAACGAGGGAGCCGTGAAATTGAAAAAAAAATATTCCGCGTTTGCCAGCTCAGCGCGCGCGCCACGTGTACTCTCATTGCTGGTTCTCACAATTCACACGAGATGTGGATGTTTTCAACATATTTCTCCTCCTGACACTATCATTGATAAAAAAACGTTCACGCATAAAATAATATTACACAAATTCCTTTATTATTATTATTATTAATAAATTGAATTTGACACTACCTCCTCAATTAAGTCTTTAATTTTTATAGTAACTAATTAGCAAGTCCTTAATTACTATTGCATTTATTTAATCTTATAATAACATTAGATACTTAAAAAAGTGAGTCGATGAAAATAAATGGTTGGGAAATTTGACAAAAAAAAAGTAGATTAGCGCAGATGGACGGGTGAGATGGAGAAGCACACATCCTTACCCAAACACAGAGCACAGCACATCACGAGATGAAATGAAACAAACAGCACAGCACAGCACAGCACAGCACAGCAGTAACCAATGACTCTATGAGCACCCTATACTTATGTCCACTCCCACCGGAACTCGATAACTCGTCGCAACTCACTGAGTTGACTCACCAACCCACCTTTGAAATTGAACCGTAAGAAAAGGGAAAGACAAAAAATCCTTCAATTTCAATTTCAATTTCAACTTCAACTTCAACACCTCTCTCTCTCTCTAGATTTTCTTCATTTGCTCAGCTGATCAGAATCGTCGATTCCTCGACTCCTCTCATGGATCTGCCATTTTCCTCCTCCGAGATCTTCTGAATCATCCTCCGATTTCTGCGTTCAATTCTCGGAATCGGAATCGGAATCGGCATCGGGGTGAAATGAAGGTCCCTTGCTGCTCCGTGTGCCAGAGCCGGTACAACGAGGAGGAGAGGGTTCCTCTCCTTCTCCAATGCGGCCATGGCTTCTGCAAGGACTGTCTCTCCAGAATGTTCTCTTCCTCCCAGGACACTACCCTGCCCTGCCCTCGCTGCCGCCACGTCTCCGTCGTCGGCAACTCCGTCCACGCCCTCCGCAAGAACTTCGCCGTCCTCTCCCTCATCCACTCCAATTCCAATGCCGCCTCCGGTCTCGACTACGACTACACCGACGACGACGATGAGGACGAAGACGACGACGACGACGATGAGGTTGAGCTTGGGCACGGCAATGGAAACCGCCGCCGCTTCAGCGGTGTTTCCAGCTCCGGCGGCGGGTGCGGGCCGCTCATCGAGGTCGGCCTGCACCAGGACCTGCGCCTGCTCAAGCGGCTCGGCGAGGGCAGGAGGTCCGGGGTGGAAATGTGGGGTGCGCTGATTGGTTCTGGCTCGGGGAGGTGCCGCCACCGGGTGGTGGTCAAGAAGGTGGTGCTTGGGGAGGACACGGATGTGGATTGGGTGCAGGGGCAGCTCGAGAACCTGCGCAGGTCGTCCATGTGGTGCAGAAATGTCTGTGCTTTCCATGGGGCTGTGAGGATGGAGGGGAGTTTGTGTCTTGTCATTGATAGGTGCTTCGGTTCTGTTCAATCCGAGATGCAGCGCAATGAGGGGAGGCTTACTTTGGAGCAAATCCTAAGGTTTTGTTTATGCTTTTTTATGTTTGATGAAAGTGGTTTTTTTTATTATTATGATGCGTAAGTTCTTACTTGGGAACTGACAGTGAGGGATTTTGGGTATGGGTTGACTGTTGAATTGATATGAAACTGATTGGATTCGGGGTGCCGTGATCAGATCATAGTTGCTTTGGGTTATTAGATGAAGTAAATTGCAGTTCTACAGGAAGCTAAGATAATGAATTACCTGCACTAAAACTTCATTTTGGTAAAGAGAATAAAGATACAAACTTTTGCCATTCTAATTTCGGACTTGCATTTTCACATGAATGCTTACACAACTCCTGCATAGTTATGTGGTGCCAAGTGCAACCTGTCATGTATTTGATGCTTGTCTTGTTAAATATGTCACTATATTGTTTTTCCTTGCTTCTGGTCTTTTAATTGCACACATTTGACCTCTCCACGACACAAATTTCAGCACAATAGTTTACAAGGATTCGGTCTACAAATATTTTTTCTTTGATTTTCATGATTACTGGATATACATTTACTAGTCTGAAGTATATGGTGTAGTAAGGTTGGACTAATCAGTAATCACCAATGATTTTCTTCATACAATCACTTACTCAAATGAACTTTTACTTGTGTGGAAAATGGCTTGATTATTATTATTATAAGAATAAGAATAATAATAATAATTATTATTGTTGTTGTAATGTAATGCATATGATCTGACCAACGGAAAGGCCATTTGAGTGACAAATATGTCCATTACTCAGTAGTCAGTAAATGCTTCCTTAGATGACGATGAATCTGTAGGCATTTTTACTTGTTTTTTCTCACTTATTTGCATAACCTTGCTTTCTCACCAAAGAATTTTGTATGACGATAATCTGATGAGTGTTGTGGTCGATGCTTTGCTGATAACACAATATTCTAAAGTTGAAATGCTATAATTAAGTTCCATTGTTGGAGGCTAGAATGTGCATAGGAGGTTATGTTAGTCCTCTGCCAAGAGCTTATAACTGATGCGGGAAGTGAGAAGCTTAATACTTTTGACATCTACAGTTCTTCATTGGTGAAAGTGCGGAGCATATAAAAATGACTGGATATTAGTTAGGCAATAGTGTTGCAGTATTTATTTTAATTTTTATTCGTACATTATTTTTGTTGCTATTTTCCCCCTTTCTTGAGAGCATGACAAAAACCATCTTAAGAATTAACAGTGTGGACTAATCAAGCATGTGAGCGATGCTGAAATATCTCAATGAGTTTTAGAACTCTCAATTTTTTCTGACTTTCAAACTCATAAAACATCTCTTAGTGCTGATAGGAGTCTGGATTTCCTTAGTTTTTCTCAGATAGGGAGTCTTAATGAAGATATTACTGTTAAGGCTCGATCCACCTAAAGCTTGGTGGCCCTAAGATGCTTATCAAGTGGCGATACGATTCACATCTCTTATATGCGGGACACTAACGATTAATATTCTCAATTCCATGACTTGCAAACTCTGGTTCCAATTGCCAAGCTCTTCATTAAGAAAAGAAAGATATAATATATGCATTCGGAACCTCCCTGATCATGAATAACAATTTGGTTTACAAAGATTAGTGTATGAAAGAGCTATAGTCAAAGATGAACTTTGTTACCTCGTTTTTTACATGCCTATATTTTAGTTGGGGTAAGATATATAAGTAGTAATTGAATGCCAAATTTGGTGAATCATTCCCACAATTTTCTAGATTATGCTATGATCTGGCTATAACTTCCCATCTTTTGTATTCTTGGAGAGAATTTGTGAATATTCTTTGTACCTTAAATGTATCAGTACCTTTTTTGTTCGATATAAATTATTGAGTTTCATGCTAGTGACATTTGGTATATTTGATTAATTGCTCTGTTGGCCAAACATTGCAGAATCATTTAAATGAATTAAAAAGCTTGAAATCACCTGAGATGAATAAGCCACAAATTCCATTTATTTTGAATGGTTTTGAAAGGATCTCATTGCCCCATAATATCTTAGATGTTCATAGGATTCGTTCTATTGGAAATTGTCTTCCTTTGTAATGCTGATCTTGCTTAGATATCTTCAAAGTTGAGAGAGGGGTATTTATTTGTAAATCACAATTCAACTGAAGAGCTAACTTGTAATATATGATCCATAAATTCAGTCTTGTTAAGTTCAAGGTTAGGAGAAGAGAGATGCATAATTTGTTGCTAACAGATGCAAAATCTTTGGTAAAGCACACCAAATATGGATTTGGATGCATTTAACGCTATTTGACTGTTTTTGTTTGCAGTGTTTCAGAAATTTCACATTAGTAAAGATGAGAATTTTCTTTGGCTATCAATATACTACTTGGCTTTCCCTCTGTGTATTTGAATTATCACTTGGGTTACTATCTGATTAATGGATATCAGTTGTTTTACCTAGATGTATTCTGTACCTGAATCTTATACATTAAAGTTGATAACTCTTAGCTGACTATAACTCTTGTCTTGACATGGTGAGTGTTTGAAATTATAGATATGGGGCTGATATTGCACGCGGGGTTGCTGAACTGCATGCGGCAGGTGTTGTTTGTATGAATATAAAACCATCCAATCTTCTTTTGGATGCTAGTGGTCGTGCTGTGGTTTCTGATTATGGTCTAGCTGCAATTCTGAAGAAACCATCTTGCCGCAAAGCTCGACCAGAGTGTGATTCCTCAACTGTCCATTCATGTATGGACTGTACAATGCTTAGCCCACATTATATAGCTCCAGAAGCATGGGAGCCCGTAAAGAAGTCGTTGAATCTGTTTTGGGATGATGCAATTGGTGTATCTACTGAGTCAGATGCCTGGAGTTTTGGTTGTACATTGGTAGAAATGTGCACTGGTTCCATTCCGTATGTGGTTTAGTTATTGCATAACTATTTCTTGCCCATTTATTTATTTTATATTGTTTTGTTTTACATATATATACTTATTCTATGGTATTGTTAATGAGTAAATTTTGTTTTGCAGGTGGTCTGGTTTAAGCGCAGAGGAAATTTATCGAGCTGTTGTCAAGGCTCGGAAACTGCCTCCGCAGTATGCAAGTGTAGTAGGTGTTGGTATACCTAGGGAGTTGTGGAAAATGATTGGGGAGTGCCTTCAGTTTAAAGCATCAAAAAGACCAAGTTTCAATTCAATGTTAGCCACATTCCTCCGTCATTTGCAAGAGATACCACACAACCCCTCAGCAAGCCCTGAAAAGTAAGGACATATGTTATTGTTTTGATCTATTTTCCTCTTGTTCATGGATTTTGACAAAGTTATATACTGGCTGTCACTTATTTATTCTCCAGTGAACATTCTTTACTGTATTATTTATATCATGGATCTCTTTGGAGTCCTATTTGGCTTACTCTTAGGTGAGGCTGTGCCAATTACTTGCTTGCTCCAAGAGTAAGTGTTTTCGAAGAGAGAATTTTATTTTTGGTTTGATTGAAAAATTCTTCATTTTGCATGTGGAAACACAGTGGCTTAGCCAGATATACTGGGTCTACCGTGACAGAATCAACACCAGCACCAGATCTGGAGGTTTGCCAGGATAACCCCAGCCAACTACATCGACTTGTGTCTGAAGGGGACGCATGCGGTGTTAGGTTAGGTCACTTTGTACATATCTGCTTGTTCTGGTTTTCTCTATCCTACAACTCTTTTGTATCTTAATTACATTCACACTTTTTATTGTTGCAGAGATATGCTTGCAAAAGTTGTTGCATGTGGTAGCAACTCAATATTTTCACTCTTGGAAGCACAAAATGCTGATGGCCAAACAGCTCTCCATCTGGCATGTAGACGTGGTAGTGCTGAACTTGTTGAGGCTATTTTGAAGTACAGAGAGGCTAACGTGGATGTTCTGGACAAAGATGGAGATCCTCCGCTTGTTTTTGCTTTAGCTGCTGGATCCCCTGAATGTGTTCGTGCTCTCATCAAAAGAGGTGCTAATGTCAGATCTAGGTTGAGGGATGGCTTTGGTCCCTCTGTTGCACATGTTTGTGCATATCATGGTCAACCTGATTGCATGCGTGTATGTATTTGATTGGTTGGGTGAGTGTTCCTTTTCCTGTTTCTCAAAGGTACCTCTTTTAATGTTAATTTAAATAATATCAGGAGTTACTATTGGCTGGAGCTGATCCCAATGCAGTGGATGATGAAGGAGAATCAGTCCTTCACAGAGCCATTTCCAAGAAATACACTGACTGTGCTCTTGTATTATTGGAAAATGGAGGATGCAGATCGATGGCTGTTCAAAATTCAAAGAATCTTACGTAAGCATGCTTTAATTTTTGTGTATAAATATCATAGTGAAGATAAATTTATGTAAAATAGGGAATGCCCTTCTCTTATATTTAACCTTCCTAGACGCCATAATCTTACAAATTTGATCCATGGCATCTAATAGGCTGTACAAAAAGAAGTGACTTTAGGAGTCAAACCTATTAGTTTTTACAACCTAATTATTCAACTGACGGGAAACTTCCAGTGGGATTTGTTTAAATATGCAATTTGATTCTTTTTATGTTCTAAGGTCCAAGCAAACAAGCACTAACCAACAAAGCTCGTACTAGCCAAGTATTTGTTTCTACATTTACATTTGCATATATGAACTCTTTACATGGGGCTCAATGCCTTATTTGAATCCTAACCAAGTATTTGTTTCTACATTTTCATTTGCATATATGAACTCTTTGCATGGGGCTCAATGCCTTATTTGAATCCTAGCCAAGTATTTGTTTCTACATTTTCATTTGCATATATGAACTCTTTGCATGGGGCTCAATGCCTTATTTGAATCCTAGCCACTGTTACATGAAAATATTATCAAACAGTTCCAAAACAAATGCCACCTCCAGATTAATGTTTCAATTGAATTCTCAACTATTTCATGTGCTTAGATGAAAATCGTGCAATTACTACATAACTGGTTGTTTTAATCATATGCTGACTGTGAAAGTCATAAAGAACCTTAGAGATCTATACAACCTATTACTTTTAAGTTTTCCAGGGAACATGAGGGTTCTCTAAAATTTTGCCAGGGGATCACATTGGACAGTATGCAGCCTTAAGTCTGGGGATGTGTGGAAAACATGTTAATCCAAAAGTTATTCTTTCAATTAGTGGTATTTGAGATTCATCTTGAAGCACTGAAACTTAGCCCTACATCCATTCTAATGGCAACTTTACCCATTTTTTTCTGATGTAAATGCCAACCTCCAAATTCTCGATGTTAAAATGTCTGCATTGATTTGACCATGGACTAATTTGATTTTGAAATATTATGATTCCTTAAACATGAGTATACTATGATGGAGAATTATAAGTATTCAAAATAAATTGAGTTCATTTGTATTACTTTAACCATATGGTTGTAGCTGCTCTGGAAAAAGTTCTTCATTCTCTGCATGAGTACCATCTAGTAGTTGATGTCTTGTTGCCCCCATATCTAAGCCAAGTGGCAGATCTCAGAGTGGAAACCTAGCTATTGAGTTATGCCTGCTAGAATTTGGATCTACATGATCTCCTGTTTTGACCAACATGAAAATGGAAATGCATGTCCTATGTGAACTTTAGTATATGAGACTGTCTAAGCTGCACCTTTATTATTTTAACCATGCTACAGGCCGTTGCACATGTCTGTTGCAACATGGAATGTCGCTGTTGTCAAAAGGTGGGTTGAACTTGCATCTCAGGCAGAGATTGCTGATGCTATTGATATACCAAATCCAGTTGGCACAGTGTTATGCATGGCAGCTGCAATAAAGAAAGATCATGAAACTGGTAAATCATGAATCATGTAGGCATGCATGCTTTATATTGGTGGCAACTATTGAATTGAAATAGTGGCAACTTTTATTTGTGATGTTAATGTCTGCTTTTTAACCAATTTCCGTGTTATTTTAATTGCAAATTGATTGCCTTTTAAACCAAAATTTATTTTTTTTGAGTTAAATAATCATGTTAAATGCTGTGGGCACTATTGTTAAAGACTATAAGATTATGGTTAACAATGTCATCATTGAACGTTTAAGAGGCTTCTCTCTTTTCCTCGTCTTTGATCTATTGATCTTCTTTCTTTTTTCATTATTTATATGGCTAGAGCCTGTCATTTATGCTGCTGTTTTTGTGGTTGATGCCTTTTGTTTGCTTCAATAACAAATCATTTGATTTTGCTTCAAATGTTGCTTGTAGAGGGTAGACAACTTGTGCAGATACTACTTGCTGCTGGAGCAGATCCAACTGCTCAAGATGCTCAGCATGGGCGAACTGCTTTGCACACTGCTGCTATGGCAAATGATGTGGAGTTGGTGAAGGTAAGCTAGATAATTGTGGGCACTGACCATTTATTTCTTGTCAATAAGTAAGAACTGATTCTTACGTGCATGTTTTGCGTTAGCAACTTGAGATCTGCTGTCTTTTCTAGTTCTTACAGTTAATTTTTTATTTGCATTGTGTTGAATAGATTATTCTTGATGCTGGAGTTGATGTAAATATCCGGAATGTGCACAATACAATACCACTCCATGTAGCATTGGCCCGAGGAGCAAAGACGTGTGTCGGGCTGCTTTTATCTTCTGGTGCAGATTATAATTTGCAGGTTTTTCTCATTCTCAATTCTATTTATAGTTGTGCAGATGGTTACTTAATGCCATATTTATGATGATTATTTACCATATATTATGCATATATGCCTGGTTAATCTGTTGTACTGTTTAAGTTGCTTCGTTTACGATTGAGGTTCGACAATTAAATGAACTTACCATATAACTAATTCCCACAATGGTACCAAATTGATCAACTCCACCACAGTACAATCTATTCCGTGGACTATGCAATATTCTGCCTGTGATAAACAATTATCTGCTTCAGTGAGCCTTAGTATAATTGAAAACATGAAGCTCAAGGAGATATAGCAGAAAACATAACTGACAATGGCTAGCATTTACCTTACATTTGATGTAGCACGTGTCAGTATTGAGCTTCTGGTTATGCTGATGCTGTATATGTGGCATTTTTAGCCCTTTAGGTTTTGTGGGGTCATAGTGCCTGGATATAATAATTGATGACGATATTTCTATATTTCCTTGAGTTCTCAATCTTGTTCAAAGAGGAGAAGACCAATGCCTTGACACTTCTAATGTATGAAATGAAAGCTTCCTTTAAAATTATTTATTTAGGTACTTCAGAGAAGTCTTTTCTTTATAGCAGCAGTTGGAATTCATGATTAGTCGGCTTATATATGTTCACCAGCCATCTAAATTGTCTTATTTCAACGACAAAAAAGCTTTCTAAATTGTCTAAATAGAACTTCATACTTCTATCATATACATGTAAGCTGTCTGCTATTTCCTTCCCACACTTTTGTCTTTCCACAATTGAAATGTCTGTCATGATTTGAATCTGATTTTTAGTGAAGCTTGGAGGAAGGTGAATGTGTACTTTGCTTGCCCCTTTCCATATTGCTGTTTGCTAGAAGCAAATCTCTTATTTATGCGTTCCTCTTACTGGCAATGTCTTTGCTAATCATCATCAGGATGATGAAGGAGACAATGCCTTCCATATAGCAGCAGATGCTGCAAAAATGATACGTGAAAATCTTGATTGGCTCATTGTCATGCTTAGGAATTCAGATGCTGCTGTTGAAGTCAGAAACCACAGGTAAGTACAAGCTAGAGTCTCTGCCTCCTCATGTGTTTTAGCTGAATGTCCTATAGATGTATCATTTTAAGTGCTATTTTCTTTTGATATCTAGGGTTACTCGTGTGCTAATTCTGATTCTAGAGCTCCAAGTGCAATGTTGAGTCATCTTATGTCATAATATTTATATATATTTTTGTTGGGTGGCAGTGGAAGGACATTACGTGACTTTTTGGAAGCTCTTCCTCGAGCGTGGATCTCTGAAGATCTGATGGAGGCACTCATGAGTAGAGGAGTTCATTTGTCTCCTACAATGTAAGGAGCAACACGTTTGGAAAGTTATTTGCTTAGTTAAGTACATGTGTTTTGTTGACTAACATGCATGTACTGATGCTTAGATTTGAAGTGGGAGACTGGGTGAAATTTAAAAGAAGTATCACGACTCCCACATATGGGTGGCAAGGTGCTAAGCAGAAAAGTGTTGGCTTTGTGCAAAGTGTGCCAGACAAAGACAATCTCATTGTTTCCTTTTGTTCTGGAGAGGCTCGGATAGCTGCAAAAGATGTTATAAAACTTATTCCATTGGATAGGGGACAACATGTTCAACTTAAACCAGATATCAAAGAACCAAGGTTTGATTTTGGACAGCTGCTATATCATTTGTAATGTAGATTTGATAATCTGTGTTACTGCTGGACAACATATCATAGTTTTCTTTGCTATATATTTTCAAGCAGCAACAACCTTATACTGTACAACATGAACCAGCAGGGAAAGACTGTTGTAAACTTAGGGAGCACATTATTTATGCCTTTTGAAAGTGTTGCTGCATATAAGTAACAGACATGTATACAAGAAATAATTAATGAGATTTAGATCTTTTTCATTACTGTAGAATAGAGTGGGATGATTGAAATTAACTTTCTATCTAGTAGACTCAGATCCGGGAGGTTCATTTTTGGGGTATGTTTCTGAAGTTTGCTTTGAGATCACTGAATATTCTTTTACCTTGTCTACTATGTATGTGTTGTTAGCCCTCTTTTGGTAAATATCTTAACATGTTTATATTTTGTTTTAAAATTTTTATTTACTAAATTGAACAACATTATTTATCAGCACATGCGGCATGACCTGTATTCCTTGCTAATATGTATGTGGTAAACCCTTTGTTATATAGCTTTGAATGATGTTCCTCATAGCTGCATTTCTGTGAAGTATTTTACTAAAATATTGATAATTTTTTCTTGTTCTACTGTCAGGTTTGGCTGGCGTGGTCAATCACGTGATAGCATTGGAACTGTTCTATGTGTAGATGATGATGGAATCCTCCGTGTCGGATTCCCTGGTGCATCCAGAGGATGGAAAGCTGATCCTGCAGAAATGGAAAGAGTTGAGGAGTTCAAGGTTGGGGATTGGGTTCGTATACGCCCGACTCTGACAACAGCTAAGCATGGGTTAGGATCAGTAACTCCAGGGAGTGTAGGCATTGTGTATTGTGTCAGACCTGACAGTAGTTTGTTGTTGGAATTAAGCTATCTTCCAAATCCATGGCATTGTGAACCAGAAGAGGTCGAGCCTGTTGCCCCTTTCAGGGTAATGGAGAAGCTGGGTTTTTTGCTTATGTTGATAAAATCATCCCGCCCACATTCATTTTCTTCATTTTCCGTTTTCTTCAACTAACTTTTTATTTTATTATCAGATTGGTGACCGGGTATGTGTTAAGCGCTCAGTTGCAGAACCCAGGTATGCTTGGGGTGGTGAGACCCATCATAGCGTAGGGAGAATCAGTGAGATAGAGAATGATGGACTCCTGATCATTGAAATACCAAACCGACCAATTCCATGGCAGGCTGATCCGTCTGACATGGAAAAAGTGGAGGATTTTAAGGTAGTATTTGCATATACTACCTTTGTGTATGTGTTAACTGTGAAAAATCTGTGTTAACTCTTTTGCTGAATCATCTGCTTAACCATGAATAGGTTTGGGATTGGGTTCGAGTAAAAGCTTCAGTATCATCACCAAAATATGGTTGGGAGGACATTACACGGAACAGTATAGGGTTAATCCATAGTTTGGAGGAGGATGGCGATATGGGTATAGCATTCTGTTTCAGAAGCAAGCCTTTTTCTTGCTCTGTTACAGATGTGGAGAAAGTACCTCCTTATGAAGTGGGTCTGGAGATTCATATGATGCCTTCTATTACTCAGCCAAAACTTGGATGGTCAAATGAAACTCCAGCTACTGTTGGAAAAATCTCGAGAATTGATATGGATGGAACTTTGAATGTAAGTAGGCTTGTTTATCACCAATTTCTGTTATTATTTTGAGGGAGAACAATGTAATTTGAATGTAAGTATGCATGCTTTCTTTTGAATGTGCACAATGCTGGCAATATTTTTCAAAAAAGTGAAGCACACTTCACTAACAGTGTCTAGACCTTTCTCATTTCCTTTCTGTGTATGCAGGTTAAAGTGGCTGGAAGACATAGTTTGTGGAAAGTGTCTCCTGGAGATGCAGAGCGCCTTTCTGGATTTGAAGTTGGTGATTGGGTACGTTCCAAGCCGAGCCTACCAAACTATAACTGGAGCGGTATTGCAAAAGAAAGTTTAGCCGTTGTGCATAGCATACAGGATACTGGTTATCTGGAGTTAGCTTGCTGTTTTCGTAAAGGGAGGTCAATGACTCATTATTCAGACGTTGAGAAGATTCCAAGCTTCAAAGTTGGGCAGCATGTTCGGTTCCGAAATGGAATGACTGAGCCACGGTGGGGCTGGCGAGGGGCGCGGTCTGATTCACGTGGTGTGATAACCAGTGTTCATGCTGATGGAGAAGTTAGGGTTGCTTTCTTTGGTTTGCCAGGGCTGTGGAAAGGAGATCCTGCAGATCTGGAGATAGAGCACATGTTTGAAGTGGGAGCGTGGGTAAGACTGGGAGAGAAAGCAAGCAATTGGAAATCCATCGGGCCGGGAAGCATTGGTGTTGTACAAGGGATAGGGTATGAAGGAGACACATGGGATGGGAACATTTTTGTTGGCTTCTGTGGGGAGCAAGAAAAATGGGCGGGCCCTACTTCCCATCTCGAAGGAGTGGCTAGGCTAGTGGTTGGACATAAAGTTAGGGTTAAACTTTCTGTGAAGCAGCCGAGGTTTGCGTGGTCAGGTCACAGCCACTCAAGTATTGGAACCATAGCAGCAATCGACGCTGATGGAAAACTGAGGATATACACACCGGCTGGTTCAAAGTCATGGATGCTGGATCCGTCAGAAGTGGAGTTGGTAGAGGAAGAGGAGCTTCAGATTGGAGACTGGGTCAGGGTAAAGCCGTCAATTTCAACCCCAACCTACCAGTGGGGGGAGGTGAATCATTCGAGCATCGGGGTGGTGCATAGAATGGAAGACGGGGAGCTGTGGGTGGCATTCTGCTTCGCGGAGAAGCTGTGGCTTTGCAAGGGATTTGAAATGGAGAGGGTGAGGGCATTCAAAGTGGGGGACAAAGTGAGGATTAGGGAAGGGTTGGTAACACCACGATGGGGTTGGGGAATGGAGACCCATACAAGCAAGGGACAGGTGGTAGGGGTAGATGCAAACGGGAAGCTAAGAATTAAGTTTCAGTGGAGGGAAGGGAGGCCGTGGATAGGAGACCCTGCAGATATCGTACTTGACGACGACGAGGGCGAAACAGGTGCATTGTGACTCACTCCCTTATCACCACATTATGCTTTCTCAATTCGCTCAGCAACAGACTTTCGGCTTTAAAGCTGAGAACCAGGGGGATGCTGGTGGGCTGTTCAAGTTTGACTGGAGATGGTTGAGACTGAGCAATGAGCGCCACAGCTACATAGTTTATTTACTGTTAATAAATAGAAGAAGAGCAGAGAGAGAGAGAGGCAATGGAAGGAAGAGGAAGATTATGGTCAGCTGAGCAGTGTTAATTATTAATCATAGGAGGAAGAGGAGATACAGTACAAGGTGAAGGAGCAAACAGGAGGAAGGGAGACATAGCTGTAGCCATTTGTAATTCATATATTGATGCTACTTACTTGATGAGTTTTTCAGGTATATATATTATTATATATTTGGTTATTTATACCTTGGTTTGTACAAATACTATTTTTTGACTCAGTTGCAATTTTGAATTTGCAGCCCTCTTCACTGTTACATTGTGCTTATTTTGCTTTTCCAAAAGGAAAAGTAAAGGGTGAAAGACACAAAACCACACCAAGAATTATCAAAAGACACTTAACTATCTCATGTTTCGAAATGGACAGTGAGCTACACTTAGAGATTATTAATTGACAGCTAGTTCATGCCGTTAAAATTTTGGATGGAATATGTTAAAATTTGAAGTAAAAAGACGAAAATGACTCTGACCACACTTCAAATTTTCAAAACCATGCCATTGTGAGAATTTTGGTTGTTTTTTCCATAACCGTGGCTCAAGCTTCGTCGGTCTCGTCTCTGGTCTCCGACCGACTTCTTCGGTCGTCCTCGACTCCTCGCCACTGACAGAAGACTCGCCGGAGCCCGTCGTCGGAGACCGCACCAGTCCGCCGAAGCCTTCTCTATTGTCGGAGCATGTCCCATAACCGTAGCTCAATTTAGTTCTTTTTATTGTATATCCAAATCTTGGATGTAATCAAAATATGATATGCATCCAACATATCTTGTTTTCCTTTCAAGGAGACTTAAGATTTCATGCCTGCAATTTGTTTATAAAACATGATATGCATTCAGCATATCTTGTTTTCTTTTATATTTACACAAATTTATCATTTTTTTTCTAGTAGTGTCATTTATAGCTGCATTAGGCTTTCTACTTTATGGAGGAAAGTGAGTTTTCTATATCATATTTGGAGCGTGTGGTCCGACAGCAGAGAAGGCTCCGGCGGACTGGTGCGGTCTCTGGTGACAGGCTCCGGTCTTTGGCGAGTTTCCGGTCAGTGGCTAGAAGCCGAGGACGACCAGAGAAGTCGGTCGGAGGTCGGAGACGAGGCCGGCGAAACTTGAGCCACAGTTATGGGAAAAATAACCAAAATCCTCACAATGGTATGGTTTTGAAAATTTGAAGTCTAGTCAGGGGCATTTTCGTCTTTTTACTTCAATTTTTCACAGATTTTATCCAAAATTCTAACAGCATGTGTTATCTGTCAATTAATGATCTCTAGGTGTAGCTCACTGTTCATTTTGAAACATGAGTAGTTAACTGTCTTTTGGTGATTCTTAAGGTGAGGTTTTGTGTATTTTACCCAAAAGTAAATTGTTTAGGAAGTTCAGGTGGTTTGAGCACTGTATATAGGACTATCAAAACCTTCCTCTATTCAAAGTTGGGAGAATCTAAAAAACTTGACGTGTCCCACTAAAGTAAGGAGTGCTTGTATATTACATATGTAAAATTTTATAATGAATCATCTAACTTTCGATCAGAAAAAAGTTATATGATGTGAATGTCACGTGATATTCAATTTTTACAAAATAACATAATTATCTCTAAAAAAATATTTTTTTATTTGCAAATGCAAATTTTTTATGATAGTTTATTTTATTTAACTAAAAAATCAGTCTTTTCAATTCATTTTATATGGTATCATTTATGTTATATAAAAAAGACAAGTTCAAGTAAAATATGGACACTTCTGACGATACTATAATCTATAAACGCACAATACATTTCTATCGATGAGACCCTCTCCCCAACTTCCCTCCCAAGCCTCCCATACCCAATCTTCTCACTCATGATATAAACCTCTTTTCTCAATGTTTGTATATCTCTATAAACGCATGATGCATGACTATCCTCTAATTAGCATTAGTTTCAGTTTTCTATTTATATATTTTAAGTATAGTTAGTTTTAGTTGGTTAGTTTTTTGGATTTAAGTTTACTAGTTATAGTTAGTTTTGAAAAATTAGTTATATTTTTTTATCGGCAAATTGTATTAAAATTTGGGCTCGACTATGCTATAATGAAGCAAAACAACACCAAAATTGTGATTTTAAGAGTTTTTAAGATTATCGTATCAATAATAGGCTCAAGACACACACTTATGTAGAAGAGGTTCCAATATTGCCACTTTACTCCCACCAGGAGAGAGAGGCCCAACAGATGTTGGAAGATGTACAATAGAACTTGGAAATAAAGGCGAGATAACGCAGCTCAAGACCTTTGGGCCCATGTTCAAGTGCTTAATCTAAGTCTTAACTTGTGTAGAGAATATTACAATTATCAATTTGAGTTACTTACGACTAAGTATCGGTTTCCTATACCTCAACTTAACAAAATGCTCGATAGTCTAAAAAAAAGTAAAGTGTTCACAAAACTCGACTTGCGTAGTGGTTACCACCGGATTCTCATCCGTCACGGGGACGAGTAGAAAACGACAATTAAGACTAAAGATGGCCTTTATGAATGGCTAGTTATGCCGTTTGAGATGTCTAACTCACCTAACACCTTTATGCGGTTGATGAATCAGACTCTTCGGCCCTTCATATGAAAATTTAGGGTAGTCTAGTTTGACAATATCATTATCTGTAGTCGTAGTGAAGAATAACACCTAGACCATACATCTCTTATTTCTTGGATTCATAGTAGGCAAGGATGTAATTCAGGTTGATGAGTCAAAGATGAGAGCAATTAGAGAATGGCCAGTCCCAAAGACAGTGCGAGAGGTTCAAAGTTTTCACAGGCTGTCTACATTCTAACGACGATTTATTCATGAGTTCATTTCTATAATGGCACATATTACCGATTGTATGAAAAAAGACAAGTTTCTATAGGTAGAGCTTCATGATGAAAGTTTTAAGACAATCATAGAAAATTTGTGTTCAACGTTTGTTCTAGCACTTCCAAGCTTCGAAAATGTATTCGAAAACACTTGTGATGCCTCCATTGGTGGTATAAGAGTTGTATTGTCTCAATATGGTGGGCCAATAGAGTATTTTAGTGAAAAGGTTGCTGAATCGTGACGTAAATGAACCACCTACGAGCTCGAATTTTATGTTCTTTATCGTGCCTTAAAGCATTAGGATCATTACTTGTTTCAAAGAGAATTTGTCTTACTCAGTGACCATCAAGCTTTACGTTATATTGACTCTTAAAAATACCAATCGAATGCATGCTTGATGGGTCTCTTTTCTATAAAGATTCAATTATATTATTAAACATCAATTTAGGAAAACTAATCGAATAGCTAGTGGCGGATCCATAATTTTTTTAGGGGGGAAGGGAAAAATTTCATAATAAAAATTAATTTTATTAATTAAAATAATTACTAAATGCATATAACAAAATTTAATTCGAGGTTGATTATTTATTTTTTAGTTGATTTCGAATTTAACTTTCATGTATATATAAATACGAATCGAGTCGGTTCGCGAGGTTTACAAACTCTAATAGGCCAAACTCGATGATTTTAATTTGTTTATTAAACGACTCACCATTAAGCTCAATCTCATTATAACTTTAATTAGAATTGGATAATTAATAAATTATAATAGAAAAAATTAAGAAAAAATTAATGAAAAAAGTATTTAAATAATACAAAAATAAACATAAATATAATTATGAACAAATAAATAAAGTGAGAATAAAATATGTTTAATTGATGTAAGTTGAAAAGTCCAAACATCATTAAATAAGGGTCCACAACTATTAAAAAGTCTAGATCCAAACATCATAAAAAACAACTATTTAAAAAATTGTCAATTACAAGGCAGGTCCTAATCGAGTACAAACCCATACTTCCTCTGCAAATGTTAGAACACTTCAGTGTCGTTAGATCTATATTTATACAGCCACGATTCACTGATTCAACCAGTGGCATGTCAACATAATTTTACCTTAATAGCATGCACAATTTAGTCATTTTGTAAAAGTGGGAGGTTAGTATGGTAATTACACTTAAATATTTGATTTATCATAATCAATATAAACGTGATTTACGCTAAATAATTTTTTTTATCTAAGCACAATTCTTTTATAGAAGAAGCACAATCTACATATCATCGGGTAACTTTAGCAACTGTGTATATATATATATATGTGAATTGATATTGCAACTATTCTTTGTATAAACAAATGAACTGACATTGCAACTGTTCTTAGTATTAGAAATTGATATGTATGTATTCATTTGTTTATACCAAGAATAGTTGCAATATCAATTCACATATATATACACACACTAAGAACAACCCAAGAACAGTTGCAGCATCTTAAATATATATATATATTTAACTAACCTTCAATATTTGTGTCACCGCCCACAATTAAAGCATCACCAATCATCTGATCATCTCGCATCTCACTCAAATTTTTTATTGTTGATTTTCCCTGAATGGGTATAAATGTTTTCAAAATATGAATATATAGAATATTTGTGTTTATCACTCTCTTAATTTTATGATATTTAGCATTAATTATTTAGCAAAAGACACAATTGCCCATGTGACCATTTTCCCCTATTGTTTCATTTGTTTTTTCCCATCTTCATCTCGTCCGTTCATGTTTCTCATCCAATGGCTACAAACCGTTATAAGATTTGTACAACATCAATAGTTTGTAGCCGAGTACATAATCTCATGGACAAAATACTATACATTTACCACCTAACTAAATAAATTTTATTGTTGTGTTACACAACTTTTGTATGTGTATCAGAATTTAAGAGGGGGGAGGGGCACATCAAATTTTTGGGAAAAAATTTATGTATATATTTTTGAATTTCCGGGCTAAGGTGTGTGTGTGTGTGTGGGGGGGGGGGGGGGGGGGGGGGGGGGTGCCCCTAGATCCGCCACTGCGAGTAGCTGATGCATTAAGTCGACAATCGACAATCTTCTTTACTAGCTGATATAAACACCGAAGAGGTGATAAAGACTTTGGTATTATATAGTACACGTGTCACAATAATGTGTTTGTTATCAAATTTCTCATTCGTGATGGATATATGTTCTATAGTACACGACTCTATATTCCTCGATCATCCTTACGTGCATACTTGATTCACGAGTTACATGCTGAAGGCTTAGATGGTCATGTCGCCAGAGTCAAGACAATTAGTCTGGTCGATAAGAGATATTATTGGCTTTAATTAAAAAGGGATGTTGGTCGATTTGTAAAGCGTTCACCAGTTTGTCAAAGGACAAGCTCAAAATACATGTCTCTATACAATATTGCCTATCCCTGACACAATTTAGTAGGATTTTGTTGGGGATTCCCGGGGTTTGGCGCAACGAAAATTAATCGAGAATCCCGGGAAGGATCTTGTTCAATCACTAGATGAATCATGTGTCGAGAAAGATTGTATTTTTACCTCTTGAAGCGTAAGATGAACCGATCAAGAGACACGTCCTCGGGACCCGTCCTCTACCGTCTCGCACACGCGGGATCTTGATGTCGAAGCGAGAATCCTCTTCTCGGCTACTAGACCGAGCAAGAAACCCTCCTCACTCAAGGTCTCTAATCTTCAAGATGCAAGAGTTAGAGAATTTTGGAAGTGAATAGCAAATGGTGCCCAAGGCTATGGAGGCTCTCACCAAAAATGCACTATTTATAGGCTTTGGGTGAGGCCTAGGGCTTAGAGCCTGTCAGACATATGTGTTGATCGACATCACCAAGGTGCCGATCGACACCCCACATGTGATGTGTGTCGATCGACACCCCGTAGGTATCGGTCGGCACCTTACATGTGGTCACCATTTCTATTCCACTATCGTTCCATCATTGACCTCTCAAGTCCCATTGAGTTGCTTCGACTCTCGCTCATGGCGTGTGCCCCTGTAGGCCCATGACCCATTGGCAGATCAGCGTGAAGCTTCATTTCACCTAATTCATCACTAGTGATCTCTAGTAAGACATAGTGATTACCTAATGTCCACGAGGTATCGATCGGCTCGATATCTCCTCTCTGTCATATGTATCACTAACTCTTTGTTTATTTTAAGGCGTATGAGATCGAAATGAGGCATAGAGCCGTCATCCTCATGTATTCATTCTAGTTCTTTGAATTCCGAGATAACTGATTCGTAATTGGTGCGGCTGCACCCTTCATCAGTCATACTCATCAAGGGGTCTAGAACCATACCCTTCACTACGTCTCACCGTGGGAAACAAATCCCTTCGGGTGCAATGTGCGCTCCCACTACAGTCCGTCCAATAGCCAACGGTGCCCGTTATGACTACCCTGTTACATGCAAAGTTTGAGCATGTCAAACTATAGGAGCGACGTGCATTTGAGTCACTCGCTCCAAGATCTTAAGGCAGTGATCACACGACGACGGAGTATGCGTTGATGACTTAATCTATGCGTCATACTCCAAGACGGGTTATCCAATATCATCTCTCATATGATATCCGTGATATGACTTAGGTAATCCCATTACCTCGATCAACAAAACTTGATCTCAAGTCATCCTCACGCTAGTCATTTATGGATAAGTATTCGACTAGGGATTCGTCAAGCATATTTTATAATATCTAAATGTTCTACTATTAGTGATGACATACTCAATGACTTTAGATGAAGTTATCGCTTGACTCGTTATTACAACACAATAATAATGAAAATTCATTTTATTGCTAAATAGAAGATTATATAAAAAAGACTTGGACTAGGGTTCGGGGTTGGTTTACTTCACACTGATATCAACTATCTTGATAGCAAGTCTTCTATTTAACTTGTCTCTTCATACAACTTACAGATTTGACCATGGATTTCGTTTTGGGCATTCTTCGAACTCAACGAGGTAACGGTTATGTTTTTCTCGTGGTTGATCGATTTTCAAAGATGGTTCACTTACTCCCTTGTAAGAAAGCCTCTAATGCGAGTGGTTCCTTTGTTCATTTGTTCTTTCGAGAAGTTGTTCGTCTGCGTGTGGTTCCTCGATAATAACTTCCGATAGGGACGTAAAGTTTCTTAGTCATTTTTGGAGGACATTTTGGAAGTTATTTGACACATCCTTAAAATATAGTAGCACTAGCCACCCACAAACTGATGGACAGACAGAGGTTGCCAATCGTCCTCTTGGAAACATGATTCGAGGAGTGTCTGGTGATGAGCTAAAACAATGAGATATAGTTCCGCCACATATCAAATTTGCTTGCAATAGCGTCCCTAATCGTTCTACAAAAAGACACCTTTTAAATTTGTGTATCCCCCAATGCACACGTTATACTTGGTCCGTCTTCCGCCCACTACAGATTTTAGTAAGGATGCCAAAGAATTTGCATAACGTACATAATGAATTCTCAATAAAGTTAAACATAACCTAAAAGATGTCAATTCTCACTATAAAACAGATGCAGACAAACATCAACGTCAAAAAAGTATTTAAAGAAGGGGAATTACTGATGGTGCATTGTCGACATATTCGAATACCACCCACCAGATGAGTTCTCTTTGAAAACTACAAACTCGAGATTGAGTTTTTTTTCAAGCGGAGGAGATTATGCAGGATCATCCCCTAATTATCATTAGGTTAGGTTTTATATTATCTTATATTTCCTAATTATAGTTAGTTTTGGTTGGTTGGTTGGTTGGTTATTTGAATTTAGGTTTACTTGTGATAATATTTTGTAAAGCAAACTGAAGTTCATTGATATCACGATACGGAAAAAGATAGCATCATTCGTGTATAGTTTACAAGTAAACAGTAATAGATAGCATTAAGACACCCTACCTCTCTGGACACCTCCAGGCAACCACATCAGACAAACCGACAGCCGAAAAACACCACTAAACCAACTAAACATGTCAGATACTCCGACATACGCTAAACACACAAGAAATATAAACACGAAACACCCCACACAAACTAACAACAAACCAAACAAAACAAAACGACAGGTTCTTCGCTTTAATTCATTACCGGAGAAAAGAGGATGTTCAAGAAGCCATCAAATAATTTAATGATATCTATGTTCGGGGTACCTGTCTGTTCGTCATAGAATCTTGTAGTAGCGGCACCACAGCCTTCAAATCCGCGCCACCAATTTCCAGCTCTCACCCCTATGCCCCTCTAAATTCTCGGCTCAAAATCTCCATCCAATTTGAAGTTCGCTCCGATCTATCCCAGACCAACCATCTCTCCCAGCTATGAGCCTCTGGCCAGATTAACTTCCTCATGGTTTAAAAATTTTCTCACCCTGTTCTTGGCATTGTTCACTCTAACTAGAGTGGGTGCTCCATTTTGGAGGAATGCATTCAAGACAACGTTTTGCATATTGAAATCTCATTTCCTGGGAATAGAGTTTTCATCATCTCCTCCACTAACCAGAATTTCTTCTTCGAATTAGAGAGTTCGAATTGAAGTTGGCTCCAATGTTGATATGACTTTCTTAATAACGTCGAATTTGTTAGAAGCTGGTGGTTCTTACAAATGTGTCTCCATCACCGGAATTCCGAATTTACCATGGTCGGTGGACTGTATCTCCAATGTTGCCTAAATAATTGGTGAGGTTCTTCTCATCCACCTAGACTCTCTCTTGGGCTTTCACCGGATCGTGCCTTAGTTTTAGTGCACTCTTCCCCTCTCTCGCCAGCCCGACTTTCGGTAGACTTGACGGTGCTCAACAGATCTTTCACCGTTATGGATTTCGAATTTCCCGCTGCCTTAGTACCAACAGTTCCTTGCAATCTTGGTCTGATCGGATGTCTGAGTAACTGTTGAGATCAACTTCTCCTACTTCGCTGAGGTTGAAGTGACCTCTTCTGGCCCGGTCAGACTCAATGGTTTATCCCCTCCTGACTCAAACGTCAGTTTTCCAATGGGTGTGTGGCTCTTCTTTTAGGATCTACTCTCCCGATCTCATTTGAATATATTTCCATTGTTGATCAAGCAAAATATGGACACTCCTTTTTCAAAAGGGAGATAATATACCACTAATTTTTGCATTTATCCCTTGAAAGTTTATCATGCCTCCCATATCCAATTATGACTAAAAAATGCTGAGTCCAAGTCATCTCTCTTCTTTAACAATTAACATATGTGTCACCCAAATCTTAGTATTTTGATTCAGAGCAAGAGGTGATATAATATCAAGAAATTCAAAAAATGGTACCGGAGTTGATTTATATTCCTGAGAGGATCATCTTGTATCTGAACTGATATACATGATGAGACATATCAGTAGCACTAAGCTCCAAGAACAATATTGCATAGAAGAAACAATAATGTCAATTGTATCAATGTCACCTCATCTTCATCTCCTCTAAATCTATATAAAGTGATAATCAACAATTGAGTGTAGTGTAGTGTTTTCAGGCAAATGCAGTTGATTTATTATCTACACACCACTTGGAGAAGCCTTCCACTGCATCTCTCATCCATGAATGCCGGCAATTCTCAGCTGAATCCTGCACGCTTACCCATCTTCTTTCTCGGGTGCTCTGCTCTGGCCAACACTCCAGCTCCTCCCTCACAAGCAATGCAAACATCGCTGCTTTGCACAACCCCTCTGGGCTATACTCATCTTTCGACGTCTTACTCTTAAACTCATAGTTTCCAAGAAAATCCTGAAACCACCGGATGCAAATGCAATGCACACGTAAAATACAGGATCAGGAACAGCTTTCAAAAGTCAAACCCAACATCTATTACTGGAAGCTACTGTGGTAAAATGTGGAATAAAAAATACAAGCCTAAATAAGTTAGGGAGCGTCACAGAGCTCAAAACATGCAGATATGAAGCGCAAAAGTAAAGTTTCACCATTAGATCCCCTCGGACTCCAGCTTCTTCAATAGCTTCTCTTGCTGCTGCCTCCTCAACAGTTTCATCATTCTCCCAGCCGCCCTACAAAACAACTCATGATCAGATTGTGGATACAAACGTGACAGTTGAGATTTAAATTCTTCTACATTAAGGGAAAATGAGTTCGGTATAAACAAACACATCAATCTTTGAAATTGCGAGGTCGTCTAATTATGATTTAATTTTGGTACATAATATTAGCAATGATTATATAGGTAACATAGTTCTAAGAGTTTATTCTACATATTTACGGGATAGGAAAATGAGGATATGCTTCTATTACCATCACGATCTCAGAAAAAATGTATAAGGGAACTCAATACAACCTAACAGTAATCAACAACTAGCGGACCAAATAGCAAAGAGCCCGTGCTTCCCTTTAAGCAAGGCCTTATGTTCAAGTCTTGGTTCACACATATACAGATATAAATTGCCTATCAGAAAAAAAGAAGAAAAAAAATGACCATCCAACAGTGGCCCAAATGCAATGAGATTCACTGTTCTGTCTAGTATCATCATACTGATCATTTCCTCCAATGGAATTTGAAAGCATGTTCTCAACATTATTTAGGAATGCATCCACAACAGAAAATTTCCAACAGGTCATTGCCAACAAGTACACAGTGCAATATAAAAGTTGGGCATAATTGGGTAATCAACGCTCAACTACAAAGACAACGATTTATTAGAAGGAATTGGACTTAATAGAGCCCTTCTTGATGAAGCTAGTAGTTTGATGCATACATTAGCTTTGAATTTGAATCCAGCACTTGTTGGCTCAAGTCTAGAGCTTGAGTGATGATTAAACAAGAGGTTAGCTAGTTTCAGGCCATAGCTGCAGTGCAGAATCATTCATATTTTTAAAAAACACATTGACCTAAAATCTAAAATACAAAATACAAAATTTCTTGTGCTGAACTGTCAAGAATCTTATTTGGTAATAGTCAGAAATAAAAATTTGCATTTCATATGCAAAAGAAAGGGAGCTGCATGTGTTTGTTGAAGCGTTTAAAAAACTCTCAAGACAAGTTACACCTTTGTGATGCAACTGCGACAACTTACAAGTTACAATAAGCAAATATGCATCTAACTTCAAAGGATGAGTACAGTCCTTTACATTTTAAATAAGCATACAAACTGGAACCGACATCCAAGAAACTGCACAAGCTTTCTGGCAAATGATTGCCAAAAGAATGCACATATGAATTCCCCACGGCATATTATTCCAAACAAAGTTGCTTGGAACTTCCGATTGATATTCATGGTTATCAAGGAGGTGCATATGAGATGTTTAGATAATTATGATTTATGATATTGTACATACAATCAAAAGGCAAACCGGCATGTTCTCAACCGACAAGTAGTTCTCAATTGATAATTGTTAAGTCTTAAATGACTTCCAATCGGCACGTTCTCAATTGAAACACTGTATGGGATGGGGGTGGTAACCAGTAAGTTGAGTTTAAGGGTATCCATAGCAAACTCAACATAACTACTTCAGCTGAATTTCTTAGAATAGTCGAAGCAGAATCAAAATATACAAACCAACCAGTCATATAGGCACCCTTCAATAATTTCAGATGAGAAATATATTATACATAACATAACAATCACTAGAAGTAATAAAATTGGAAGTACCCTCCATGTTCTGAACCAACATGTAGTTCTCAATTGATAATTGTTAAGTCTTAAATGACTTCCAATCGGCAGGTTCTCAATTGAAACACTGTATGGGATGGGGGTGGTAACCAGTAAGTTGAGTTTAAGGGTATCCATAGCAAACTCAACATAACTACTTCAGCTGAATTTCTTAGAATAGCCGGAGCAGAATCAAAATATACAAACCAACCACAGTCATATAGGCACCCTTCAATAATTTCAGATGAGAAATATATTATACATAACATAACAATCACTAAAAGTAATAAAATTGGAAGTATCCTCCAGCTTAATACAAATTTAATAATATAACAGCAATTAGTGTAAAAATAACACAAGAAACACCACTCAGTAAATGTATACCTTTGGGAACAAAAGACCTGGGCCACTTTGTGAGTTAATCATAAGCACCTCAATGATCTTCTCATCATTGCCACTCTCATCATCAGAACTTCTACACCTAAATGGAATGCACCTGTCAAACCACCCTACACAATTAGCATCTCAAAATACAATCAAGAGCTGCAAACTTTTAGTTCATGTTGATATGTTTGTAAAGCCTCATCAACCGTTATATTGAGCATGTAGTCCTTGATCAAACAGGGTAGCACCATAAAAATGACTGATGGATAATGACATCGTTATAGAAATTTATGGCCAATATTCTTAGGGAAAAAAGGTTAGTTGATATTGGAAAAAGAGAACATTATGATGCAAGATAGGTTTAAGAGGTAAACCCTCACCCAATCAGGTACAATTCAACAAAAAAATTGGTCCAGTATAATTGTTTCTTATACTTTGTGCTAAATGATTCATGTAGCTGACTCCAATATTATTTGGGAAATTGTTTAAGTTGCTTTTGATGATGGCACCTCTTAGGCTCTTCCTAGAACACTAACATGAACTCTTTTGTAACATAAGGGATGGCTGTTGAAGTCTAACTCTGAAGAATCCTAATATGGGTCAACACCTGTTAGGCTAAAAGGTTTGGATTCAAGCCTTGAAGGCTGTGGTATTGCCGAACAAAATGTTAATCTGATATTTAAAAATTGTGAAAACCACACAAAACCCACCTATAACAAACCCACACAAACACAAAACCCAATTGACCTTCACTTACTCTATGGTCCAACGCACTACACAATTCTAAATATTACAATGTTAATTAGGCTGGATATGGTTCGGATGCAGTTCCAAATAAGTGTGATGTTATTGCTACAAGACAAATAAAAATAAGCAAATTCTTAGCTGCTTTTGAAGTCTATTCATAAACACCACAAACATGTCATGATCCTAGCTCATTAAAATACCACTCCAGTCCACAGTCCATATCGGTTAATCATAGTGATTCCCACTGTCACCAAACTCTTACCAAATTCCTCAAATCATTATCCGTGATAACCTCACTCATCCCATCACCAGACCTCTACGCGAAGACCAAACCTATGGCATACATACTTCCAACCTATTCCATCACTATCACTTATAGAACCAGTTCCAAACTTCCAGCTAGCAAAACTTTTTATAGTCGGCTTCAAGACCACCTACCTTGAATTTGTTATTTGATTCATTCATCACCCTAATCACACAATTAAGGCTACGCACCAACTTGATCAAAAGAAATCTACATACAAGCAATAAAAACAATAAATAAATTGCCCCTTGTGGAAGAAGAAAAGAAACAAAACAAAACATACCCACTTATCTATCATGGTTTGTATGGTAAAATATCATATACAAATAAATAAACAATAGCAATACTTTCAATTCAAATTGGAAATAATATTAATTTTCTGAAAATGACAAGAAACAGTCATTCAATTTCACAGTGGCCAACCCAACCACGAGTGACAATGACAACTTAATACCAAAAAACATTGCATGATAATAAAAACAGAAGAGAACAAAAAACATAACACAACAGAATTGACGATACAAATAGAACATCATCATCATTATTGAGGAAATGTAGAGATGTGCGTACCCGGCGACAAGGCGACAACCGTCCTCGTACCTCTGTTGATGTCGACCAGTGCGGGCCACCAAACCAGACATGCTAACAATTGAAACCTAAATTCACACAGTCCAATCCAATCCTCAGCGCGATATCGACCTCATACTCCGACCACTTCTCGTCGGAGGCGACCGGAGCCTCTGATCATGATCAAACGACGGCCGTCAAATGTGATTAGGGCAACAGAAAACGTTTGGGTCGATTGGATTGAGGATCGATCTTAGGCAAAGGGACCGGATCGGACGGTGAATCAATGTGGGGTCCAGTGGGACCCTTACTCTGTCCACGTTGGACTGATCCGAGCATGGCTAAGCTATGGCCCAATTAGTCGCTGTATTCCAGATAGTGGGCTGGGCCTCTCATTCTTAGGCATCGCTTCTTATTCTTGTTTCACTTAATTTGGTTATTTCATTTACGGGAGCCACTTCATCAAAAACTCCCCTTAAGATACAATAACTTTTTATGTCACTAACTTTCTCATTAAAACAGATGTGCTTGTATTCATGGAGTGGCAAGTCGCTGCCTTCTTCTGCTGAAATACCTCCTCTGCCACCTTCAGAACCCACCGTTTATTGTACCCATTGTGCTCTTTAAGCATTTACCTAATACAAATTGACCACAATTAATTATCCTTTCAAAAAAATTAGATTTCGCTGCGTCTGGAGCTTAAACCTTAATAACAGCGGGTATTTGGGATAAACCACAGTGGGGAAGCTCAATGCCTCTGCGAGCGATCCTGATGGGAAACTCCTTGTGGAGAAATTGGGCTGAAATGAGTGAGAATTGAAATCAAAGAGATGGAACTAAGAATTGTATTGATTTAGTGAGAAAAAAAGATAACCCAAATGGAATAGTTTGAAATTTTGAAAAGGGTTAGAGGCACTTTGGTCAATTTGTACCCACAATCTGGTGCGACAATTATCCCACGGGATAACGGTTCTTCAAATGGTCTGAAGAGTAAATGGTCTGATTTGGGTAAAGAATGTAGGTTTAGCTCATATGATGAGAGTATAATTAGAGCTATCGTGAGTAATGGGCCCGAAACAAGTGAAATGAGAGGCTGGATTTAGGGATGACATTATACCCGTTCCCGATAAATACACGATGCCCTGCCGCGTTTGAGGTGGGGACCACTACACAATTTCTGTCACTCGGGCTGCGTGAACAATACACAACCTAGGCCCTCGTTAGAAGCTGGGAACCCCCATCCTCATTAAAAACGTGGCGGAGATATGATCGCTAAATCCGCTCCAGTGCTATCCCTGGCTGAATTCAACACTCTAGAGTGTGGATTTGGATAATCCACTCGATGATGATTTTTTTGTGTTGTGAGAGAAATGGGTTTGAATTGAATGTAAACTGCAGTTTTGAATTTGATTGAATTGAGTATGGGTTGGAGTTTTGTAGTTCAGGAAATTTGTTTGAATAAAGACGATGAAGAGGGTAGTGTTTGTGTTTGAGTGCGATGATAGTGAGTAAGGGTTGAAGTCAAATGAAAGTTATATGTACAATTCAATATAGTGTAATGGCAAAATTTCAAAAATTGAAAACAAATAGGTATCCTATATTTACTTTCCTATATTTATATCTCATTTTCTCACCTGTATTAGGATTTCTTATTCTATTTCTATTATCTCTATAAATAGAGCTCTCTTGTAATTCACAACACAACATATTAATAATATCTCTCTCATTATTTCTATCAGTAGTGTTTGTGTTTGAGTGCGATAATAGTGATAAAGAGTAGAGTTAAATGAAAGTTATATGTACATTTCGATAGAGTGCAATGGCACAATTTTAAAAATCGAAAACAAATGGGTGACATTTTAGTGTTTTTACACCAAAAAAAAACTAATGATGATAATATGAGAAAAACGTCGTGTTTAAATGATCTATGAAATTAAAAACAGCGTTAGCGAGGGAGTTGAAAAAGTGGTTTGGCCAAACATATTTAGAAGAAGCATTTAAATTGGAGGACAGAATGAAACCAAACACGCAAATCCACTGAATTGTGATCACAACTACAATTATTCCAGTTGCAACAAGTCACATGAGGATGAGGAGACAAACCAACATATCAATTTGAATCACACACAACATTTGGGAACACTTGACCTTTATTATTGCCTACACACTGACCACACACATCATAATTAATGGTTCTATATTTAAATATTAAGATATTTTGTTTTAGTTTTTTTTTCAACTGCGATGATGTATAGTAGAGATGTAAACGAGTGACTCAAATCTCAGTTTGATGTTATTTGACTTGCAAATAAAGTATTCGACTCTAACTCGACTTGGGTTTAAATGAGTTTATGTAACTAAACTCGAGTTCAACTCCAAATAATAAAAGACAAGCTCTAGCTTGGTTCGCCTTGATTCAATTTACTTCATTTTCAATACAAATATTTATTAAAAATAAAATAAATATAAAATAATTTTTTTATAATTCATTAAATACTAAATGAGCTATCTCGAGATCGTCTTGACTCGATTCGGTTAATCTAATTTCATTATAAATATCTAAAATTTTAAAAAATATATTAATAAGAATATTATGATTAATTTCATATTAAACGATTCTACTCGTGAGCCTGTCGAGGTTACCCAAGTATAAAAGGTCAGGCTCGAGTTTGACTTGTTTATTAAACGAGCCCAATCTTAAGCTTGAATTCGTTTCGAGATCGATTATAATGGACCCGAACCGAATATTTAACAAGTCGAGCTCGAGCGACTCGTTACCGCCCTAATGCCAACGTGACACGGTAATTTTTAAATTAATATTCTTATGGAAATTAAATAAAAAATAAAAATGAAACATTTATACTGGTTTGAAACTAAATTAAATATTTTCTCTTGATATAAGAGGGTATCAAGGTCTAAAATGTATCATTTTGTGATAGTAGATAAGTAGAAACAACTTGTGATACTTTCAAAACACTAATTGATTATGTCATGAACATGACAATATATATATATAAGGGCAAGCAAAATAACAGAATCTAACGGATACAAAATATCTCTTATTCAGTAAGATAAAAGTTGTGAATTATCAAACTCAACTCGAACATATTCACTTGTCATCTCTGTAAAAGAGGTGTGGGAAATGACTAAATGCAAAGTTGTGTCACTTGAAAAAACAATTATTTGAATCCCATGAAACTCCATATACTTATTAGTAAAGAGATAAAGTAATTGAGTTGAATATAATTTGGTTGAGATTTTAAATCCTGAGTCAGAATGGTTGAGGAAAATAATAACCCACTACGTTATATGACATAAATATGTGTATTAATATATTTCCTCTAAAATATATTTTGGAAAATATGATATGTACATACACATGATAGGAAACGAGAACACATGACTCACCGGCCCATATGCACGTATCGATCTCATTCGTATTTCTATATATGCACACCCACCGAATCAAATTTCAAATCCATATTCTTTGGGAAATGAGTAGAAGTATTACAGATTCAACGCATCTATCATACAATAATCTCTTGCATCACATTCTCTTCGTTTCTCTGACACTGACAATGTAACAAGTGTACAGCTTCAAGGAACTGAGGTCGTTTTGCTGGTCAACAACTTCCCAAATACTATCTGATGCGCACACGCTGCAATGATATTGATATTGTAGCTTCCTTCTTGGGTTTTGGGCAGAAGCAGAATCTGCAGTTTCTTTGACCCCCAACTTTAATCATGCATCTTCGCACCTACTTTTATGTATCTCCCAATTGGTTCATATGGATATGGATATGGATATAGATACGGACATGGACATGGGAGAGGCACCTAATTACATATGCATTTGAAAATACATACTGACCACAGCATGTGATTAGGGAGGCATAAGTTTAGGTTCAAGTCATATTTGTACATTGTTTAACTTAAACAATTCATTTGCCATGTGCCCAAGTTAAGGCAATTCTTAGTCTTCCTATATACTCTAGAAAACAAATCGACCAATTGTCGTGTTGTGATATGATAGAAATAAGAGAGAGATATATTATTGATGTGTGTATTGTGAATTACAAGAGACCTCTATTTATAGAGGCAATAGAAATAGAATAGGAAACCCTAATATATGTGAGAAAGGAAATATAAATATAGGAAACTAAAGATAGGAAATATAATATAATCTAACAGCCCCCCTCAAACTCAATGCGGTGAAACAAGAATTGAGTTTGAAGCTTGATAATATTGAGTTGTGAAGGATGCGCGCGAGGTAATGCGGTGAGGATTGAGGATGGAGAATGCGCGCCGATGTTTGATGTCTAATGCCTGATGCTTGATGATTTCTGATGCATGTTGGCTGATGGCGAGATGACAACGGCTGATGGCATATAGATGATGCCTGATGCCTGATGCCCGATGATGCCTGATGCCTGCTGATGGCGCGCCGATGTTTGATGTCTGATGCCTGATGCTTGATGATTTCTGATGCATGTTGGCTGATGGTGAGATGACAACGGCTGATGGCATATAGATGATGCATGATGCCTGATGCCTGCTGGCTGATGGCGAGATGACAACGGCTAATGGCATATAGATGATGCTTAATGCCCAATGATGCCTGATGCCTGCTGGCTGATGGCGAGATGACAACGGTCGATGGCATATAGATGATGCCTGATGCCTGATGCCCAATGATGCCTGATGCTAGATGCTCTACTCTCACGTGCGGTGTCCGAATTACGGGGATGTACACGTGTCGGTTTCCGGATTACGGGATAACTTTCCGAATTACGGAGATTTTTGATTGATGAGTTGATAGGATTGCTTCGTGAGAGAAGATAAGTAAAGAGTAAAAAAAGAACCGATTGGTTTGAGAAAGAAAATAACAGAATAAGGGAAAGGACAAAAAAAGAGTAGAGACGGTGTTTGAACTTGATAGAAGAGATTTGCTGAAAGTAGTGACAGAAGCTTACGAGATTGTCGAATTGATTGTTTGCGGAAGCGAGAAGTTAGAGATTGCGATTGAGATTAAATTGCCTCGCCCACCCGTCAGAATCACGAATCATCGACGAGTGGGCAAAGCGAAATTTGCGTAGAGATTTAACCAAGGATCGATTATACCTCTGATACCATGATAGAAATAAGAGAGAGATATATTATTGATGTGTGTATTGTGAATTACAAGAGACCTCTATTTATAGAGGCAATAGAAATAGAATAGAAAACCCTAATATATGTGAGAAAGGAAATATAAATATAGGAAACTAAAGATAGGAAATATAATATAATCTAACATGATATATACACATAGAATTACATTCGGGTGCAAATCTTGTAACCATCCAAACTCGTCCAAACTGATGATCCAGCCAATAAATTCTCGCGCGGTGTTCGGATTGTTGACATGTGGAAACACGGAGACACACTCCAACGTTAAACTGTCGTGCGGTTCCGTGAGAGCAATTTTGACTTTCCACCAGAACACTACACTCACATGAAACAGAAATATTGGGTGTAATGTCGCGATTCTGAGTATAATGTCGACCTTTTTTATTTTTCCAAAAGGTTGGTTTGCTCACACCGTATGTGCTCTACCGAAGCCCGTGTCGTGCCGAGCCGGACGAACGGACAGTGGCGGTGCGCGTGTGGGTTTGGCCGTAGGCGCATGTTACCCCTAAAAGGCCCACACACAACTAATAGAGGAAGGGAGACAAACCAATATAAACAAAAAAAATTCACATTTAAGCGATGTGTGATTCCAAGTGTGAGAGAAACCAAAATTACGAATGTATATTCTAAACTTGTGAGTGTATAGTCTAGACGTGTGAGTATATAGTCTAGACGTGTGAGTGTATGAAGAGTAGACAATACACTCAACAAGTTTAGACTATACACTCACAAGTATAAACTATATACCTACAAGTTTAGACAATACACTCACAAGTTTGAAAATTACAATCACAAGTTTAGACAATACACTCATAAGTTTGATTATACACTCATATGTCTAGAGTATACACTAATATATTATAAATTTGTGAGTGTATAGTCTAGACGAGTGAGTGTATAGTCTAGACGTGTAAGTGTATGAAGAGTAGACAGTACACTCACAAGTGTAGACTATACACTCACAAGTATAGACTATATACCTACAATTTTAGACAATGCACTCACAATTTGATTATAATCACAAGTTTAGACAATACACTCATAAGTTTGACTATACACTCATATAGTCTAAACTTGTGAGTGTATAGTCTAAACGTGTGAGTGTATAGTCTAAATGTGTGAGTGTATAGTCTAGACGTGTGGGTGTATGGAGTAGACAATACACTCACAAGTTTAGACTATATACTCGTAAGTTTGGTTTCTCTCACACTTGGAATCCCACATCGCTTAAATGTGAAACTTTTTTATTGTTTATATTGGTTTGCCTCATTTCCTCTATTAGTTGTGTGTGGGCCTTTTAGGGGTAACATGCGGCTACGGCCAAACCCTCACGCGCGCCGCCGTTTGTCCGTCCGGCCGGCTTGGCACGGCACGGGCCAGGCTGGGCTTCGGTAGAGCACCTGTGGTACGTGCGAGCAAACCAACATTTTGGAAAAAATAAAAGGGTCGACATTATACTCAGAATCGCAACATCACACCCAATAAATTTAATTTGGTTTAGATTGGGTCGACATTATACTCAGAATCGCGACATTACACCCAATATAAACGAATAGATGGCAATTAACACGAAAAACACCAAAAATAAATGAATGGACGACAATTAACGCGAAAATTGAGGGGAGATCCCCAAAATACCCACACGGAGCGCGTTAAGTGGGGATTTCTGTCAGTTTGGGGTTGGTGAGATTGAGTGGATTGGAAGGTTGGGATAGATTCGCTGGATTCGGACGTGTTGGGCATTTGTAGTGGAGAAGCAATAGTTGCGCGAGAACTCGTGAGAACCACCCAAATGTAACGAGTAGGCGTGTATTAAGAAGAAATTTTTTTTTATTTTTTTTTGGTCTGTCATAATAATGTTATGCAAATACATATCATAATGATGAAAATACGGGTATGGAAATACATGACATAATAATGGAAACACATGGCTTAATAATAAAAATACATGGCTTAATAATGGAAATACATGACATAATAATGGAAACATAGTTCTCACAAGTTTGCACAAGACCTCCTAGTTTGCATGAGATCATGACACACATATATATATATACTCCGGTGCGAACCTATCTTAATTGCGCGATGAAAACAATTGTTGACTCTGAAAATGTTGCAGCATCTACATCAATCACACTCCCTAAAATAAAGCACTCGAGCTTATCGACTTACTTCGCCCATAGACTGGACAGAAGCAAGCTTCGTTATGAGAGAGGATGACACCCATAAGCACAAATTGTAGAAACATATGTCATACCTTAGAGAAATTATGACATATCTTTGAAAATTAAAAGTATATAGAGGACATTTTAGTCTTTTCAATACAATTTTAATAATTTATTAAACTCTTAAAGATATTCTTAATTCACAAGTCGAACAGACAATTTTAAAAATAGTCACTTGAAATTATGTCTTCAATATTTCATCCTATTGCCCTCATTTGGTTCACACAATAAACCTCTTACCTGATGTAACTCTCTATACACATTCTTACAAATTGAAATAAAAGTTTACATTTTTTTCTTGATTTCTATCTTATTAGAATTTAGTCTATTTAAGTTTTAACAAAATGAGTTATTTGTGTCATTGTCCCGTCTAACTTTGACCAAAGCATTATTATATTAGTAAAGTAATCCCAATTTTCTTGAAAACCGTATTTGATGTCTCGATCCTAAAACAGGGTTAAATTAGAAGTCAAATATTTATTCTCTCTAGAAAGAGTGAAATATATTTTATTTTTGTTTGCACTCAATTATCACGTTGTCTATTTACCTATAAATTAAGCAAGCACGATTTTATCAATCAAGTTGAACAACAATAAATAAAGTCCAACCATGACTAACACATTAGTTTGATGGCGTTGACAATTTCCTAATTTTGTTTGTATCGAAAGTGGTAAGTAAATGCATAACTCAACTAGTAACATCAGCATCACCACCAAACTGTACCACCTTTCAAACTTCTCTTAGACTCTTACGTATGGGTGTACATTTTAAAACCCCGAAAATAATGAATTATGATTATAATTATATTATAGTTTTATTATTTTAGGTTAGTCAATCAATTTATGTTCAGACACGGTTCATATAATTAAAAAAAAATAGATAACCGAATAGATAACCGAATTAATCGATCTAAAATTTCACTTATCACATGTCACACTCAAAATCATCCACGTGTTATGAATGACCTCTTTTTATTCTCACATGCAACATCGTTTAACTCCACACAAAAAACTCTTACATAAATTCAATTTTATAGTGGAATTTAGGGTTATTTAAAGTTAATATTTTTACATATCCTTAAATATTACTAAGTTGTAGCTTCGCGCGATGCGCGGTGTTTTTTGTAAAATATTATTGAATAATTAAAATTGTTTAATATGCTCAAATTTATTTTTTTAAAGTAAACAATTGTAAAATAAAAAAAATTTGCAAAAAAAAAAAAAACAATAAATATCAATAATACTCGAATAACAACATAACGAACAACTCAAATAAATCATTGAATAAGCTTTGCGGATTCCAAGATATCGAAAATTAAAAAATTAGTAGATGATAAAAAAATATTTATATAAAAATAATTGATATACATGTCAATATGACAATATCGTATCGTCTTTTACGCAATATATCACATATTATAGCCTTTTGGTTTCTTGAACTCAATTGATTGTCTCTTAAGTGCTATTTATTTCCTTAATAACATGGAAAAATAAGTTTTAAAACACAATTCACGTCATAATTAAAAAATTACTATCTTATATTGAACATTACCAAATAATTCATTTTCTTGTCATTACTGTCGATCTCTGTTTTGTTACTGAATATGTCTGAAGTAGTCAACTCCATCAATATTTCTTCTTCAATCCATCATTCGTTCCCTGAAAGTCAACACGGCGGATCAGAATATTGCATGACCAAACGTATCAAAAAAATTCATGAAATCTAATAAACGAACAGAGATCGATTTATTTGGTTAATGAATTGTATCTTATATAGAGACACGTGATTAACATGTATTCAAATTATTTCTAATTGATTTTAAAATGTATTAGTATACTATAATAAATTATTGAATTAAAAAAAGTAGAGTTTTTAATTGATTTTTAGTTGTATTAGTATACTACAATGAACTATATAAATAACAAAAAATTCAATTTTTTTAAAAATAAAATGGATAGAAAGCTCTTCAAAAAGGTTGATGCCTGAAAACTTGAAAATTTTCCTTTAATATATATATATAGTAGATATCAAATACAAACTAGAGAAAAATGTCCAAACGTCCAAACTTGTGTATAACCGTTGGATTGATGTGCAAGAGAGGAGATGGCGACACCTGGCGCAGACGGAAAGTCTCCCAACTTAACAGAGTCATACGTTTAAATGGGGGTATTGACGTCATTTCACCTAGCAGACCTAATACCCCATTTCGACGGTTTGGCTTCTCAAAACTACGCGCGCGACGTTTGATTTGCTGCAGAGCGATTTGGCTTCGACTCAGAGCCGGTGAGGCGTGTGATTTGTTGTCGTCGATTCGGCTGAGAATTATCGATAAGTACCACGATTTTCTGTTTCATCTTATGTTGATTTCGTTTTTTTTGTAGTTTCGATTTTGTAGTTTTTTTCATGGAAGCCGATTTTGATCCGATATAAGTGTTATTATTAATTTCTGATTTGTTATTTTTTTATCTTAGCTGATTTCGACCCGATCTAGAGTTTTTTCTTTCATGTACAACAAATCTAAGGTGCGGTTGACTTATAACTTATTTTCCTACTTAAATATCAGCGATAAATGCTCAATTAATTTGGAAATAAATCTTCAATTAATCATCAATAAATTTGGTAACAAATAGTTGATTAATTTTGTATACTAATTTTTTTGGAAATACATATATTTAATTTATATTCTTCAATATTTTAATAATATTGGGAATACAGATTTGTTATTGGGCATTGACTTATTTAATTAGATAATATTCAGCAACACATAAAATGATTAACCACTTCAGAAGTTTGTGTATAATTGTCTTGTTGTCTATGTATAACATGGTGGTGTACCATGTATAACCTGTTGTTATATTCTGTATAACCAGTGTACTTAGATGATGTTCAGCAGCACATAAAACGATTACCCACTTTAGAAGTTTGTGTATAATTGTCTTACTGTATAACATATCGACATACCATGTATAACATATTGTTGTATATTGTATAACCAGCTTAATTAGATAATTTCCAACAACACATAAAACGATGAATGATTGTCTCTAGATCTAGTCTATTTTTAGTGTGAATTGATGAATGATCGCGCTTTAAATGCGCCTATTTTTAATGTAAATCGATGAATGGTCGCGATTTAAATGCGCAAACGGCTTCACAGGAAATGACGAGCGTGCCCTCAGCTCTCCATCTGCTTGTGACTAACGGGGTTAATAAACCGTCACGCCACGTGTCGCTTGATCGTCGCTCGCGCAAAAATTGACCGCCAGATGTAAGTTTGGACGTTTTGATATTTTAGGTGAGTTTGTATTGGAGTGCATCCCTATGTGTGTATATATATATATATATAAGATTTGGTTGATTGAGTTTAAACCAAAAATCGATCATTCAATTATACCCAAGTTTGGTTATAATTTCAAGAATTATAAAACCAGATTTCTTGGTTCAGTTCGACTTTAAACCCTTTGGTCTGATTAGCCGAATCATGGACAGTCCTACTCTTACAGTACAAATAAAATAACTTGAAGATCTTGAAAAAGTATACTAGATTACAAAATGGTATCGTAAATTAAATTACAAAACGGCATCGTATCAGCCGAATATATTGGGATCCACTGCTCCCGATACTGTCTGATACGGGGGCAATAAGGAAGTCGCGAGTCCACATCAGCCGTTATTGCGTTGCATCTAACAGAAATGGACGGCTTCGATCACGCCATCATCATTCCACACTGCGGACGCACTCACATGACACAACATCAACCAGTAGCTCACGCACCTATATATATATATATATATATATAGCGAGCGAGGCACGCATCAACATTTGTGAACACACAGCGATTTAGCGTTTTGTTAGAGAGATGAGAGTGATGGAATCGTGGCCGTTGGCGGAACCTGCGGGGAGACATGGGCGGAGAAGCGAGAAGATGGTGAGGAGCTCGAGCTCGAGCTTGGGATGGGTAGTGGTGCTGCTGGCTCTGACGGCGTCCATGGTGGTGCTGCCGCTCATGCTGCCTCCTCTGCCTCCGCCGCCGCTCATGCTCCTCTTTTTTCCGGTGGGAATCATGGCGGCGCTCATCTTCCTCGCTTTCTCGCCCGCCACCGGACTTCAGGTCCGACCTGTCAATTACTGTAAATGATTGTTTGGATCAATCAGTGTTAGATTGCTATATTCTAATTTGATGATCAATAAATTTCTTCTTTCAATGTTTCAAACATGACAAAACAACTTTTCCTGATTTTAGTTCAAAAACTAAACAAATGCAGGACCATAAATAATTGTGATGCTATACTATATTCTATATAATAATGTAGTGTTAAATTAAGACTGAATGAATGTGTGAAAAATTTAACATAGTTTAGCAAAAGGATATGTTTAAGAGACAACTCAATCAGCACATATCTTTATTAATTTATATTGACTCAAACACAAGGCATATTTATAGAATTTTGAACATGTTTGTGCAGGAAACATAACAATAACACAGCATAACATATATAACATGGGACAGTGAATGATAAATAATGTATATGCATTTGCGCTTCTTTAAATGGAACTCAAAATTTTCAGACCATGCCACATGCAAGGATTGCTACCTACCGAGTTTCAGCCAACATGTGGCCCTCTCCTCTAGGATACAACCTCTGTCACTGCCTAATACTAATACTTATACTAATACATGTACCACTCTCACTTGTTCCCACAAAATCATTGGCCCCAGAACATGACTGATAAGATAATAAGCGGAGAACCTTGAATCTGGGTTATATGTCCCTTAGAATTTCCCTGATCATCTTTAATGGAACAAGTCCTTCAGTTCGGATAGCGTTCTTCTTTGGATTGGGACTGATGAAATACAGTGTCGGCAACCCTCGCACCTGACAGTTCATTTGCAACCGACCAATATGAGCTACTAAACATAAAATACAAGAAATTCATGATAACCAACACATGCTTCTTTTCTTGTAGCTTCATCCACTACCATGCATGGCAAAACAAATATTGTTTACATCTCAATGAATATGTACCTGCATATCCCGAACAAGTTCATGCTCAACGTCTGTATCAACCTTGACAATTGTCACCTTGCCCTCGTACTCCACAGCAAGCTGTGACAGTAAGATATTTACAGGTTAGTTACTCCTCCTTCCATTTAGGACGCCTAAGCTAATTTCTTACCATAATGCTGACAGTAAAGGAGAAGATGTGGCATTGCCTCTTAAGGCCCATTTCATTTTTCTCATTACTGGCAAAAGAAGGATTTGTTTTTTCTCAGAAGAAAGGTAGATGCATAATCCACTTCAGACAAATAACTACACAATGAGAACAACTTTTTGGCCTTACACTTTTGGGTTATGGTGGCCAATACTTGTCTAAGATTATCGTTGAACTCATTCATATGGAAAACCAAAAGATTTATCTCAAGAGTGGTTGTTATTCCACTGTTTATGTCGGGTTTTATTGGTGAAAGAATATCAACATAAGAGTTACTAACGTCATAGATAGATAAAACTTAGAACAAATGAAAGCAAGTAAAGGAAAACCATAAATATAAATAATACAACTCCCTGAAGCTATCATCATACTGCTACACATTTCTTCTCGAAGTTCATTACTTTTCAAAATTTTAAAAGGACGATGGAAAAAGAAATGTGTATGCCTCTAAAGGTATCTCAGTCATTATGAACAAAGAAATCCACCCAATGTGTTTAGCAGATTTGACCATATCCCTAACATAAAAAAATCCAAGTAAAATAAACGCCTCTCCAACATTAACAGTGGCTACTAGAAGAACTACCAAAACATTTATTCAACTGTGAATCAGTAAAAACATTGAAAGAGTTTCATCTTCCATACAACATTTACCAAATGGGGGCAAATTGTAGCCGCATGGTTGGGTATCATTGCATCAATAAACACCCACATAACAATACAACATCAGAGGAAAATAAAAAGAAAAGGTTAATCTAAATCTCCATAACCAAGATGAGTAGCACACCAGATTTCGATACCAATAGGCTCAATTTATTTGCAGTTGATGCACCGAACAAATGGTTGTTATACAAGCAGTGTCTTTTGCAGGAGACCTTTACAATAATTTTCGTAGATTTCGTCATTATAACATATGATTTGGCTTGTTCCAGATCTTTACTAGGGAAAATACGAGAATGCAGTACAAAAAATTAGTAAACCTCCAAAGTTTTGTTACACCCCCTACATATATAAACAGAAAACCATATGGACAACTTAGACAGGAAACAAACAAATTTCTATCCTTTTAACATCTACTCTCAGGGCAATCAAATTTCAAAAAAAACATACTAAATGGACCCAAGTTCATGTTTCCTTATTAACATCCATCCCACTTGGTAGAGCAACGGCAATTACAAATGCCACATCAAGCGAAGAGGCTTAGAGCTACAAGTAGGCCTATCGAACACCATTAGCTCTTCTATGATTTCAATCAACAAATGACATCCAAACTGAGGGAAAAGAATGATCTTTCAAATATTGAATACTTCCTAGTCTTGCATTTGAGGCTCAATGAAAACATTATTTAGAAAGACTGGACATACCGCTTCAAGCTGTTGAGCCATCAAAGTGCAGGGTCCAGACCATGTAGCATAGAAATCAATAATCACGGGTACCTTCAAACGCCCCCTAATGAGCTCCTGAACCTCTTCTGCTGACAATTTTGGCTGTCCCACAATCCAACATATAGATGCACAATTAGATCGAGAAACCCATCAAAATAACCTTCCAAAAATGATTATGAACAGAAACTTGAAAGCATACCACGGTGTAATCGGCTTCAAAATAATTGTCCTGAATTAGAGTGCAGAGCAGCTTTGTTGAAAGTGAAGAGAGAGAGTTGTTGGAGTTGGGGAAATGGGATTGGGAAGTGGAAAAGATGGAATTTTGGAGGTGGGTTTTGAAGGAGGAGCGAGACGGGAATGGAGAGAGGTGGTGTGGAGGAGGATGCGAAGAGAAGAAGGTTGCGGAGGAGACATGAGGCCTGATGTGGGTGTGGAGTTGGAGAGCCATTTTTGTACCTCTGCTCTGGAGTGGGAGAGAAAAGACTTTTCAGGGGTTTTAGGAGAAAGAGATATATTTAAGGGTGTGTTTGGGACCTCCGATAACTTTATCCTTATGGGGAAAGGGTAATACCTGTCCGAGATAAGGAAGTTGAGGAGTTACTCCTTTCTTTCCCTTGGAAATTTACCAGATTGTGTTTGGTTCGCATGTACATTGGACTTTCAATCCAATTTTAGAATTTCAAATGCTGATTCCATTTGAAGTGACTTAAGATGAGACATCAAACTAAAATTATTTATTTTGAACTTGAATAAATTCGTATATAATTTTTTGGATATACGGGTATCATATCACATTTTGGTTCTTCTTAATCGACTTGCAACAATTACTTGTAAATACAAGACAACGAAATATTTAGTTATGATCTCATAAAAATGTACTGAATTACAATTCAATATTAAATTAGTGTACTTATATTAACTTTGTTATTGTGTGGTTGCACAATTTTCATTTTGTCTTACGAAACTCTACGACGTTAAGTTTCATTGTAAGAAGAATAAAATGTTACTTTTTTATTTTTAAATTTTCAAACGTGTGTCACTCATGTCTCTCAGTTTTCTTCTTCTCAGAGTACCACTTCTCAAACGGCTTCTCTCAAAATTTCAATTTCATCTGCTTTAGTCTGACACTCACACTCTTAATCTCTCTCTCCCATATTTAATTGATCTTATTTTTATAGATGTTAAAGTGTCTTGAATGCAGCTCATGATTAGGTTTTTTATTCTTGAATTTGAAATTTGATGCGTCATTGACTATATTGAGCGTTGATTTTTGGGTTTTTTTGGGGTTTTGAACTAAAGATTGTCAGGTTTTTTAATTTGATTTGTACTATTAATCGGATTTTTTTCAACTTTAAGTTTTGGGGTTTAAACGTCCTCATCGGGGGACAATATTTGGTTGTGAGTTAGCACGTGATGGTGTAATTTTTTTATATATTACTAGTGATATCAAATTGTACAATTACCTAGTCACAAAGCTCTATGCTCACACAACATACACCAGAGATCCATATTGGAAGCCTTAAAGAACAAATTATACCTTCTTATTTGTGTTTGTTGGTTACCTTTAATGAACTTTACAAAATTAATTAATTGAGAAATGAAAATTGAATGGTGAAATAGCTCACTTAGTTAGAGCGTGTGACTGTTAACCACAAGGTCGGAGGTTCAATTTTTTCTCCTTTGTATATAAACACAACAACATCAATGATAATTTTTTCATGTACTTTTTCTCTACTTCATATTTCTCTTTTAAATTCTCTCTATTTTTTCTTTCCTCTTCACCATAATTTTCAGATTCAAAACACATGCACCCACTAACTCCTCTTCGGCTCTTCTCTATCTTTGAATTCATGAACAAAAAAACCCACCTACGATTTGGCAAAGGTCAAACTCTAAACTACCAACTCGACTGCAAAATCATTCATTATAACCTTTTATTTGAATAGGTCTTGTCGTAACTTAACGATGATTTCAAATTCAGTTCCAAAAAAGAGAGTGAGATAGAGTGAAGATGGAGAAGGGATGTGAATGAGTTTGAGTGACACTATTTTTGTCAATTAAAACAAGAGATAATGATATTTTGTTACACCTAACTATAGCGAAATGATACTTTCATACCCTAATTATTTTTTTCTCTTTTTAGTACACTGACAATATTTTTGTGACAACCTACCTCTTAAAATACCTAAACTACTATTGGTTTAAGAATCATAAATTGAATTGGATCAATTTTGTTTATCTTTGGTTCAATTTGGTTTGTATTTAAGACGCAATTACAATTATGCCCCCAAATCTAAAATTAAATTTGAACCATTTCAAATCTGGTTTGATAAATCAAATTGGACCAGTTCTATTATGATTTTTTAAATTAATCATTTTAGCATAGGTTGTCACAAAAAAATTGTCAAGGTACTAAAAAAGAAAGAAAAATAGTTAGCGTATAAAAGTGTCATTTCGCTATAATCAGGTATAATAAAGTGTCATTATCCCTTAAAACAAATAATAATAAAAATTAACAAAGTGGATGGCAAGAAAATGTAAGTTATGTGACTTAAAGTAATATATGCTAGTTAGACATAGTTTATTGCAAGTCTATATACACTTAAGCGTGTGCATGTGAAATTAACCCTCGTCTTTAGGGGTGTTCATAAAAAACCGAACCGACCAAAACTGACCAAACCGAACCAAAAATTAGTCGGCTTTGGTCGATTCAGTTCTGGTCGGTTTTGCTCTTGGTCGGTTCGGTTTCGGTTCAATTAACCAAAACCGATCAAAAACCGAGCCGACCGACTCCGGTTCAAATTATAATGACTCTCGGTACCGTAAACGTAAGTAAGGTCCTTGGGTTGGGTTGGAGTCCCTTTCCTTCAGGTCTGTTTAAATATGAAATACCGAGAATCCTTTTTTAGCGACTCTATCAGGAAAGATATGACAGAACTTTCTATATATAGATTCTAGATATAGCACGTAGAGATATAGTCAAAGTTGAAATATGTCGTTACGATTCCGGATGGGGGGTCTAATTTCTAGATTTAACAGAACGGATTCGGATTCGGACGAGTAAGGGAAGAGGGCTTTAGAACTTGAGCACTCCCTTCGTGGGGATTCCATTGGAGACTCCAAATTGAAAGAAACTCATTTTATTCCAATTGAAATGAAATAATTTTATTCGAAGTTAAGGAATAAGAACTATGAAAATGGGGGCTTCCGTTCGCCAAATTTGTGAAAAATGTGAATTCTCCGGTTTATGCTTCAATTTAGGGTGTTTTTCAATTGGATTTTTCTTTTTGGGCTTTATTAACGTTTTATTTTAGTTCGTTTAAAATTATTATACATAATTCTTCTAAAAACCGATCAAAATCTAATCATTTTTTGCTTAATTTATGAATTTTTTTGGTTTGCAGTTGATTTTCGGTTCAATTCGGTTCCTATCTTGCTTGTGCCCTTCTTCTTACCAAAGCATTCCGGCTTTATTCCAGGTCTCACCCAAAAACCGACCGAACCGACCGAATTTTTTTGGTTCGGTTTCGGTTTGATTTCTTCAAGAACCAAACCGGTCAGTTCGGTTTTGGTCGGTTCGGTTCAAAAACCGAACCGTGAACACCCCTACTAGTCTTATCCGCATCATCATTAATATAACGATTGAAATTAACGATTTCATATTTACTGCATGTGATTTTTTCCATTTTACACACAAGTTTATTCCAATTGCATATTAATTTTTTTTTAAAAATAATCAAGACATAAAAAAGTTTAAGGGAAAGAAGATGTGTTTTATTTTTAGATATTGAAATGAGATGTTTTATAAAAGGACACTTTACTACACTTAATTATGTCGTTTTACATTTTGCTACTATAACTATTTTTATATATCTTTAGTATCGTAACTTATACTTTGAGACATTTTTCTACACTTATGTTATTTAGGGACATAATTAAGCCTCAAAATATCTAAAAATACAAGTTAGGATACTAAAAAAGAAAAAAAATCTAGGTGACAAAGTATGAAACAATCATAATTAGGTGTAGTAAAATATCTTTTCGACAATGAGAAATCAAATTTAATTAGAAATAAACAAATAAAAATTTAATATTACATTATTTATATCTATACATAAAACTCTCCCCATCCTCTTATGAACACGTGTGAATATAATCTTTGTTTTGGATGAAAACATACTGCTTTAATATAGTTCAAAAACAAAAACTTCATTAAAAAGTTTGTTATATAATACAATATTTTCAAAGTTATTTCAAGGTTGATAAAAGTATTTTCGGATCTGTGCAAAACATCAGCTTTGTATACATTTGAGTCAACTTTAAAAATTTATTTCTCAACAATATTAATTTCTTTAATGTTTAGAAAAGCTTGAGCTTTCCATTTTTTAATACAAAATCGTTTACATATTATCATAGGGTTCTAATCGAATACAAACGTGGGGTTACTGTACAAACATTTGAACGACTTTCATCCGTTCGATCACGAGTTCGACGGTCTTGATTGGACGAAAACTGTTATGGCAAGTCAATGTAAATATATTAGCCAAATACAAGCTGAAAGATCCTTTCATCTACTTACAAGGGTAATATTGACAAATTGACTATTGGATTAATTATCTGATAATAATTATTTCCACAATTTTCGCCATTTGAATTATCAATTCGGATTAGAATCCTTCGGACGATTCCATATCAAAGGTAACCTAAAATTGTACGATAGTCTTCGATTAACCCTAGATGGATGCACTCTTCCTACCTTACTCTTAAATAACCGTCTGCACATTCATCAAAACTACACTAGTCTAGTTTTTAGTTCATCAACAAATGCAATCAAAATTCTTTGTTACAATGTCGTCATCAGGCAGGAAGTCTCAGAGGATAGCCAACATCCCAAAGAAGAGGAGTGCTGGTAAGTGTATGGTGAAGTAAAATTTCATATGACATTTTCGATCTGCTTGATTTGATGTTTTTAGGGTCATCCATATTTCTGGATTTGGGGTTTTTCAACATGCAAACCTAAATAATTACCCACTCATAAAATCATCACATAGAGTAGCTTGAATTAGCAGATCGATCAAGTTTGTTGTTATATGTTTCTATTTTTTGTCTTATTTTACTAGCTGAGTGTGTTGTCTTCGCAATTTTTTGTCTTTTTTGTCTACTGTAATTCTTTGGTTGTGTATATGCCACATCTAATTTTGTTTATTTATGTTACTTTTGTTCTTTGTTTTGTTGACTTTTGTTCTTCTTCTTTTTCGGGTTATGCATGATTTATCTTCTAATTTATTAGTTGAGTGTGTTGTAATATAGCATGTTTCATTATCTCATTAAAACTTCTCGGTTTGCTGCTCATGTGATCATTTTTTATCTATTGTTCTTTTGTTTAATAGTGTTTTAACGTGTCATGTACATATGATGGTATGTCCCGTTATGTGATGAGTTGTCTCATGAACATGCAATGCTTCATTCTGTAATGTACATCTATTGGTTTATCTTGTGTCATGTATAGGGAAAGTTCTATTCTCTCGTGTTCTTTTCATTGTGTCATTGGCTTCATTTTCTTGTTCTTTCATTGTGTCATTGGCTTTGTATTCTTATATTGTGTCATTGAATAAGTATTCTTGTATTGTGTCATTGGCTCGGTAATTGTCTATTGTGTCATTTGTAAGTATCTCCCATTGTGTCATTTGATATGTTCTATTGTGTCATTGACTAAGTATTCTTCTATCGTGTCATTGGCTCGATAATTGTCTACTGTATCATTTGTAAGTATCTCTCATTGTGTCATTTGATATATTCTATTGTGTCATTTTATAAAATTGTCCATTCTAGCACTTGCTTGCATAGTATTATAATTTGTCATTCACATCTAGTTTTACCTTTTTCATATTAGAAGTGTTTCATGCACATGTAATTTTTCATGTGTCATTAACTTTGCAATCTTCTATTGTGTCATTTGCTGGATAATCATATATTGTCAACTGTTTTTATATTCCATTGTGTCATTAGAGATGTAGTTTTATTGTGTCATTAGAATGTAGTTTTATTGTGTTATTATCTTGAATGATCTATTCTTTCATTTGTTTGGACACATCATTTTGTCATGCATATGTAATACGGTAGTGTGTCATGCTTATCTAATGTGCTATTATGTCATACATGTTTATTGAGCTCTTGTCTCATGCATATTTAATGTGATATTGGTTCATGCATTTTCAATGTTGTACTACATTTTTTACTACGTTTTTATTATGACATTTCACTTCAATCATGTATCATATCCAATTACAATTTTTATCCCGCAATGACTGTAGATACTCCTATGGTCATGAACCTTGAAAATTCAGACGCTGAAGATAATGAAACTCTTATCAATCGCTTGAAGAGAATGAAGTTTTCAAACTCCATCCATAATGCAGGGAAGGAAACACTCTCAAGTGGACATAAGAGTTGGAAGTGCAAGCAAAACTGCCATGGCGTGAAGATACGTCTTCCTATGAAGAAGTCAAGAAACAGTGTATCCAAAACACCAAGTTCGACCCGTCATGCTGCCCCAATCCCTCAGTTACCACGTCAAACTTCATCCACTTCTGCACAAGTATCTGTCCAACCTCATCCTCTAGTCGTGGAAGGTGTCCGCCCACTGCTTCCCAAACTCCACACCAGATCATCTCCATTTGGCCTTTACAAAGCTTTGAGCAAGATGACGCCGGCTCAGAGGAATGATATTTTTTCAATGGGGTTTGGGGCACTATTTCATTTGAAGATAAGTAAGATTCCCAAAACTATTGGCTTCTGGTTGGTCGATAACTTTGACCCTGTCAGCATGTTTATTGTAATGCACAATGGTCAGCGGTTGCATATCATAGAGCTGGATGTCCAATGTACTCTTGGCATTCCACGTGGCAATATGATAATTGGTGCGAAGAGACCCACCTCGCAGTACCCTGGTCTGCAAGCTTGGAGGGCACAATATGGTGCTACTACTTCTGCTATAATCCCTAGGGTAATTTACAGGAAGATGAGGGAGCAGGTTAATGGTGGAGTTCTATTTAAACAGAATTTTCTCGTTATGTTCTCATCTGTTATGATTGAATTTGGAACAAGTCGTTTTGCAAACCAGAGTTTTTGGGAAGCTATAGAAAATACTGATCGGGTTAGTGACTACAACTGGTGTGCACCATTTGTTGACAGTTTAGTTTTAACCAAATACGATTGGAGTGCAAGGAGGGGAGAGGAGAAGAGTTGGTTCTATGGTCCCCTCACATTTCTTTTGGTACGTCATTTCCATTGTTCCATCTAAATAATTATTTTTTGCCACTCAATTATCTAACGTTTACTGTATTCTATATGTAGCTATTTTATCTTGACCGAGTTGAATTTCAAAGGGTTGTGGTTCCAAGGATTTACCCTACCCTCATCGGATGGAATGACAATATCTTGTTGGATAGGATCACGAAGGAAGAAGAGGAGCTTGCTTTCGGGAAAGGCTTCATGGTCCCTGACAGAGTTCCTATACCTCCATCTGGGGATGATGACATCAGTTCAAGCGGTCCAGAGCCTCCTAGGACTCCTACTGGAACTAATTTAATGAACCACACCCAGGTATAATTTTAAGGCTACCTAATTGGAATATCAACTTCTTTTTTTTTTGTTTATGGACATTCCCTAATCATAATATTATTTTTGTGCCTTTAAGAAACAATTTTTAGTACGCCGGATACACATTCTAAAGAGGAAAATAGGGATCAATTTATTGAGTAACTTGGTTGCAATGGGTGCTTCATGGTTTGGGGTAGATGATGATGAACAGGGCAGATCTTCAATCGATGCTCAAGCTGAGATGTCTGCAAATAGTCCACTTGATGATCCTTACTGGTCTGATCCAGTTGTAATGGAATCTTGTGACAAGACATGGGATATTATTAAGAAGGAAGACTACACTGGCCTTTACCATGGTATTCGAACCGAGACTAATTACACTGTCCAGGGCGAAGCACCTGCATCTTCTAATGAAATTGCTCAGACTGCTCAACCGACACATGAGATTCAAAAGGAAACTATCGCAACTGCTCAGGATGAAGCGCCTTCGTTTGACCTTGGTATTGACCAGACCCCACAACCCAATCATGGAGTTGTGGATGATCCTGGGTCATCGACCGTTCGTCAGGAGAATAATGATGCACCTATGGGTTGTAACATCTCCCCTGTCCAACCAAAGAACCTTTCTGAGTGCTTCATGGTGGACACCGAGTCCGAAGATGAGGAACAACAACATGCATTGAATCTTAGTATCAATTTGGGTCGTGGTGCGCGAGTGCCAAAACTGCCTCGGGTACTACTGTCTCCATATGCAAAAAGAAGAACCAGCTTTACCAAAGAGATTAAGTCCCATGAGTCTAGATTTTTCCAATATATTATTGGAAGTGAAGACACATCAATGAAGTAAGTTTTTTTGTTTGTTGTGAACATGTTAGTTAGTTCAGTTCATTATTTTAATTATACTCATCGTCTAACTAAGTTTTGTCGAGCCAGTTCATATGTTTTCATGGAGGACAATGGTCATTATTCAATGAAACTCGTAGATGCCCAAACATTGAACCATAAAGTAGATGTTCGCCCTACTGTCGTTGCTGCGTGGATGAGGTACCTAAATGACGTCGAAAAACTACGTAATCCCGACGGTCCTGCACGATGCTTTATAAGCACAGATGCTTCGGTTTGTACTGACTACTTTTAGTGTGGTTACTGTTTTACTTAATATTCATTATTGTTCAATATTACATTTGTCACATGCTCTCAGGTATTATTGGGACATGAGGAAGATGTTAACATGCATGGCATCAGAAATTTCAAAGAGGTCGCCACCATCGAGTTGGGTAGAGCTGTAGTTACTGCGCATAAGAGTGACCTGGTATCCATTTCCTTGTATTTTTGCGATGTCAAACATGTTTCATTTGTTGTTGAACGGATTAACATTAACATGTCAATGTTGTTCAGATTACGGTAGCCGCTTGTGTTGGTAAGGTATACTTCATCATGTGCTTTGACATCAAGAACCATATCATAGAGTTGTTTGACCATACATTTACTAACCAGAGGGAAGGGTTTCGCTATGGTGTCTTACCAGAGAATATTGTAAGTTTTGATGTGTTCCATTAATCTACATACATTGGTTTTTTTGTTATATGATTATGCTATTATTCATCCATTGTTTTCAATATTGCAGCGAAAGGGTGTTTGTTCAATTATTGATGATCATGATTCTAATGCTGCTAGAATCATGATGAATGTAGTGATAACTATGGTCAAAATGCCATGGTCTAGCAAACTCAATGCGGTGGATGCTGGAATATTCACAATGTGGCACTCCGAGAATTATATGGGCTTGACACAGTGGAAGGTCGCGTTACGGACCAATGGGGTATGTTGTTTTTTTACACTGCCACAATGTACATCTAAGTACATAATTTGAAATTTTTCATTCTCATTTGCCTAATACATTTTGAACTGGTTATACCCTTTTCGTAGGTTGCTCAGATACACAAGCTTAGGATTCGAATGCTCTTCAAACTCATCTCTTGGGGCCGGAACATTGCATGGGAGACCTTGTATGAACAAGCAGTTGAACATTATGCAAATTTGGGCATTGTGTTTAAGGTTAAAGATCGACGCAAAACACAATGACGATGTGACTTGTGTTTTTTTTCAGAATGCCTCGGCAATCTAGTTGGATATTTTTAGTTTGGAACATTTAGTTTTTGGGTTTTTATGTTTCCTGAATTGTAAGTCCTTTCGGCTTGCAAAGTTTAATATCAAGTAATAAAGTTAGTTTCTGTTATATTTTCATTACCTATGTCATCTTAGTTAACATGATACCTCGTATTACAATTTGCAAGATTTATAGTACTGTACACCCCAGATTAGTCATCAACCTGTACTTAATATGTCATACTCCAAAGTGAGTATTTTTCATTTGCTCATTTGAATTGTGATTTTGCTCCTGCTTATATTTACTTTTGTTTCATCTATCATTTGCACAACATACATGCTTCAACATTTTAATTTTTTTATTCAAAGGTAAACCAGTTCATTGGTGTATACACAAACTCCAAATTTAAATATAGTAATGTTCAAGTCACACAATGTCTCAACACCAACAAATAACAGTGCAAGATTTATTAGAATTACACGAAATATCTTCTCGTTATCACCCATGTACCCATTATCACCTTCATTGGACTCGTACAACTCTTGCTCTGAACCTTCTACCCGACATCACCGTCGGTTTCATCCTCATCCGACCCATCTGAACTGCCGTTGTTTGTTTCTGAAGTACCATCAGAACTGGTAGAGTCCAGTTAAGGAGGCTAAAGACCTGGTGGATATCGGTCCTCCCTGTTTGAATCGTCCGAGTCCCGAAGAGGCGCATGAAGGTGAGGGAGGAATTAGCCCATGCTCACCACACTGTTCCACATCTTCGTCTGGATCCCTCAACTTTTCCAACTTCCAGAATAGAGAGTCCAGTTGTTGAATTGGTGGATGGGAAGAAGCACCTTCTTCAATTTTGTCCTTCTTATCAGCAACGGGGATTCTCTTTGGTGAATGATGGTGGCATTTTACGTTTTGGTGTCATGTTCCGAGATTATCTAAGTGTCGATGGTTATGAGTAGGTTAAATTTTTTTTATTGTGGGACTTGAAGATCAGACAAAGTTGGATGATTTTTACAATTACAGACCACAGTATCATTCAATGGTTGCAGGTAAAGTGTTTCATTGATTATATTTTAAATTTTTTTATTAATTTTACAAATGACAGAATGAGAATTTTTTTAACCAAAATGATTTTCTGGAAAGAAAAATATCAATATTACGAGAGTATAATTTATTGAGGCCAAACTAAATTTTATTCAATTCCAAACTAAAATGATTAATATCCAAACTAAAATGGGAAATCACCCTCTATAACAAGGTAAACTGAAGCTTTAAAATAAAACTAAAGATTAATTCCTTCAAAAGCAAGTTGTTTATTGAGCTCGTCTTGAATCTTCTTCTCACAGTTTCGTGCCGAGTGACCGTCGGCCACCTTGCAATACCCACACTTACGAACTACCTTTGCATGTTGCTTGTTTATAGCCTTTTCTCGTTCACTCTGCATTCGTCTGCCCGATCCTTTGTTCTTGCATATTGCCGGTACATACACTTTCACAGTAGGTGGTTTAGGAATGCCCGTTAGCTGCTCCACGGTTTTCCTAGTTGTTCCAGTTTGCTGGTTCGCTGAATTAGTCTTTGATGCACGGTGTTTGTTTAACACGTCCAGGAGAATCTCCAAATCATTAGCAGTGGTGTCTTTGTTGCCAATTATTGATTGAACTGTTGACCATATCTCTATGTGAAGCAGGTTCTTCATTCTTTTGTCTTTATCGGTGGATGATGTCAAAGTAGACAAACAAACTCTTGATGGTGGATCACGACACCATCGCTCGTTTATTAACGACCTTGGAATGCGACGGATTGTCGCCGCGTTCAGGACAGCGAAAATGTGTACACATATAAGGCCCTTGCCTTCAAGTCGTTTGCACTCGCACGAACAGTGTTGTGTTTCTTTATCCATGACGACATCGTAGAGTTGTTTTTTATCACCTGAGACAGTGTATGTAGTAATGGTCTCATCTTTTTTTATGTCAACTATCCCACATGAAAAAATACCTTCCATGATGTCGTCTCTAATTTTGTTGAAGAGTGGTCGGGTGAATATGTTCCAAGCATCAACTTCCAATTCAGACATTGTTGTCATTGTTGGTCGAGCAGCCACCGAGTATTGTTGTCATTGTTGTCATTGTTAACATGTTGCCTTCGTTGTGATTTCACAACACCATTAAAACGCCACATGAATTCTTTTAGCGAGAGTATCTTACTTGCATTGAAGCCGAATGTGCTATTCTGGCTTTCTGAACGAGAGGTTGTGCGGAGCAGCATTCCCATCGGGAAGTCCTTAAAATAAGCAAGTATCCAAGATTCTCTTATATCATACATGGTTGTCATAAAGTCGTTTTCATGAAGACCATACTCATCCACGATGGATATCCATCTGTCCTCGAACTCTACTAGATCAATGGTGTCGGACCAGACAATTGAATTTAACCTGCTGTGAAACGGGCTTGCAAATGGGATAGTCCTTCTCACCTACAATAAAACAATTGAAATATATTGGTGACTGATTCTTATATAAATATCAAGTGCCAATTTAAAACGTTCTACTGTAATGTATTTATAATTACCCGATCAGGCAACTTCTGCATGATATGCCACATACAGTAACGGTGTTTGGAAGTTGTGAACACTTGTCCAATAGCATTTTTCATTGCCGCGTCCTGGTCCGTTATGATGCATAAGGGTTGTTTGCCTAGCATTGCACGCATGAAACAACTGAATACCCAGACAAAAGACTGTATGTCTTCCTTAGATATAAGCGCTGCCCCAAACGTGATACATCGACCGTGGTTGTCAACACCGGTGATGGGACAAAAAACCATAGAGTACCTATTATTTATCAAATGACACAATTATTAAACTGTACATTGATTCTCAAATTACAGTACAATATACTTCTACTAAATGCTTCACAGGACAGTAATGTTATTTATTTTTATTTTGCCATTATTAAATTAATAAATTGATCACGGAAAAGTTTTGATTTCATCATGTATTTCAGGTAATCTTATTTCAAAAATACTGAATTGAATGACACTTTGTATTGTTTACCTGTTGGTTCCGTATGTCGAGTCGAATGAGATACAGTCTCCCCATTTTGCATAATTCATCCTCGAATGACCATCTACCCAGAACAACCTTGTTAATCGATCATGTTCATCAACATCGTACTCATAATAAAAGTCTGCATCAGCCTGTTGCTCATAAATGAAATCGTTGATTACCATTTAGACATCCGCATCTGATATGTAAACCTTCAAGTCCCTTTGGCAGTTGCGGAAGTCAACAACGGTCGCCCCGACATGTTTAGGTCCACCTACTATAGAGCTGCACACATTGTATGCCGCTGTCGCTCCAATGTTCGCCTTCTGACAGTCCATTATGAATTGTCTCTGCGTGTCATTTAGGGATCGATTGCCACGTAGCTCTTGGAAATGTTCCTGGCTGTAAAATGGATGATTGTGTGCCCCTAGGAATTTCACAATAATGTACCGTCCATCTGCAGCCAACTTCAATGAGATCATGGCGCGACATCCAGTTCGGGTTGTGATGCACCTTCTCTTTGTATACTGCCGGAACTCTTCGTCATTCTCAGTAGTTCGGGCAACACACTCACCCTCCCTTGCACAAGTCACATACTTCAACGTTATCACAGATTTTGTTGATTTCTGGGTGCCAAGCCGGGACATGAAACCACAGTATCTCCCATATTGTTTGTAGAAATTGATACCGACAGGGAGATCAGGAAACCTCATTCCAATTGTTGGTTTGATATATGTGGGACATTTTGGTAAGTAATCACCGTTTTCATCGATCGTCCACCTCGTTGTCTCATCTGTCAGTTAGTCAGGTATTGTAATCATCAAAATTAATTTATAATGGTTCAATTGTTGAAAAAATCGTCGATTAAATAACATATATAATACTTGGCTTCTCAATTGTTTCAGTAAGATTTGTTATAGTGCTTAGGGATCCTATAGAACAAATCCGAAATGAAACAAAATCAGTACATCGCTTATTTGAGCTTTTCAACCATTATTATAAACGTTTCTTTAAGTATTAAGAGCATGCTGAAAAATGTCAATTACCTTCGTTTTCTGTTTGGTGATCAGTCAAGTTCACGATTGTTGGAAAAACTGTAGAGCAAACCATATGCAATCAGTAGAAATATATTCTAATATACTAATGAATAGAACCCTATTAGAAGATCGAACTCACCGTTGGACAATGATTCATCGCCGTAGATTTCAATGACCGCCATCGTCTTCTTCTTGGAGTGTCCTATTACTAGTCAATTTGGGATCTGAGTTTGGAACGTGTGTTGAATGACTCGTTCAACCCATGATTTATAAACAATTTCATGATTATTGTCCCTTCATTTTAGGAAGTGGTAGAGTTAATGGGTTATGGAAAGACATATATACCCTCGTTGACTTATTTTATCCCTATTTTAGTTTGTTTCATCGTAATTAATCCATGCCATTGCTTCTTAAGATCTAATTGTCATCATTTGTTCTAAGATTTGTACAATAAATGACATTTGTATCGGAGTCCATCCCTATTATCATGATATATTAGAGATATATTAAAGAAAGAGTGAACATACATCAAATTTGTCAAGACTGAAAAGACATATTTTATTAGTAACTTTCTTGTTAAATTTGACTTTGTTGAGAGTGTTGTAGCATACATGTGTTATACCATTAATATTATACATGAAAACTAGCTGAAACTATGTGGCAGCAAACATACTCATTATTCTTCTTTTATTTTTTGAAGCAAATAACTTTATTAAAACACGCGACATCCATGCCTAACACGCTAACGAGCATCGGTGTGACAAACCCCTCACCTAATTCAAAACTCGTATTTGAAAGTACAAACTTAGCAGAAAATCCGCTGGTTGATTATAAGAATGCTTATCAAAGACGCGTTTTCCACATCTTTCAAAGTTTCAAAACTTTTACTTTATCTCTCTCTGTTAACTTTTTATGAAAATTATGTTTTTTTTGCAAAATGACAAAAATACCATTGTATGCGTTTTTAAAAGCAAATAAAATTATTTTACTTATTTTTATATTTTTTTTAGAAAACAAAGAATAAAAAATTGTGTTCGAGTTAAAAAAATAATAAATAAAATTTAAAAATCCATTTTAAATAATTAACGCTAAAATATTTTTTTATTCTTTTCTATAAATAAAAGTTTGAAAGTTAATGGAGTTATGTGACATTTTTCATTTTTTAACTTATTTAAAAAGAGATAAATATAAGCAGTAGCATCTAGGGCTGTCCATCGAGTCGGGTTGGGTAGACTCGGCTCGGGTCGTACCCGACTCGGTTGGAGTTGGGTACCAAAATCCAGAACCGATACTCGACTCGGTTGAAGAGTCGGGTAGTCGGGTAGACTCGGGTGTCGAGTGAGTCGGGTATAGCCAAGACACTTGATGGGCCTAAATACTCAAATTCAATTTAAAATCGAAATTCTTAAATGTTAAACAAAACCCTAACCCCCAATTTGAAATTGAAATTGAAATCCCCAAAATTAAAATTTAAATCAGAAAACCTAAACCCTAACCCCAAATTGTAAATTGAAATCAGAATTCGTAAGCCCTAACTCCCAATTTGGATTTTAAATCAAAACCCCTAAATTTAAAATCGAAATCGAAAACCCTAACCCCAAATTTCAAATTGAAATAAGAAACCCTCAAATTTAGTTCGAAATCATAAAAAGCTAACCCCAAATTTTAAATTAAATATAGAAACCCTAATCTCCAATATCATTGTCAAATCGAATTCCCCAAAAATTATATCAAAATTAGAAAATCTTAATTTCAATTTCAAATTGAAATCCAAACCCCCAATTGAAATTCAAGAAGACCTAAAGTTTAAACCCATAATTGAAGATGGACATAGAATAGAAGAGGACATGCAAACCTGAAATAGAGGAGGACATGCAATATTCGGTTTCGAAAGCTTACCGTTACCGGAGTTCCAGACATCGTCGGCGAGTCTCCACTCCACCAGGGTCGCTTGAATCTCCACTGGAGAATCGAGTCGTTGGAGATTCTCCTCCCCACCATCGCTTGATTTATAGTGATGCGGTTGTGGAGAAGCACCTACAACGACTCGATTTGCATCAGTGAAGGCGAGGAGATGAGAGGAAGGCGAGGACGAGTCGAGTCGAGAGAAAGAGAGAGAGGGGCATTTTTTTTGGGTAGGGTTTTCGTCTGACTCGAACGAGGAGAAACACTGAAAGAAAAGAGAAGCGTGAGGTCGTGGGTGGAGGAGAAGAGCCCACGTCGGCATCAACGGACGGCTCAGATCAGCTCGCGCATTAGCGATGGACGGACAAGAAAGCGCCACGTTTGCTTCTGAAGCCTCAACTCTCTTTGCGTCTTCACATCCCACATCGGAAGCGTATAAAATTTTTCTAACGTTTATAAGCTTCCGTGTGGCTGTGTAACGCCCCAAAATCCGGTTTCCCGAATTAAAGTCGTTACCCGAAGAATTAAAACCTTTGAAATAACACGATGCGATATAGTTATGAAATAACTCGAGCGTCCTCAAATTACAACATAACTATCCTCGCATGAGGCCATCACATTTTGATTTAGGCGTCCCTAGTTCAAAATGGGATTGCACGAGTCAAATAAAGAAACCTGTTTACAACAAATACATCAATACCATTTCTCCTTTTAAAATTTGTATTAAACCAACAAGTAACGCGTACAAAAGTGAGGCACGACATGGCCAGACAATCAAATATTTACATCAAAATATTTTAGACAAGTTTCGATACAGAAATATACATGGCAAATGACTCAGACCAGAGTCTACAAAATTTAACAACAACAAAAATACACAGTGCGTCGACACGACACATCCCCAAAAGCTCCCTCCAAAAGTGTACTCAGGATCACCAACCTGCACAACTACAAGTAGGGGTGAACACGCTACCCAGAGACTAAAGCAAACAGCAAGGATGAGAAAAACATACATGTAAGCACAAAGAAGTCAGTAAAGTACGAATCACAACACTTCCACTACTCATCCACCAACCACGTCACAACTCCCGAGGTAACCGATTACGACCGGCGAGGGGTACCACCCTTGGTCGGTTCAACCTCCGAACGGGAATCGATTATGGCCAGGAGGGGTACCGCTCCTGCCTCGATTGCCCATTCAAACACAACCACACAATTGAGGTAACCGATCACGGCCAAGGGGTACCACCCTTGACTCGGTTCAACCCCCGAATGGAAATCGATCACGGCCAGGAGGGGTACCGCCCCTGACTCGATTATCCATCCAACCACACCCCCAAACAATTGAGGTAACCGATCACAGCCAAGGGGTACCACCCTTGACTCGGTTCAACCTCCGAATGGAAATCGATCACGGCTAGGAGGGGTACCGCTCCTGACTCGATTATCCATCCAACCACACAGCCTCTCATCACCTTTCCACCCTTCCACATCACAACACCCTTACCAACCACACCCCAACACCCTTCGATACATTCACAGAAAACAAACCAAGTGCAATAAACTAGTTCACAAAGAGGCATTTACATCCACAAAAACAAGAAAAGTGCGAGACGGAATAAGTCATCGTCTGAAAAGCAATAATATAACCATGCACAACTAGGTGCTCACAAGCAGTTCAAGTTTGGTACTCAACTAATTCACAGCGAGGCATCTATATCAACACATCAACATGCTACTTAATTCCCAACATCGAGCAAAAGGTGTTCAAACATTTCATTTTATCTCAACTAAATACTCAAATAAATTCAATCAATGCATCAAGAGAATGAGTCTAGGTAAGCTATGTCCCCCTACCTCAAATTTTCCAACGTAAGCTCCTAAGATTTTCGCGACGCCAAGTTATGCCTTTCCTTTCTCGCGGTCGTCAAAGAAATCTAAAAGTGACAAAATCACAAGTTTTAATAACTAACCGAAATCCGGATTTTCACGAAATTAAACCCAAGTGCCACCCCGACAAGTATCGCTCACTCCAACACTTCTTAATTAACCTAAGTTGTCAAAATGGGCCCGGAACGGCCCATTTTGCCCGTTAATTCGAATCTGCCCGGTTGTGTGAATTTGTCCCTCGGGACTCCGAAAATTCCCAAATTTGTGTCTAAATTCCTAATTATATTCGAGAGGACCAACGCAATTGACGGAATCGAATTCCGACACTCGAGCAATTTAATCGCGTAATTTAAAGTTTCGACACACATTTTCCAATTTTCGTAATTTAAATCCAAAAATCACCAATGGTGCCAACTATTGATTCGAGGGTTACCCGAGACCTCCCGAAACTCACAAACCCGAATTCCGGGCTCGTGGGACCACCCGGGCCACTCACGGCCCGAGAGGCCCAAACGGCCCACGGTCGCCATAGGCTGCCACGGCCAGCCATGGCAGGGGCTGGCCACTGCCGGACCACCTCCGGCGCGCCACCACACTGGCCGGAGCTCCGGTGACCGGCCGGAGCTCCGGCGAACCCTCCGGCCGCCGGAAAATTTCAAAAAAACGTCCCAAAATGCTCCAAAACACCCCTACAACTCCACTCCATCATCATTTCACTCATTTCTCATCAAACCCACAACTCAAACTCATCACGATGAGAAAAAATGAGTTGCTTACCGTAGCCAATGATGCGAGGAACCCGAATACACAAGAAAACGGTCGATCACGCGGCCGGATCGTCGGGAAATCGCCAAAAGCTCTTCTCCTCTTCTTCCTTCTTCTTCTTCTCTCGGCCAGCCCTCCTCTCTCTCTCTCTCCTTCTCTTGGTTTCTGCCGAGTATGGCTTCCCCTCCCCCTCTTTATCACTTAAACTATAATATTTAAACACTAAACTAATTAAATATACATATTTCCCATTTTCTTTTAAATCTAAATTAACCCATTTAATTTTTAACCACTCAAAAAGTCTCCCCCCCTCTAGAATCATGCCATGTGTAAAGTAGGGGGTCCCACAAGCCACTTTTGTCATTTCGGACCCGAAATCGTCCGAAACGGACACGTTTTTTCGAAACCGTCGGAACCGTGATGTTTCGCTAAAATTTAGCTTCCATATGAACCTAATATCCATAATATTACAATTTCAACTTAAAATGGCTCAAATAGTAGTCCTCGGTGATTCTCGGGTCAAAATTTGGTCAAATCGCGAATTTTTAAATTTTTATCCATTTTTCACAAAATTGACCCAAATTGACCGGGAGCGGTCCTTACAGGCTGAACCTTGCAAAACCAATTGTTGGGTTGGGCTTTGCGAGTAACTCTTCGTGGGCTGACCCTTTGTGTGAACTGTGAAGTGGTTTAGTTGGGCTTGGTTGTGGGCTATATTATACATAAAAAAAATTTTTACATATACTATCGGGTAGTCGGGTACCCAGCGGGTTCAACAATGGTACCCAATACTCGACTCGGTTGGCTTGTCGGGTAGTCGGGTATCGGGTCAGTCGGGTGTCGGGTAAGTTGGGTCGGGTGTCGGATGAGTTGGGTTGGATATCGGGTTACCGGGTAAAATGAACAGCCCTAGTAGTACCACAAGAAGTAATTCAGCTACAAATACCATGTTTAAGTACAAATGTACGAATAAAGGAGGGCCATTGGATTTAAAAACAGACGGATCAAATCACTCATAAATAAGAGTGGCGCGCTGTAATTAGTTATTATTTTACGCCCTTTCATGTCTATTGTCATTGAACATGGGGCAATACAATATTTTCTATAGGTGTTGAGAATATGAACCGCGTTCAATACCAGATTTGGCGTGACAAATATCAAAATCTTTTCTTTCCTTTCTTAGTGTAGCTTTAAACTCTATCAATCCCCATTCTATTTTTGTTGAATCACCAAACCCTGTCAACGATGGCTTCATCGATTTGGTCTCGATTTTTCATGCCGATCTGCTCCAAAGAGACCAGCAAAGTGGAAGTCGCAGAAGATCCTCAATTTACCGAGTACTAGAAAACAAGGTCAGTAGTGCTGATTGTTTTTACATTTTCTCTTTTGTTTTGATTTGCATGTGTTGATTGAATGTCCATGGAATAATGACGATTTCTCTCTGAACTATGTTAGGGCAATGCAATTCTCATCTTGCATGTCTTGATCTATATTTGTTTGATTTGCACGTTGTCATTTTCTCTTATGTTTTAATATGCATGTATCGATTGAATGTCCATGGAACAGATCGATGACTTTCTGAACTATGTTAGGGCTTGTGCAGTTTTGGTCTTGCATGTCTTGATTTGTGATTTTTATCAATATGTAATTACTATCAAATCAAATTTCTATCAATTTTATATGGCTACTTAACTAGTGATTAGGTATGTAATTGCTAATATACTGGAGGATCAATCATTTGATGTATGTCAGACATGATGTTGGGTTATGTTCAATTTTTGGTTCATGGAACACTGAAATCATGGGCCACTGCCAATGCTTACGTTTTTTTCAATTATCAAGTTCTACATCTCAATATAATCTCATGATTCAATTATTAATGTTTCAATTAGTTCATTATTCCATCGTAACATACTCAGTCATTTCATATTTATCATGTCAAATGAAATCATAGGAATCGTGAAATGAAATCATGAAATTATGTTCAAATTTAATGATTCCATTTGCACATAATCTAATGATTCCATTTTATGGTTTCACCTTTAATGGAACTATGAAATAATTTTTACTTACTTTCATTAGTACATTTATGTTATTTAATTCCTTTAGTTTACATATTCCATGTTTGCATCTGTTTCATCGTTTGAATTTAATTAACTGTTTTATTTCGTCATTTAATTAAGTAGCATAGTTTGAATTTGGACTTTCCTCCTTAATTTTAGTAAGATTTTTCTGAATATATATCACAAATTCAAATCTCTAGAATTGTGGATTTTCAAATTCAAATTCTTATTTTAATGCATATTATTAAGGGGTAATGACAGTTGACTACACCGAACTATGTCACGTTTCAAATTTAATACCCCAACTTACAAATTTTCATTTGGGATACCCAAAGATTAAATAAGCGACACTTAGCCCAACTTCTGTTAAATCTAACTGATTTGGTATGTTAAAAAGTCTAAAATACCCTCAATAACTTTGGTCTGTTAAATCAGTCTGATTGGTTCAATTGATATGATTATGAAATGACTATTTTACCCCTAATTGAACAACAAATTTAACTAATGGTTTGAGGGCAAATTTGACTTTTCAACTACACAAATAATAATAATAATTCTTTAATAATTAAATAAATATATTATCATTAATTAATTGATTATATTATATTATCATTAATCATTAACTAATTGATAATTATATTAATCAAACCCTAAATCTACTTCAAACCCTAAATCTACACTAGCCGCCACTCCACTCTCCGCCGCCGCGACTCCGACCGGCGACTCCGCGACCTCCCGGCGACTTCAACCTCCCCGTCAACTCCTTCTAGTGTCCGCGGCGGTTCTCTGGCTACGCGCAGCAGCTCCAGCTCGTCCTCGCTCAACTCCTCCGCGCCTCTCCGCACATCAGAACCAGGCGCGAGTGCACCAGAGTCCATCAGAACCAGGCACGAGTGCCTCTCCGCGCATCAGAACCAGGCCTCTCCGCCCTTTGTTTTCTAATCTTGTCCAGATTTGACAAACATTCCTTCCATAGCTTCAAATCTTGTTCCATTTTAGAGACCCTTTTGGCTTCTGCTTCTCCTAATCAAGTCTTTAGAGCCAAAAAGAGGCCTTTTTCCGAGGGACCCAGATGGGGTATTGCTTAGATTCTTCGGCTAAAGTCGATATCACCCACACCAATTCTGGTAAATGTCTCAAAACACAATTTTGGCTGGTGGGTTTTGGTGGTTGAATTGAACCGAACTGTGTTTGTTTAGAGCCGTTGCGCGTAGCCGGAGAACCGCCGCAGACACTAGAAGGAGTAGTCGGTCGAGCACAAGTCGGAGATCAGGTGGTTGATGGAGTTGACGGGGAGGTTGAAGTCGCCGGGAGGTCGCGGAGTCGCCGGTCAGAGTCGTAGCGGCGGAGAGTGGAGTGGCGGCCAATGTAGATATATGGTTTGAAGTAGATTTAGGGTTTGATTAATATAATTATCAATTAGTTAATGATTAATGATTAATGATAATATAATATAATTAATAATATAATCAATTAATTAATGATAATATATTTATTTAATTATTAAAGAATTATAATTATTATTTGTGTAGTTGAAAAGTCAAATTTGCCCTCAAACCATTAGTTAAATTTGTTGTTCAATTAAGGGTAAAATAGTAATTTCATAATCATATCAATTGAACCAATCAGACTGGTTTAACAGACCAAAGTTATTGAGGGTATTTTAGACTTTTTAACATACCAAATCAGTTAGATTTACCAGAAGTTGGGCTAAGTGTCGCTTATTTAATTTTTTGGTATCCCAAATGAAAATTTGTAAGTTGGGGTATTAAATTTGAAACGTGACATAATTCGGTGCAGTCAACTGTCATTACCCCTATTATTAATTATTAGAATCAAACAAAATTACCATAATACCTTTCTAGGAGCGTAATCAAGTGAGAACCCCCTACTTACACGAGAAAATAAGAATCCTTACTAATTGTTGGATCGTAATATCTATGGATCAGATTAATTCACTAATTTGGGTGGCAATTTAACGTAATTTTCGTATATTTTTAATTTAATTTCGTCATCTAACACCACTACGGGGTAGTGTGGTAATTGTTTTGTGCATTAATGATGAGTCTAAAATGGAATGAATGTCAAAAATCTCAAAATTTTGATAAAATATGATTTTTTTTCCTTTTTATTAACATTATTCTTGCCAAATATTAATGTGTTGACTACAAAACCATTAATTGATTCATAACATTCTATAAATTGATAGACGTAATATCTAACATAATTTTTATTTTCATGAAAATGAATTTCATTCCCAGCATTTATAATTTTCATTTTCATAAAAATTGCACATTTTTCATTTTCATCAATTTAATATATTTACTTTCATTTTCATGAAATCTCAACCCAATGTTTTTCATTTTTATTAAATCTTTAATCCTCAATTTAATACACTTATGTTCATTTCATTAAATCTCAGCCATAATTTTCATTTCATCCCTAAATTTCATTTTCGTTTTCAATATCAATACTCTAATTTAATTTTCAACTTTCTTTTATTATTGGTGTCCATTTCCTAGCCTAGTAAGAATCAAATTATGAGTGAATGAAAATGATCATGGTCAATTTTGGGTTGTCTTTCAATTTCACTCGCACGGTTATGCTTTCATTTTCATCATTACTTACTCTATTTGCATGTACTTTGATGTTGGGTCTTTATTTTCATGGCGATGTCCAGAATCAAAATCATACAGACAAAAGTTGAATCATGCACATAAAGAAATTTCATGAAAACAATTTCTCAAAACATCATTCAATTACACACAAATTGATGAAACCAAGAAAAATCGGCACTGGCATCGCCGGAGTCGACGTTGCAGCAAAGTTCAATGTCAAAGATTGAATCGGGACATTGTGAACGGGTATGGTTTAATGAAATGAGAGCGATGAATTATGTAAAATAGTGGAGATGAAATAAGCTGGAGTATATTTGACTATGATTAGCAATTAATGTCCATCTAGAATTTTGAAATTTGAAACAATTGGTTTTGTCAATTATACCCTTTTCCTATTCAATTTATTTAATTTCATTATAATTTGGGGATGAATTCATGTACAAATGCTATGTTTAGCTACAAATCTACAAATATATTATGGCCTTAGGATTGAAATTTCAACGCACCAGATCAACAGTAACTTCCAATGGCACTCGGTGTAAATAGTGTGAAGTGGAAGACCATAAACATGATTAATGGACACATAATAAGGGCAATTATGTATTTTGCACATTCAATCAATCACTGAACTTGAATAATAACTCTTCGCTTGATTTTAGATGAGCATTAAATGTAATCTTTCCTTTTTCTAATAGAGTCAAACCCTAGTGATTATATACATCTAAGCAAATCACACCGATCGCCCAACTAGACCACGCCGCTCGCCCATCTCAGTTACATGTCCCTTATTCCATGGTTCCATTTCAAATGACTTATTCCACGATTCCATTAGACTGACCTTAATATATTGTCTCATGATTCCATTATACTGTCTTATTCCATGAGTCCTACGGTCTCTTATTTATTATGCCACCAGTCCATTTCAATCATCTGATTTCATGATTTCAATGCAATTACCTGATGCCATGGCCCCATTGAATGTTACATTAGCAGCTGCATATAATTCCATTATTCCATAAAGATTATTCGTGATCTCATTGCTCCATTTGTAGTGTGAAGTTATTCATTATTTCATGTGAATGATTATTTTTTCCGTTGTTCCATATAAATTGTAATATGATCCCAATGTGTCATATACATATTTTTAAATTCCATTGTTCCATTTTAACATCACATATTGATTCCAATATTGAAATTCACTTTGGTTTCATAGTATTATATGTACAAAATGACAAATGGAAACTACAATTCAGAAGGAATTGCCACCAATTGTAGTTGACAAGAGATTCAGAATTTTGATACCAATCAAACTGTGTATCGAAAAAAAATGAGAATACATATAGCTTGTATGGAGTAATGGAACCTAATGAACCTCCAATGGAACAATGTAAATATTACACAAACCTTCAATCTATGGAGCTTCGATTTGTGGAGTTTCGATCCGGGAAGGCGGCGAATCGGAAGCCAAGGGCAGCAGAGCAGAGCGGAAGGCATGAACTTTGATTGGTGGAGCTTCGATCCGGGGAAGCAGCGGAGAAAGAAGCCATGGGAGGAGGCCATGTGCAACAGAGCGGAGACCATGGGAGGAGGCCATGTGCGACAGAGCCGAGGCCATGGGAGGAGCCCATGTGTGGCAGAGCAGAGACCATGGGAGGAGGCCACGTGCGACAGAGCGGAGGCCGTGGACTTCGATCTATGGAGCTTCGATCCAGGGGGCGACGGAACGGAGGTCATGGACTACGATCTAAGGAGCTTCGATGCGGGGATGTGGCGGAGTGGAGGCCATGAACGACGGAGAGATGCGGCGAGGAGAGGCGCATGGTGGAGGAGTGGTGTGGCGGCAGGATATGCAACGCGGAGGTACCTATTTCTTTGAAGAAGACGATTGTGAATTTTAGTTTAGGGAATGAAATGGGAATCAAAACAATTTAGGGTTGTGATGGGTGAATGGAATGACGATGATGCCCTTTTTATTTAGTATTGATTTAATTAATTCATGAAATTAGTGGAGAATCTGAACCATTTATTATTTACATCCAATGGATGTAAGATATTCTTATATTTGTATCTAAGGGGCCATTTGTCAAGGAGTGCATCCCTATAATTTGGCTTAATTATAGTAACCATTGATCACATCCATCCTATGAATGTTAGATGTTCTTATTTTGAATGGACATTTCCAACAACTCTAATTTTAAATTCTCAAGACTCAAATATGTTTTTTTATATATACTCTAATTTTTTTTTGTCGTCGATGAACCTTCTCGTGCCCGACGACCTGTTGCAGATCTGGACGAAATGTGAAATGTTTTATACCCGTTTGAGATATATTTTGTTTGTTAAGAAAGTTTCATTGTAAATTATAAAAGAAAAGAGGTGTTTTAGAATATTTAAATTCTCAGCACCAAAATAGTATAAATGAATAATGCTAGAGGAAGAACGTGAACAAAGTTGAGATATTGCATGCTTATTTATTAATACAACTCCTTATGAATTTAAGTATAAGGTTGAGATGATATTTGGAGAAATCGTTGCAGATGACGAAGAGGAGGTAAAAATGAGATAGCTTGAAAATTTAAAACACATACATGTCTACTTTAGTCATTTTAATATTAAAATTTAACGGAAGTTAACGCAATTACCAACGGCTAGAAACTTGCAGTTCTATGGTATCCTTAAAATGAACTTAAAAAAACATAATAAAGTAAAAATTGTCTAATTTTAGGTGTAGTCATCTCAAATTTATCTCATTCTCATCCTTATCTCATTCCAACTCAAAGTCCCCAAAACTATCATTACTTGTCACATGAATACAATTTTTTTACTATTCTAATATTAAAATGATTTCACATACATTAGTTTTATATATTTGTTATAATTCTAATTATTAATAAATATGTACAATATATTGCACATGCAAAAAGAATATTTAATTTATTTTACTAAAAATAAATATTATTCAATATAATTATTTAATTAGATAAAAATAAATATTATAGAATGAAAATCATTTTATTTATTGAAATATTAAAATTAAAACACATGAAATAAAATATTGAACACTATTTTTTAATTTCTATTTAAACTGCGGTGAACAGAAAAAATAGAAAACAAATAAAAAATTATTTTTTGAGGGAATAAAGAAAATCACTTAAATGTATTAATTGATTGAGTTAATTAGATTTTTTTCTTGGGATAATTCCAGATATCACCCCCTAAAATTTACCAAATCTCACGTAACACCCCCTAAAACCATTATTCTCACTAGCACCCCTTTAAAATGGGCAAAAATCTCAGTTGTCAAAAATTTGTTGAAAAAGACAAAATACCCCTCTCCCTCACCACTCCCTCACCTCTCCCTCACCATACCCTCTGTCTCTCCTCCATCCCTCCACCGTCGCCGGCGAGCCTCCCTCTGGGAGTTTCGAGATGAGCCTCCTCGACTTCCGACGAGAACCACGGCGGAAAATCGAACTCGGCCTTGAAGATCTTCCCGTATTCTTGTGTTGGAAGGCCATGACGGTGGACATGCGGCGGGAGGGGATTGACCGGAGGGAGGCTCGCCAGCGACGGTGGAGGGAGGGTCCGGTGGGGCAATTTCGTTTCTGGAGAGGGAGGTAGGAGAGACAAAGAGTATGTTGATGGAGAGATGAGTGAGTGGTGAGAGAGAGGGGTATTTTTGTCTTTTTACAATAAATTTTTGACAACTTAAATTTTTGTCCATTTTAAGGGGTGGTAGTGAGAATAATAGTTTTAGGGGGTGTTGGGTGAGATTTAGTATATTTTAGGGGGTTGTATATGGAATTATCTATTTTCTTTAGAAATTATTGACAAAGAAAATACGAAAAAGCAATTAATTGGGTTAAATAATTAGTTTTTGTAACTCTTTTATCTTTCTCATCTTTCTCCCACTCATCTTTCTCTCTCTTGATTAAAATACTATTATATCAAATATGAAAACTGCTACATTGAGTCCCCAAATATGGAGACGTACTGTAACTGGACCCCAAAATGAGGATAGGGTTTTGCATTTTTTGGGACTGGTTGGAATATATTGAGTCCTCAAAATGGGGTTTTGGGGCATGGTTGGAGATGACCTAAGGGCATCTCCAACTACAACCAGTCCCCATATTCCTAAAACTCCATCTCCATTTCGGGGTCCATCTACAATGAGTTTCCATATTTGGGGACTCAATGTAGCAGTCCACATCCGGACAGAGGAGGGAGGCAAGACTCCTCGCCGTGGGTCTTGTCCACCGGAGACTTCTCGCCGAGTTGAATTCGACGGTGTCAAATCAGATCTGTAACTGGTTGATCGGGTTTCGGACGTGACTCCAAAATCAAGAGAAGAAGACACCTTGGTGAGGACAAAGAGACAGGAGTGGTGTGAGATGGAGAGAGAAAAAGAGAGAGAGAAGAAAAAAGAGAGGAAAAAGAAGAGGCGGAGGAGGGTGTGGAGTTAGAGAGAAAGAGGAATTAACCGAACTTATTCATTTATTCAAAAAATTAATTGAAAAAAACTGAACCTATTTATTATCATTTATCAGTAATTAGGGTATAATAAATTGCATTCATATTTGATTTTCTTACGAAAATAAAATCTAACTTAATCAAATTAATTTGAATAATTTGCACCTTAATTATACAAATATTATATCACATCTAAACATTAATCATGAAAATTATTAATTATGTGGGATGGACTCCACTACAAATGGTTGATGAAATACAGATATAAGAATCAATTACATCCATTGTATGTAATCAATTAATGGTCCAGATTCTACTATGATTTCATTAATTAAAAATTCATTAAATAAACAAAAAGGGTATGATGGTCATTGCGTTTGATTCTGATAATCAATGAAATGCATTAAAATAAAAAATTGAGGAATAAATTAGCACAATTCTAGGAATTTAAATTTGAAAGAAATATTCAGAAAATTATTACCAAAAAATTAGGGAGAAGAATCCAAATTCAAACTCTACCACTTAATGAGACATGAAAATAAGTATGAAATGAAGTAATGGAATTACGTGATTTTGTGGAAAATGGAATGAAGGAATCATCTGAATCGAATATGTACAAAATGGAGTTATGAAAATATGGACGGATGTAAATATGGAATATTATATTTTAGAAACTAACAATGAGATAATGGAAATATTTCTAATGTTCATGAAACAATGGAATTACGTGATTTTGTGAAAATTAGAATGAAGAAATCATTTGAATCGACTTATATACAAAATGGAGTTATGAAAATATGGACGGATGTAAATATGGAATATTATATTTCAGAAACTAACAATTGGACAATGGAAATATTTCTAATGTTCATGGAACAATGGAAATATTTAGCATAGCAATGGAATAATGGAATATTTTTACAAACCTTCAATATCTTCATCAGTGCGCACTACCTTGCTCTGATTGTTCCGATGCAAATTGTTGTTGTTATTGATGATGTTGTTGTTGTGGACGGAGCTCGCCATGTATGAATATTGATGAACGTGAATTGAGCTCTTTGGAGATAATTCAGACAGAACCCAGAAATCGAATCCTGATTTTCGAGCACAAACCCACGAGAGGCAGATTGAACCCACAAAAACCATATTGAGAAGACAGAAATGAACCTCCAATCGATCCCAGAACAGATCAGGCAATCGACACGACACAGATGAGCAAAATCACTTGATTTCGCTGTTCAAATCCGAATCCAATTAATCGAATCGAATGAGAGCAATAATAAGAGAAGAGGAGAGCGAATTAGGTGTCGAAGCCGACCATATTCTCTTAGTCGGCGCCACCGGAAATAATGGGACCAGAAAATTAAAGGGAAAAAGGGATTATGGCACGAAGAAACGGAGGCAAAAAATTGATTAACAATGATCGACGAGTAGGGTTTGAGTTTTCTGAGAAAAAGGAAAGAGATTTCTGCCGCAAATCAAACCAAATTGGGTGTGTCCCAAATCTGCTAATCAAGGAAAGAGAATTCAATTGAATGCAAATATACAAAATTGCCCCTCTATTGCGCTGATTAATGGCTGTTTTGGTCTTCCAATCTTCACTATTTACGCGGCGTGCCACTGCTAATTGGTCTTCATCTGAAACGTTGAAATCTGTATCGGACGGCCACGATATATTCGCAAATTTGTATGTAAATATAGCATTTGTACACGATTTCGTCCCTAATTATGTTAGGTGTAGACATTTATGCTGAGAGTGAGAGTGAAGTTAATATTTTATTTAAACCAAAACTCTAAAATTACATATTTACGGAAATTAATTCATTAATTAAAATTTCAGTAATTTATAAATAAAATTTCAGCACTATTTTTTTGATTAATATTATTATAGTAATATTGTAATTAAATTTTAACCGGATTTCTTTGCTACCTACAACTTTTAATATAAATAATTTCTCTTTTAGAAAATTATAAATAATTTTTCAACAAGTTAAAAATGATTCATTCATCACAATAATTTATCGGTAATTATTATTAAACCAAATGAGTAAAAAGATAGTTATAAAATTATTTTAATATTAAAATAATAAAAAGTTGTATTATGTAACAAGTAAAGATAGTTTTGAAGCCTTAGGGTTAGAATGAGAATGAGTACTCAACATTTCAATTTTGGGGTTTCGGGGCATTTGAATTGGAGATGTCCTATGCTATACAAAAATAATTTTCAATTAAAATTTGCACTTATACAAAAGTCTGAACATTGGATATCAAAGATAAATGGTAAACATTTTGATTTCACCACCCAAAGAAAAACTTTTGTTTTATATCTTTATATTCTAATTGTTATTCTAGTTCTTAATTGTAACAAACTATACATTAACCCACGATTTTACTCTACATCGATTACGTATCCCTATTACTTCTTATCGATCTTAAAAGGATCGATGCAACCAAATCATGTTACAGAAAGTGTCACTAACCAAATCATGTTACAGAAAGTACTCAACAACGATCTAAAAAGGATACAAACGTTGTCTATTAAGATTCAGCAACATGATAGATATAAAGTTTGACACAGAAACATTGGTTTTTACAAAATTCAGAAGATCAACAATTTTCTTTTCTGCCAAACAGAATTACTACTAATCTACTACCTGCAGGAGATTAATTATCTGATGTTCAGAGGCCTGCCGATGAGCTCCACCGAATCTTTCGACCGAGCAGTCTGGCTGCTGTACACACGGACTGTCTCTGCCTCGACACACTCCTTCAAAACTGCCACTACTTGATTCATTGTTGGCCTTTCTGCTGAAGTAGCAGACACGCAAGTCGTCGCTATCTCCACTGTCTTCCATGCAGAGTTGGCGTCAAAATTTCCACTCAACCTCGGGTCGATGATTTTGCTTATATCTCCATCTTGGACCATGGAATCAAGCCATTGACTGATGTGAACGTTGTTCTCGTTGGATCTTATGATCGCCGGTAGACTTGTTATTATCTCCATGAGAACAACCCCAAAGCTGAAGACATCACTCTTCTCGTTTAACCAGTTTGATACATAGTATCTGCATATGCCAACAAAGATACTTATATGACTATGATCTGTATTCATATATATATAATGCTTCGCAAGTGGAACAAAATTGACATACTCGGGATCAAGGTAGCCAGGCGTGCCAGCAACAACTGTGGAAACATGGGTGTGGGTGCCCCCTTCCATGGGGAACATTCTTGAAAGGCCGAAATCGGCTAATTTGGCTTGGAACCTTTCGTTGAGCAAGATGTTGCTGGATTTGATGTCTCTGTGGACTATGGGCGGCTTGCAACCACTATGCAGATACTCGAGTCCTGCATTGCAACTTGACTTGGTTCAGAAACAAAACAGAGTTCATAAAATATGCAAATCCATTGCCTTGCTTACCTTGAGCCGATTCCATTGCTATTCGCACTCTGTCCTCCCAGCTCAACACATTTGCATTTTTCTCTACAACCAGTAAACACCAACTTTCAGTTTTGTGTTAGGCGTCCAGCTATTAGATAATTATTACAACAGCATTTTTCAAATTCAAATTGTTAGCTAGGCTTCATCTTTAGTCAGGATTTTTATTTGCATTTCAGTTATTCGATTTGAGTACTTTGAACTTCATAGTTATCTAGATTAGGTTTGTTAAACTAATCATGTGGGTTAGTTTGGAGTCTCATGCTATCAATACCGGAGAGACGAATCAATAAAAGATATCAAATATAATTATCAAAAAGGTGATATTTTGAGATTGGTGTTCTCTCTAAATGAACCTAGAGATCTTGTGTTCTCTTGAGTGAATGCTAAATTGAGATCAGAACTCTCTCGTTGATCGAGCTCCCTATCTATTCAAATCCAAGCCATAACTCGATCCACAGATCTGGGACAGTAACATTTTGGCAGACAAATAAAACTATACTTGTAATGCTGCTAAAAGAATAACAGATCAGAGCTGAAAGTGAGATTTGACTTTTGTTTATCTAAAGTTCAGATATGAATATTCAAGCTGATAAATTTGAAGTACCTGACAAATGACTTTCCAAGTTTCCATTATCCATGTACTCGTAGAAAAGCCCCATGTTGGTGCCTTCGTTGCAATACCCAATGAGGGCGGTCAAGTTTCTATGATGAACTCTCATCAAAATTTTGACCTGTAAAATTTCAATGTTAGAACCACATATTCTAATGCAAACTTGTAGGAGCAAGCTCGAAGCTGGTCCTTTTAGTTATGCACAAATGACATACTTCTGCATGAAACTGCTGATACCCTTGAGCTGATGACTCGGAGAGCATCTTCACGGCTACTTGAGTACCATCAGGCAATGAGCCATGGTAAACTGACCCGAATCCTCCTTTACCAAGAACCCTCTCAAAGTTGTTGGTTATAGTCACAACCTCATTGTATGTGAACTGACGTTTCTTTGATTCCAACGAACCACTGTGATTTTTGGGCTCTGGATCCACCTTTCCAACACCAGGCCTCCCAACTGATAAAACCAAAGGTTCTAAAACTCGGGTTGGGGAGAACTCAGCAAGGCAAAAAATAAGAAGTTCTGAGAACCCGGGGAGAAATTGCGGCAGAAATCATTTTGTTTTAAATAAATATTATACATACCTATATCCATGTATAATTCAAATGAAAGGCAAATAACAATGTTTTAGTAAGATACTTTCAATCAAACTTAATAAGTTAAAACCAAAACACAAATTATAGAACATTTTCAAAACATATGTAAGAACTAAAATTTTTTGACCAAGTTTGACCTTGTTTGACTGAGTTGACCCATTGAAAACTCGGTAAAACCGAACCACTGAGGATGAGTTTTAAAACTCAGTCCAAAACCCGGCCAGCTTGATTTAATCGAGTTCTCGATCGGTGAGAACTCGAGAGTTTTAGAACACTGATAAAACCTAAGGTTATTCTTCATTTAGCATATTTTGTTCGATAATAAAAATCTCAACCCTTATGAATAGCAATGAGTACCGTGATACCTTGTTTTCTCTTCCTTTTAATGCCCCAGGCTATGGCTAGTGCTGCCAAGAGGACAATTGAAACAGCAACTGATGCTACTATTGGGGTAACATAATTCTTTTTCTTCGTTTTCTTCTTATCACATGAAACAGACACACAAATCTCTGGATCCACACTGGAACCAATATACTTGTGAGAATAGGGAGTTACACAAGTAAATCACCTTCTATATATGTCCTAGTAATTTGAGCTCAAAATAAGGTTAACATGCTCTATTTTTTTGTAGCAAAATTACAATTATGGATATGGTATCAAACAGAGAATAGACCTTAATGAAAGCAATCCACTCTTTGACTTTTCAATGAGCTTGCTTGGAAGTGAACCTGTGAGACGATTTCCATTCAAATTTCTGCCAAGGTAGAACAATTGAGGCATGAGCATGATTTGACCTACACTGCAATTTTCTAACTGAGATGTAAGTCCATCAGACTCAAGTAACTTACAAGACTGTTAATGGCAGTTGAGATAGACTATCAGGCACCATACCAGTTAAGTTATTGTTTGATAAATCCCTGAAACAAAACTTTGTTTGCGTTAGTTGTAGTAGTACATCTCTAGCATATTATTTAGGAAGAGGAATTTAAGATTCATGATCACGGTAACAATATCAAACAAATTTTCAAGAATAATCCAATTATGTATCATGATTCTTCAACCTTTTTTTCAGTAACCTCATTTAAGATGATATATTTGTGCGATGAAAACTATTTGATTAAGTTGGGCTTACAGATGTTTCAATGATGCTAGTTTTGACATTGAAGAAGCTATCTCCCCGAACAATCCACTCGATGATAAGTTCCTGATAGAACGTATCAATAACTTTGTAATCAGAAGGTAACCAAATGTAGATGTAAAGTTAGTTGGTTCATGAGATGGCATATTTATACTTACAAGGATATAATACTGGGAGGATTGGAACCATTGTAGTTGCAAGTAACACCATCCCAAGAGTAACCTTTAGGGGAACATGGATCTCCTTGCCAAATTTTCTTCACTCCATAAGTGGACTTGATTTCCATTATGGCATCAACTAATATTTTGAGATGCAAATATACTAGTTACATTCTTAGAGACTCAATAGTTTGAAGCTGTGAAAGAAGAAATAAAATGTTTGGAAGGGCATACCATCCTTTCGGTTTGTTTCTTGCTGCGAGGAGTTTGTGGCCATATATATCTCAATGGCACTGAGGATGGGTGGAAGCGTTGACCTTTCGGTTTTATATATTGAAAACTGAATACGTTCTCCACTTAATGGGGTTGTACTGTAAACTGAACTAGTGTATAAGTAATCAGGAATAAGAGGTCCATAAAGAAACTTGCCATTTGCAGATATGTTGAACTCTCGGGTTTGGTTAGCGTTGAGAAGTTGCACCTCAGTGAAGTGCAAATAGGCATAGTACATGGCGGTGGGATCATTAGGTTCAAAGTGAAAGTCCAAGTCATCGGTCGTATTTGCAGAGGTAGCTGCAGAGGCCATTACAATGGATGGTGGGTGGAAATCATTGGAACCTTTGTCGTCAATTGTCAGATTGGTAGCAACTAGATGGGTTTCTGCCAAGTTAAAAGGATTCCAAATGCGATCATAAACATCGTCTTTGTACCTGAAAGTAAATAACGGATCAACAATGTGACAAAAAAAGTGAACTCACTTGACTTATCCAGAAATACCGTGATGATAAAGATATTCTACCTGAGTGATTTATTAGATGTTGAACCTAAATCCAACCTCAGGTAGAGAGCAAGTGACGGATATGGAGTTCGATAAGTAGCGTTCTTCAATAACCTAAGCTCCAAAGATGATATAAAAGGCGTTCCAGAGCCTTTATTCACAAGGCAAACATTTACATCATCTGTGGAAGGGGTGTGGATGATCTCCATATTTAGGATAGTGGCCGTGCTCTTGAAACTCACTGAACCCCATAAATTAACTCCAAGATACAGATCAAAGCGGGGCAGTGTACTTTGGCCATCATAACCTCCATGAGCAAATCTTGCTCTGATCAAATAACTATTTTGTTTTCCTTGCTCAGGTTGTAGAGTGTAACAATTTTTAACTCCTTCAGGGAACACTCTGAGAGTAAGCAAATGACGGTCAAGGCTATCGGTATCATATACAGATGATACAGTCTTAATTTCACCAGTGTTTATATATTTTGCGTCGGAAACATAATTTATGCCGGTCTGCACATCAGTATAAGCAGTGGACGAACCACAATCTATACTAATGAAGCCTGTGGGAGAAAGAGAGAAAAATTAGAGCTGCAGTTCAGTGAACAACAATTACTATATATATTGAGATGATCAAACCTAGTTGATCCTGGGCATGAACCAGAACTGCAAGAGGAAACCACCCCAGCAATAATGTGGGGAGGAAACACGTCAACATATCCATGAAACCTTCTGCTTTGCTCCTCAGAACAAAGCAGCACATAACCTATAAGTAATGTTTCTCAAGTTATATAATCACTCAAAGTATTTAGTTAGGTGAACTGGTCAAATGCCCTTTTACATTAAAAATAAGCAACTAAGAAATTGCTAATTCTTCCATCTATTTGTTTGTCAAATTGGCGTATTTATAATTGATTGTTCCATAGGTCACAGTTGGAAATTTTGTGAAAGTTAATTCAACTTGTATACGTGCATGTCCATTTTTAGCACTAGCAGTGAGTCTGTGACCACCAGTAATATAAACTACTGCAACTTCTAAGTTAGTGTGTTTTAGTTGACTGAAGATTAAATATACTTCCACCCAGATGAGAAAAATCACCTAGTTTTGCAATTCAAAAATTTGTGTTGGCTACAGCTAAGATTCATGTTAGTCCTTGACCTCTACAAGAGGTCAACAACGACATTTAATGTTAATAATCTCAGTGTAATATTATAAAAACCACTTGCTGGGTAAATGGTTCTTAAGTGAATACTCAATTCAATAATACTCTAATCATGATTAGATTGATTAGATCATTTGTGCATGTGATTGCTTTCATGAAATGTGCTTTATACCCAACTACACCAAAAATCATTTTAAAGGGGTGATGAGGAAAATTTACTCTTTAAGTAGACTTAATCAACTTTAAGATTTCTAGACTTGGGCTCTCTCTACCATTATGACAAATTCGGAAACTCTATAGTCAAATGTATTGTACAGAGAAATTGTACTTAAGGGACTATTATATTAGGCAACGTACAAAGGTACATCATACAACTACAATTTGAATAATCCTCCAGCATATCTGGCTAATCTTATCACAGTTCACTAAGATGCAAGCAACATGCATAGTTCCAGAATTGACTTGAGCTCATATGATGTGCAGTTTAAGTCTTGAACACATTCTGAACATAAAATGATACTCGTATTTGGTAATGGCGAAAGCTCAATCACATGACTGAAAAATTAGCAAAACAAACAAGTGGTAAAATGTTGGGGAGATTGGACCTACCAAAGAGGAGTAACTAATGAAACATATTAATATACGCATATTGAACACATCACTCTGATTTAAAGCAATAGCTTAATGCATCATGAGTTCAAGATGTACGCCTATAGTTCTTTTACTTCAAATTTACTCAGAGACCCACAATGGTGATGGTTAAAAGAAGTAATGTGATACGGACCCTTCTAAAAATGTAGCAGCAAGAAAAGGTCAACAACCACATTACATTACCCCTTTGCTTTTAGGTCAGACCATGAAACCCTCCTGGAGGAGGTTCCCACCTTCCAGAGCTCAAAACTCGTGGAAATGATGATGATGATGATGATGATGATCCGGCTTGACATCTGCATAAAGAGAAACCAAAGCAACACTGACCAAAGTCAATGATTGATACTAAATGAGCAAATATCATCAGATCATTTAAAATTTAGCAGCGAACAAGGAAATGACAAAATGTTAATGAAAACCAAGTTTTGGGGGAAAATTGAGGGCCTAAAAAAAGTGTGTGCTAATCATCAAAACTACAGGAATGGTCACATTATGTTCATTGGGGAAATTCATCAAACACCTGACCTGCAATGTAGCAGAAACCCTTCTCCAAGCTGTAGCTTCATTGAGGCGATTCATGGAACCGTTGGTGATACAGTAACAAAACACACGTATCAGTATCACAAAATTTACACCGCTTGTTTCTTCATGAACGAATCGAAAGAGGGAACTAATTACAAAATCGAGTATCAGATCAGAATAGAGGTTGACGATTCCGGAAATAAATTTTGGTAAAGTACAGTAAGCCCAAAAGACAAGTAACCACCCTTCTTTCAAAAGGACAATGACTTCATCAAATTTTGCATGAAATTTGTTAAAATTTTAAATAAAAAGACGAAAATGCCCTTGATCAGATTTTAAATCTTCAAAATCATGCCATTATGAGAATTTTGGTTGTTTCTTGTCTCAATTTTCACCGACCTCCGAACAACTTCGCCGTCCGTCCTCGCCTCCTCGCAAGAGAAAAATCTCGATCTATATATAGAGAGGTAATGAACGATGTTGAGGGTGAGAGTGAAATCGATGGACTGGAGAGAGCACTAGCAAGAGCAAAATCTCGGCCTCACCGCATGAGCCTGCTGGTGTTGGGTTTGATTTTGGAGCGTGACGTGTGGCTCGTTTGGACAGAGCGATTGAGCAATATTGTCTTAAGTCTTTATAAGTTGGAAAATTACTTTTGCATATGATTAGGTCTGCTCAATATTTATTAGGGTCTAAAAAATTTAAAACAGGGAGGATGGAACGAACCAGTTGAGAAAAGCTCCGGCGACGGGTTGATTTCTCCGGTGACGATCACGAAGATCATCTTCGGTCAATGACGAAGAGGCGAGAATGACCGGTGAAGTTGTTCGGAGGTTATAGATGAGGTTGGTGAAAGTTGAGTCAAGAAATAACCAAAATCCTTACAATGACATGCCTTAATCCTTACAAGTTGAGTATGACTTAATGTCCTTTACCCAAAATTTAAATGAATAGTTTATAGACGAAATTATTTATACTTGGTTTATGGACTGGGCCCAAAGTGAAGAGTGGGCTCACTCTGATTCGAGCTACTCTGGGCCTACTTTCAGTTGGCCCACAAAATCCCTTATGCGTTTCAAGTAAAACCTCATATCGGAATATGATGTATCAGATTCAGATATTTAGTTCAATCATTTATTTATTTATTTGAGGGATGCACTACTTGACAAATGCCCCTTTGAATACAAATATAATAATCAATATTAACCATTGGATAATATTGAATCTATGGTCTACATTAATTCCTTAATTTAATAGTGAAATAAATCAATTAATACCCATGAGTCTATATGGCAAAAAATGACACAAGAAACCCTACACCATCATCATCTATATTGCTCCCATTTTGCAAAATCGTCTTTCATTTTCTTTCCTCCCACTTCCATGCTTCCATGTCTCTGCGCCTCCATGCCTTTGACCAATCCGGTGTTGGCCCGAGTCAAAGTCGCCGCTCATAGCCTCGCTTCATCGGACTCACCGCTTATCCCTACGACACGATCCATCGACTTGTCAAGATCTGGTCCGACTCGGTGTCTTGCAACCACCTAGATTCGCCGCAATTTCACGTTGCCCCAACCTCCGACAACGTGAAGAAATGGTTCTAATAATTATTTTTGTCCGGTTTCTCTTGTGAGTTCTTTTTAGTATTCATGGGTCTGTTGAGATTCATCACATAATTGAGGATTTTATATCATGGTTCTTCGATTTTTTGTGGTTTTTGTGAAGTTTTGGGACTGTTCATAACAGATCATGTAATATTCGTCGAGACACGTAATTGAGATATAATATTCCATGTTTCCCTTTTGTCCATAACTTCATGTATCATTTATTTCATGATTCCACTGATACTATTTCATGTCTTTAGTTTTCCATGATTTCATTCTGGCATTTCCCATACTGTATGACTCAAGTATTACATGATTTAATTATCTCATTATGGATTCAATGAGGTGTTTAATATTCTATGCTTTTGGGGCTGTTTATAGCAGATCATGTAATATTCGCCGAGACACGTAATCGAGATGTTTTTTATAAGGTAAGGAGTTTTATTGCTGAAAGAAAAATAGTACAATAAAACACGGAAAAGACAATAAAAAAAACTATCCAAAATGCACAACGCACTTAAAGTACCAAGGAACAAAAGGACTAAAGATTTCCTGAGGATGGATCCCGCCTTATGAATCATACCCTTGTCCAAGCAATAGGTAAGATGAATATTGACGCTCAAATGTGATAAGAGGAGATGCAATTGCACCGTCAAGTAAAACACATTTTGAGTAAACCAAATGAGCAGAGGGTGCCAATTGCCAAAGAGACTAGTTCTTCCTGGATAGGATCATAGGGCCAAGTTTCCTGAGGTTGGCTAACATCGCCACCTGAATACTCTACCATCTAAAGATGATGCTCCACACCAGTCTTGTCCATTGACAACATATCAATATATGCTCAGATTCTTCAAAAGAACGCATAAGAGTTGTAGTTTTGAACCAAGTTGATAGGATTCACCCGAATCTCCAATTGGGGGTGTAGAAAAAGACCTAGTCACGAGAAAAGCCGTAAACTCATAATTGCGCTTGAGAAATTTCTTGACTATTAGATTCTTGAAATATAAGAAAAGTTGACTGATGACGAGAGAGTAGGGTGGCAATAGCTCTGTGCTTATGAGTAGTGAAAAGGTCTCTAGCATTCTAGGAGATGATCCTCATAGCGAGGATCATGTCTATGTTCACTAGATTCTTCAATAAATTTGATTTCAGAGTTTATTTATTCAATGTGGAATATGATATCCTCTTTTGTGTCCTTTACTTTGAATCCAAAGGATTCGCAATAAGCCCGCGTTTCTTGAGCTAATAGTTTGCACTCCGCAGTTGAACAAATAGTGGAGTCTTATGCTTTAAGGTTGTTTCCAATTTTCTCCCCCGAGAAACCAAGTGGTGGAAGCTTCTTCTGATTTATTGTCTTGTGCAATTGTTGGGCCAAAATGTGACGTGATAACGTCGCACAATGGTTTCCACGTGCAAGTGCACACGGGTCGCAAGTAATAATATTTATATGATCCGGTAAGATACCGAGTCGGTCCACATGGATTAATATGGGGTTTACGATTAGTTAATAAACGTGTTTGCAATTATGACAACGATAGCAAAGCGCGATAGTGAATACGTAGAGATTCAAACGCCTAGGGTGCTAGAAAATCATCAAGTGAACAAGTTCGAGAAATAAGCAATCTATTTAATAAACGGTTGGTCGAGCCTATGTCTTAAATGCCGATCTCGCCTTTCGGTAATGAGGTTGGCCTAATCTCGAGTGTTCCCGTGCCCTTTCGGTATTGAGTAAACTCGAGATCGCATATAAACGACAATAAAAGGCTAAGGGTTACTAGAAGGTGCCAAGACACGGTCTTGAGCCTACAACCCTCGGTGGATGCTAAGTCCGGGTTCTAATCCTTCCCTTTCGGTATCGGATAGAACACCTCAAACATATATTGTAAAACGTCACTTAAACAACACATGCATTCAAACAACAATCCACACAACACATTTGTTCGTCAATAAATCACTAATCTCATTAAACGTTACATTCACATTCTATATTGTCTAGCACCCATGGCTAAGGGGTTTAGCCCATAACCATGGTGCTCAAGCTTAGCATCAACATGGTGGTTACACTAATACACATGAAGAACATAAAATAAAAGGATAGGAAATGCTCTTGGAATCCCGAGCAAGGTGTGTCTTCGATGCGCGATGAAGACCGGTGGAACTAGCGATGCCTTTAGTGTCGAGGAAGATGAAGAACGCTCAAGAAACCACGAAGAACACTCAAGAACTCTTGATGAAATGGCTCAAAAGCTCCTTGGTTCGTTTTCTCTCTCTATATTTCTTCCTCCTCTTCAAAAAGTGTCTCTACCCCTTTTATACTTTTCTGATTCTGAGGGAAGGCACGATCGTGCCTCAGACAGAGGCACGATCGTGGCTTGGTTGCGGCACGATCGTGACTGGGTCATGGTGGCGATCGTGTCTCCTTCAGGCACGATCGTGGCTCGGGGTAGGTAAGATATTTTTGAATCTCCTCGATTCTGTATCCTGTAAAGCCACGATCGTGGGTCTTCGAGGGGCGATCGTGCCTCCTCGGGTCACGATCGTGACTCCCCCGTGACTGAGATCGGGGGAGCCCACTGTAAGTTGGAATTAATTCGGCAATATAATCTAAAGGGGGGCCACGATCGTGTCTGGCTGAGGGACGATCGTGCCTAATGAGCCACGATCGTGCCTATGGAGGCACGATCGTGACCAATGCTCTCTGCCCGGCTGTTTGGTCAACGCCCTTTGACTTTTTGCTCGGTGCCTCGTTTTTGGCCCTTTTTCCTCCTGAACCTGCGTACGCACCTCAAAGCACCAACAAGTATAAAATATGCACTCCCGGGCCTGACTCGGCCACTATCGGACACAAATGCACAGATTTGTGAGGTTAAACGATCTCGAAACGAGACCTTTTGACCCCACAACAAACACACCCCACTTAAACACTTATCGTTTCGATAAGTCAACAAGTGTACTGCAAAATTCACCGAGTTAATAACCCTGAGTCACCTCAATAGGAGGAGCTCGGCATCTCCTAGGGGTTTTAGGCAAACACCCCGAACCGATACAAGTAAACAAGCGGGAAAACTTACCACTATACTACAACGACAAAACACGACACTACTAGACTCAAGACAACACTATTCCTAACACACACAGTGAGACTCCATAGGCATAATTCATGATTGCAAGTAAGTATTCATGTGAACTCGAAATACTCATGCAAAGGACAACGTGCACGAAGGGTATCATTTTCACTCCGCATACATGCTAAACAACACTTGCCCTTACACAACATGCATCACATAAATCCCTTTTCCTCAATACTTTGGTGATCATACCTTAATGGTTCGAACCGATCCCGATGATCTCTAGACCATAGCCAAAAGTGAATCCATACGGTAGGGCTTATTTGGCTTGTAGTGTAGGTTAGACTCGGGTGGGTGTTTAAGAGGGAAAAATCAGGAAGATCAATGGTGCTCAATTCCTAAGTTGCCTCAACCTCACAAACCCCATTACACTTCAATCTCTCCCCAAGACTCGTTGTCAATCACTTGTTACCCCTTTTTACCCCAAATCATCCTTTTCCATCTTTTCTGCTTTGATCACCGACACTTTCTTCTGCTTTTGGTTTGCTCCACAATGCTAAATTTCAACCACTTTGGCGATTTGCATTTGGGCTTTCGTCCGGGTTCGGTTTGTTGGTTTTCCTTTCATAGTGCTTTTCTTTCCTTTGGCATTTTTGCTCTCCTTCTTAGGATCTTCCGGCATGCCAAGTACTTCACTTACACTATCTCATTTTCTTTTGTTGTCCTCAAACCCGAAACGCAGCAGTTATCGAAGTGTCACATTTGGTGTCTTCCTAGCAGTGATTTTCTCTTCCAATGGCCCTTCTACCTTTTCATTTACCCAAAACCCCATGTCACCGTCTTCATCCCTATACAATTGACTAACCCTTCCCCCCCCCCCCCCCCCCCCCTCTCGTTGAAGCAACTAAGCAATGAGAAGCTCGGGTTCGTGTCACAGTTAGGCTAATGAGTTTAGGTTTCAACATGTGAGGTTCATAAACAAGGCAATTTGGCAAGAGAGGGTACTATGGATGGCGGGTACAAGGTCTTCTCGTGTTTTACTCAACGGTCCCATAGAATGCCTACGAATCTTTTCCCTTGGTCTATGGTCTTTTTGGCCGAGGCCAACATGGTCAATCCATTAACAATAATCACGAAGCATTGATGAGGATGCATATAGTGTAAACAGAAAGCATAGCATTCACACACAACGTGTTATAATGTGTTCATACCCTTTGGCCCACAATGGCCTTTTCCACACTTATCCGAAATTCGACATTTACACTATCATGCCATCACAACATCATGCTCACAAAATCTCAACTTGGGCAAATGCCCCACATGCTTAAAGTCAAACAACCATCAATTTTAGCAAAATAAAACTAACATGTCAAATACCAAGATATAATCAACATGTAACAGTTCATACATCACCAAAATAAAAAGGGTCATCCAAACCGACCCAAAATACATAAGTTCAACAAAATAAGTCTCAAAAGTCAACAAGTCTAAAAACCGACAACAACAGATGATACCTCTCAATATGTCGGGTCGTCGTAGAGGAAATCACCCGCTCCTCCGTCTGCCTGGCCATGGAAACCGCTCGGGCCTGCTCCAGTCGGGTCTGCTCCAGTCGGGTCCGGATAGTGGAAATGCATGTACGGGCCGGCCGGGGCCGGGAAAACAGCTCCCTGGAACGCTGGATGCTCCTGGAATCGCGACTGGTAGAAGCTCGCGATGCCCCACATGTCGTGGTGCTGCTGGTACATTGTCTGGTCCACATGCCCCTGGAAGGCATGCATCCTCGCCCACTCATGCCGGGACCGCTCGGAGTCATCCTGCTGCTGAATGCGCATCGCCCTCATCATGGCGAGCACATCCTCATCATGTCCCGGCATCCGCTCTTGCTCCAGCTCCGGCTCCTGCTGAGCTGCTCCTCCCTCCTGGGCTCTGGCTGCCCGTGCTGCCGCTGCCCTGCCTCTCGCTCTGTCCTTGGGTGCCATCCTAGTCAGCAACGGTTGCCTGTTCTGGATCTTGACCCGGATCCGCTCCAAGCGAGGGTAGCTCTCCTTCACTATCTCCGGGAAGGTCGACCCCTGGATCTCTTGGCCTTGCACTGCCTCCTTCTCGAAGATCGGAGGGCCCATGGGGTAGTTCATCCCGCTGACAAGCCCCCAGACGATCTGAGTGACTAAGCAGCCCGCTCCAATACCCCCCGGCTGTCTCGAAGGCATCTCGAGCAACTGATCCCAAATGGTCCGCTCCCACGGTGCCCTCGTGTCCGTGCGATACGCGTTCAGAATCCACAATTCCTTGAGAGTAACGTCGTACTGACCGTTCTCTCTACAGAATAGGGTTCCCGCGAGGAACCGCTGCAACATAAGCATCCCGGGCTGGTCTTCGGGGATGTCCTTCGCCTTGTTGATCTTTTCCCAATACGGGTTCAGCGTGATGTGATGCCACATCTCGCTGTTGGAAAGACCCATCTCTGGCGCTTCTCCCTCCGAAAAGCCGAACATGGAGGTGAGGTCATCTCTCGTCATCTTGCATTTCCTCCCACACACCCAGAAGGAAATCTCGGTCTTCTCCTTGTTCACCGGCTCCACGGTGGCAAAGAATTCCCGGGTGAGGTCTTCGAAGACCGGGGGCCTCCAAGTCATCATCCCCGGCCATCCTAGCCGAATGGCCTTCTCGTGGAGCTCTTCCCAAATGCCTAAGCTCCGGCATAAGAACTCGTTGAAGAACCGGCCGGTCATCACCACCCGATCTTGGAATGCCTCATAACGTCGCTTATACGGGCTCGGGCATGTGAACCTAAGGCACGCCATATTGGGCGTCTCGGCCGGGAGACGGGCACCTTGTGGTGCCGGTGGTGCTCGTGACCCCGAGGTGCCGGCTCCGGTTCGAGCCTTCTTGCTCATAAGTTGAGCACGGGTTTGATCTGCGGGTTTCTTAGGTGCCATTAGAGTGAGTGAGCGTGAGTGTGAGAATGCAAGTGAGAACCTGAAGTTACCGGCCTAAGTCGCCGGAAAAAGTCGCCGGAAAATGGAAAGGTGGCCAATGCTCTCTGCCCGGCTGTTTGGTCAACGCCCTTTGACTTTTTGCTCGGTGCCTCGTTTTTGGCCCTTTTTCCTCCTGAACCTGCGTACGCACCTCAAAGCACCAAAAAGTATAAAATATGCACTCCCGGGCCTGACTCGGCCACTATCAGACACAAATGCACAGATTTGTGAGGTTAAACGGTCTCGAAACGAGACCTTTTGACCCCACAACAACAATAATGTGGAGTTGGCAAAGGAGTTTGATGCAATAGAAGAGGAAACAGAATCAACCTTAATTGTTTTCAACTCTCGTGTCTTCTTCCCATATTTGTATGACCCATCATGATTTGGCTCGAAATTGATAGATTGTCAGGGCATTCCTTTAGATTGAGGTTGGCCTTCTGCTCGGGGCCCGTGGGATTTGAGGGCATGATTCTAGTGGCGGTCGTGTTGGGTTTTTGTGCCCTAGCACAATGTATTTTCAATCTAATCATGTAATAAGATTATTAGTTGAAATAAAATCGGCATTCATATTACTAAGTGTTGTAGTAATATCTTAAGTATGATTTGATTTGTATCATTCATGTGTCAACACATAATAGTAGATCTATGGATTAGATAAAATCTTACTTAAGTAGTCCCCGATCAGAATAGCTCCATAAGAAGCGATCGGTATGAGACTAACTCTAAATGATCACGCTCTACTGATCATGGTCAGAAGGGGGGCAGAGTTAGGTCATAGTATCACCAGACAGGGGTGATATAGGACGACCCGATCATGAGTATGTTACATAGACACAGTCATGAACATACTCATATGTCGGCACATGAAATCACATCCTCAGACGGAAGGATCATTGAGGTTACTATATAATGAGTGACGAGTTTGACTCAGTCTAACGTCTCCTGTAAAAGGGTTACAATAACGATTGTGATTGGCTCGATCACGAGTTACATGAGTTGACTCAATAAATCGCTGAAGGATTTATCCCTCATACGGACGTATGAGCAGATATCTGTTTAGGTCACTTGATGAGTACAACTGAAATACAATAGCATGACCATGCAGCCGATACAGAGTATCAATTACAATTCATTTAACTCAGATCAAGAAACAGGACAATTGAATGAGGATGACTTGTCTATGCCTTATGATTGTCAAAGATGTCAAGAGGATAAAAGGATAGATTCATGTACGACAAGGTTAAGTCGAAATCTCGATAATCACAAGCGTTGGGTAATCATGATGTCTTGCTAGAGGCCACTCATGATGGAAAGGGTAAAATGGTAATTTTACTAGTCCGCCGACGTGTCGTGAGCCTAGAGGGTCACACACTAAAGGTTGAGTAAAACGGATGGAATCATATAGAGGAATCATGAGAGAGACAAAATCCGGTTTTGGATTAAACTGGATTAGACCGATTTCGGTTTAGAATTAAACCAGAAATCAAGAACGGTTTAGCTGGACCAATTAATTATAATTTAAATAAATAGATTTTATTAATTTAGCTAAACATGGCCTAGCCAGAATGAGCTTCTCTACATTAATTAATTAAAAGCTTTGGGCTTTAAGCCCATTAAGGCCTTTAATTAATTATTGCTTAAAAATGATTATAAAAGGGAAATTTTCAGATCTGAAAATTAAGGGAAAATTTTCCAAAACCCTAATCTCTCTCTCTCTCTCTCTCTTGGCCGACCGGCCCTCTCTCCTCTCTCCTCCCCGTTTTGCTTGCTTCGATCTTCTAGTAAGGATCGTTGTGAGTATCCCCAGATTGCTCTTCCTGTGTGGACGTTCTTTAGAGGTCACTGAATTCTGTTTAGTAACAAAGAGATCTGAAATCAAAGGTAATTATATGATTTTATTCAAGCCTAGATCTCATGATCAATTCATGATCATGTAAGATCCTTATTAAAGATGGAACTTTGGGATTAATTTCTTGTATGGGTATGAAATTAATTGATTGGAACCCTCAAATAATTTCTTCAGGCCGATCCACAGTCTATCGATTTTTCGTACTCGACAGTGGCTGCCTCTCCCTTAGATGACACTTCTCGCTGATCACTCGGATCGGGAAGAAACTCGTCCTATGCCTTTGCCATGTCTGCTTCGCCGGAGTCTTCGTCGGTCGATTGGGTTTTCGACTCCGCTAAGTCACCGGACTCTGAGTCACCGTCTTTATCCTTCTCCGTCGAGCTAACCGAGCTTTCCCTATCGTCATCCAAGCTCGACGATTCAGGTGTGGTTATCTCCAACGACAATCAACACTTCCTTTCCGTCAATAATGGTCACACGGACCATGGATAATTTTTTCGATGTCAGGCTTGTACGGTTCATTCTTTGGATTGAAGGTCACTCGTGTATAGGAGGACCAAACCTTGACCTAGTCCAATCTCTTTTTGTACCGTTGGGTGAACTACTATCGGAGTTCCTATTGTTTGTAATTTCACTTACGTCACCAGAAAAGTTTGTAGTCTCACTTATGTCACCATAATTTAAATTTAATTTATGAGGTCATCACAAGAGTTTGTAGTCTCACTTAGGTCACCATAATTCTAATTTAATTTCTGAGGTCACCACAATGAAATTTTGTCTCACTGTTGATTTAATTTTATTTTGAAAAAAAAATGCCCCTCACCTCCTTTTATTCTTTTTCTTCTTCACAACCCGTCCCTCACCTCCTGCATCAACCACAACCCTCCTTCCGCCACCTCCTCTCCCGCCTCGACCTCCCCAGCGCTGACCACCTCTCCACCACCTCCCTCCGGTGGTGCCGCTGCCCCTTCCTCCACCTCACCCGCGTCGGCACCTTAGACAACGATTTCTTCTCTAGCGACGACGAAAACGAACGCTTTGTCTTCAGATCAAGTCGGAAACAGCCACCCAATGGCACTTTCCCCTCTATCTACCTCCTCCTTCTCGCCGGTGATGTGGGTCGAGTTTCTGGAAATTGCCTCGGCCAGAGACGGACATGCCCACCACGCCGAAGCGAGGAAAAGAGAGGGCAACTAGGTGAAGGACGTGGGTAAAGGGAATGACGTCGTAGGTGGTGGTCGGGGGCGGAGTGGAAGGTGGTGGTCGGCAGTGGAGTGGAGGGAAATGACATTCTTAAAGAGAAATGACATATTTTAAAATTTTGAAAACAAATGAGGGGCATTTTGGTCTTTTCAAAATAAAAATAGACCAACAGTAAGACAAAGGTTCATTGTGGTGATTTTAGAAATTAAATTAGAATTATGGTGACCTAAGTGAGACTGCAAATTTTTGTAGTGATTTCAAAAATTAAATTAGAATTATTGTAAACTAAGTGAGACTACAAATTTTTATGATGACCTAAGTAAACTTAGCCGTGTAAATAATCTAGGAGGGCTGGAAATAAATGTCAAATATCAAAATAAGACCACTTGCATTTGACTAATTATATTATAAAAAAATAGGATATTTGGTTAGACTGATTAACACATGTAATTCCCACAAGGAATGGGATGGGAAGAAAAGTTGACCAGAGATGAGCAGAGAATATGAAACCATTTGCATTCTAATTAAAAGTCAAGACCGTGAAGGGTGAGACTCTTTAATTAAGTAGGATAGAAGCAACATTTGTAGCTTAATTCAATATTATAAATACAAGCCACTTAACAAATGGTGACACAATTTACCAAACATTGGTGTGGAGGAGGTCCTGTCCAAAGGGCATAAAAGACTACATCTCATTCACATTTGAGCTATACTAAAATGAATGTATAAAATCTAAATGTGTGAGAGAATTAAAAGGTACATAATTGGATTTGGAGGTGTGTATCTATATATAAAACTATGTATGCCATGTCATATAAAAACATAGAACACTTGAAAACTCAAACTTGTGGCCAGAATCCATACATTTTAATTATGCTAGAGTGAAAAATCTTGCAAACTCAAAGACCATATAGTATGGGCATGCGTGTGTGTGTTGGGATGTGGAACTGAAACCAAACAAACAATGTTACACAGTACAAGAGACAGCAAGAGCAAGAGACTGAATTTTGTGATCTTATTGGTAGAAATTTAAGGTTGCAGATAACATACAGGTGACACTAACCGTACCATAAACAAGCACTAATGATCAACACATAATAAGATAACTCATGACTAGGTGCAGGTCTCGCGGGCGACGCCGAGCCTGGAATTGGGGAGATCGAAGAGGAGGCGGTGGTTCTGCTGCTGCATGTTCGCTATCACGTTCAGCACCGAGTTCACGTTGTCCGGCGCCGCCGCCATCGCCAGGCACGCGAAGTTCCCGTTTGTGCTGTGCAGCATCAGGTTCTCCACCGGCAGCGTCACGTTCATACCCGTGAACATCAGCGTTATGGTCGGTGCCACTATCGCCCCCGTGTAACACGTGTCGAACCCTCCTTGCGTGCTCGGGACCTTCCCCTTTATGTGCCTCCTGAACTCGTCCCTCACCGCCGTGTACGCCGGCAATACCAGCCTCGTGAACACCGTCCCTTTTATTAATGCATGTCCACATGTGTTACTACATTTTCTTTCAATATATATATATACACATTAAATGAAATCAACATTATTATATATATATATATTCAATTACCTGAGTCAATTATGGTACCGGCGCCGGTGACCTTATCGAAGGCGAGGGCTTTCGCCGGGATTTTGACGATGGTGCTGCCGACCCTGATTCCCACGAGGTTGACGTAGTAAAGTGAGGATCGTCTCGGGTTGGTGAGGATGGGAGTGTACTTGATCTTCTTGGGCTGGTAAACGGGCCCGAGCCTCAAGGACCCCGTGGATTTGGGGTTCTTGAAGCTGGGGAGGCAGTAGGAGAAGGTGGACTTGTAGAGGCTCTGTGTTTGAGACAGCAGCGACAGCGGGCCTCGCCCCAGTCCCAGAAGCCCCTGCGCCGGAACAGAGCTCCCCGTCGTCTTCTGCAGGCACCCGAACGTGTACCCCGGGATCGGGTCCTTGGCCAGCGTCACCACGTCCCGCGACAGGTTCGCCGCCAGGCTCGACCCCCCGTAGGTCATGTTGAACACGCACGACCGACCCCCGCAACTGGGGTTCGGTACCTGAACATACAAACACGAAATTCATAACTGTTAGTATGTGAACTTGTTCACCAGCTTAATATGTATAACACTTATCAGCTTGAGCTTTTAAATTGAAACTGTCTCATGGGTATCATCACCTGCTTGCATTGGGGGTTGCCGCAGCCGACGGGCTTGAAAGTGGAGGAGCGGTTGGGGCGGAAGAGGGAGGAGGAGCAGCCGAGGCAGCCGGTGCAGGGGATCCAGGCGGCGTCGTTGCTGGTGTCCATGGCCATGAGGAGGGTCTGGGGAGGAGTGCCGATCTTGGCACTGACAATGTAGGTGGGGCGGTTGGAGGCGATGGTGACGATGGACTTGCGGGCGACAAGGCTGGAGAGGTAGAGGAGGCGGGACTGGTCGTCCGCCTCCATCTTCAGGACAGAGTCTTCCCAGGAGAGGGACTTCTTCGGCCGGAAAGGAGAGCACTCGCTGTACACGTGGAACACCCGGAGGGTCCTCTCATCGTCAGGCTGCTTACATTGCAAGTTATGGGTGCCGTCGATACCTCCGGCGGACACGGCCAGGGCAAAGCAGGCCAGCAAGAGGAGGACTGAGTGTGAGCTCCTCATAGCAGTCATGGTGAAAGGCAACCAGTGATGATTTTGGTGGGTGAGAGTGAGTGCTATTTATACTAAACTGGAAGGAGCTAAGAGCAACTAAAATAATGATTAACAAGTGTGATCCAGATATAAATGTATATATAATATGTGTACAAAGTATCTTACATCACTTCATCACCGTTTCTCAAACCTTGGCTACTAATATTTAAGTAAAAGTACATACAGTCACATCCAACTTTAGTCAAAAGGCATTTACTTACACTTAATTTTAAAAGTATATATTTAGTCCTTCGAAATATCAAAAAGGTCAAGATGGTAAACACAGTCAATTTTTTAGATAAAAAATGTTAAATTTTTTAAGTAAAAAGACAAAAATGCATCTGGTATGCCTTTAAATTTTCAAAGTCATACCCGTTGCCCCTCTTTCTCTCTTCTTCAATCATAGTGATGACTCCTCTACTCCGCCGATGTGCTCCTCCTCTCTGCCACTGTCTTCCACCTCTACCCCTCCGACCTTAAGCTCTGGCTCTCCAGGCTCCACCTCAACACCATCCAGATCGTGAATCACCTCGATCCCGTCCAGATCGAGCGCCGCGTTGACGTACGAAGACCCCTTAACCCTCACTCGACCTCCATCAGAGGTCACGACCTCGAGCTCCCTGCCCCTTACCCAACCGAGACTAGAAGCAAATCGTAATCTCCTTCAATTTTTCGAAAATCTCAACTAAAATTTTGAGGATATATTAATTATTTTGAATATGTAATTTTTAAAGGTGAATGGATGAGTTATGAGTTCTTGTTTGTGTGATTGGTTTTAGCAAGATGAGTGTGGAATATGGGTTTGAGATTTTTTTTGCACAACTGGTTTATTGGAATTGGTTCCGGATGATTTGAGGTGGTTGCGAAGGCTAGAGAGAGGGAGGGTGGTCCGACGCGGTGTTAGTGCGGTGGAAGAACAAGCCGGAGGGGGTCTGAAGGATGTAGTTGAAGGAGAGAGAGGATAGAGGATTGGGAAAGAAAGAGGGGCAAAGGGCATGACTCTGAAAGTTTGAAGGCATACTAGGAGTATTTTTGCCTTTTTACTTCAAAAATTAACATCTTCCATCCAAAAAATTAACGGTGTTTTCTACTTGTCTGTTTTTGATATTTCGGGGGGCTAGATGTCCACTTTTAAAATTGGTGTAGCTAGGCGTCTTTTGACCAAACTTGAGTGTGACTAGTTGTACTTTTCTCTTAATATTTCTTAGATCTAACCATCATTTGGAGTTCATCATTTCAGCACACAAACTCATTTTCACTTTTAATATTATCCTAATTGATTATAAAGTTGAAGAGATTTATTTTTAAAAAATCCTTTTGGAAGCAGAGTGCTTTGTAATTGCCTACAATTTGGTTTCATGTTAAAGAATGAGAAGGGGCGGTGTATTGTGCCTTGTGGCGAGAGGAGTGGCTCGAAGGGTGATGCGAGTGCCGATTCTTGTGAAGTCGTTGGCCTAGTTGGGAAGTGATCTTGCTGGGTTCGGACGGCGAGAGTGACTAGTTTTGACTTCTCATCTCTATAATGTTTTATTTAAGGAAAATGACACTTTTGTGCATCTAAATATACACTTTTGACACTTTCATACCTTACATTTTTCTTTATTTTTTTCAGTACCCTGAATTTCATTTTGGAACAACTGGCTATTTATTTACCAAAACTACCTAAACTACCCCTGAATCTGGTCCAATTTCAATTGTTGAATATACCAAAATGCCCTTAAATCAACATCAAATTTTCAAAACATACCCTTCCTCCCATCTCTCTCCACCTCCTTCCTCTCCTCCTCTTCCTTCTCCTTGAAGACTCCGGCGACGCCGACGGAAGTAGTCGTGCTGGAGGCGGGCGTGGTAGACCCTGCACCCGACGGAGACGACGGCGCAGGACCGGTGGAGGTGGCAGAAGTGGTGGTGGTGGTGGAGGTCACCGGAGCGGTGGCAGTGGTTGTGGTCGGTGCCGGAAAGTGTTTAAGAATTCAAAATTTTCACTCGCCGAAAAATATGTTTTGGCAAAATTTTCCTCTGAATTCTTGAACTCATTTCTTATCCCCTATCTCCTTTTATGATTATGCGAGACCGAGTCTTAACGATATCGGACGGTCGGAAACCTCCGATCCAGAGGAAGCAACGCTCGACCGAAGAGCTCAAAGCGCGGAGACGACATGTAACACGTCGGATTTGGCCGCCAAGTTCTTAAGGTAGTAGGAGCTCACACGTGACCTTTTGGTGCTCGACCGGAGAGGGACGGAGGACCGCCACTTGGAGCACACGCCTCGAAGGCGGAGAAGGTCGAGCTGTGACAACAAGTCTCGGGGCAGAGGGACGGCCACCAGAGAAAGAGAGGATGGAGAAATGGAGAAAGGAGAGAGAAAATATTTTTTTTAGAAATGGTGACATTCACTTGAAAATTTAATGAATAGTTGAGGGTAATTTCGTCTTTTTACACTTTTTCAAAATTGGACCGATTCTCTCCATCAGACCAGATTTAATTTTGGTTCAATTCATGGGTATTTTGGAATTATTGTCCCAAAATGAAATTTAGGGTACTGAAAAAGAAAATAGAGTATAAAAGTGTAAAAAAAAATTGTATATTTAGGTGTACAAAAATGTCATTTTTCCTTTAGTTAGTTTGTATATAAGTCATGTTAGAATGACATATTAATTGTATAGTCATTTTTGTTCTTTTGAGCTCTGCCATAGAGTGAATATAAGTAATCTTATACATTCTCTATATTGTACTTGTTGTAGACATCCCTCGATGAAATTGTTTTGTTTGTTAAAAAAATCTCAAGTTCATGTCTTTAATTATAAGTTTTGAAACTTACTACATTTATAATTATGGTCCATTCAAATGAAAATGATTTCAATTATAATATAGCATGAGTGTAGATGTCAAACAAGAAAAAATTAATGTTGTGGAGGAGTCAAATTAATGGGTCATTAGTTTTATGTTTGGATACATGTGATAACGTGAGAGTGAAGTGGAGTGGCATGTGATATGGGTAAGTGGGTCTGTTTGACTTAACAGGCTATACTCCATTATCACCAAATATGGTAATCAAATTACATAAATGTCGGAACATTTTTTTGTCCCAGCTAGTGACCATTTAGTATATTTTTGGCACTACTGTTTTGAGACCTGTAACTAAGTTGTGTTCACATTCTCTTATTGCACCAAATGTTTTATTAATACGAATTGTATATAAATAATACTCATGAACAATGACAGATTAGTGATGTGTCAAGTGCTTTTGTTTTGTTGTAGAGAAAGAAGGCGATTTATCAGAGTTGACAAAGACGTTGTTTTAAAGTTTTCCAATGCACCGACATAGCTCGATGCCAAGTTCCAATCGCGGTACCACTGGCCACACATGAATAGCTTACATGGTCAATCTAACTTTGTACTCAATGGTAGATCATATCCAAGTAGCGTGGAAAGAGACACGTTCCACTCAAATTAAGTTAGTCATGTATGATCTAGTGTCCCGCTCCATGTTAGTCGGGTATGATTCACCTCAGTCAGTTGTGCTGAAACCATACTCGACCGATTTTGGCGTTAGTCAGGTATGCTAATACCTTGCTTACATTGGTGTTAATCAGGTAAGGTTGGCTAGATCCGACTAATGTCATGTTAGTTGATTATGATGAACTCATACTTAACTAGCCTATTTTGCGTTAGTTGGGTAAGATGGACTAGACTCGACTTATGTCAAGTTAGTCAGTTATGGTGAATTCATATTCGGCTAACCTTTGCATTAGTTGAGCATGGTATCATTTCCAATGCTGAAGGTTGCATATATGAGAACTATAATTATCTAACTCGAACTCAGATGATATAGAATAGTGGACATCTAGAGTTAATAACAAATTATGATATAATGTTAAAGTCATGCTTGTTAAATAAAGTATAATGAATCTGAAGAAATTGTCTCTTTAAAATTATTTCAAGAGTAAATTTATTTTTGAGATCTTTAATAGCATTTCTCCAAGTTGTCATAAACATTCAAGTTCAATAAATCAAGATTGAGTTTTTTTTCTCCCAGTGACAAAATTATGAGTCTTTTTATTTTAGAAAAAGATCTGACCTTTTGACACAAGATCCATAATTTCTGGATGCTCAATTCATGAGTTGAGTAACTTGAAAGACTTTGGAGTCCATTTAATACAAAGAAAGTCAAGGAGGCTGGATAATGATTTGATAGAGAAGTCGATTGATTAATATATTTGATCTTATTCTCCATGTATAGATTTACTTAAAAGAACTCACTCAACTCATGATAGCCATAAATAACCATGAACAAAAACAAATAGAAATATCAGACATTGCCCACAACCTGTGAAATCATATACACCACACGCTTGAATTGATGATTATGAGTGCCATATTCATTACATGTAATGAATATGATGATATGCATTTCGACCTGTAATAAGATTTCATCAAAATATTCAAATGAAAATGATCATTAGTAATCAATAAAAGGAAGAAATGAAAGGTGCATTGATAATCCATGTGGTTGTCACTGACATCTAAAATTTGTGCAATGTAAAAATAGGGGTAATTACATATTTGTACACCCGTCGAAACCTTATTTCAAGATTGAAACTTTAAATTTGATTTTTTTGTTATCGGTACCCTAAGTTTAAAACGTTAACATTTAAATCTATATTGCAGAATGAACAATCTCAAAACAGAAATGCAGTATCTTCAATAGACATCTAGAGTTTCTATAAAAGCAGGTGCTCCCCCAATAGAAACTCAGACGTTTTTTGTGCTAAATTCTCAGAGTTCTTAACTGTGCAAGACTGGGGGATTGAGAGGCTGCATGATTTAGAAGAACGGTGTCGATCACTATACATCATACGAGGAGTATTGAGTGTTAGTGATTTGAGATTGTGTGTTCGTGATTGAAGATTCACAAGGAAATTGTCGAAGACAGCTACGTCGAGCATAGGCTTGCTCGAAGGGTGGAATTGAGAGGATCTCAAAGACATGGGGAGTCCCTAGTCGAGGTGGTTCACGGTGAGGTAATAATAGCTTGTGTGATAACTATTTGAAGTTGTACTGTTAACTACCATATAGTGAAAACTTTTCATTGGCAAAGTGCCCCCATACGTAGAGGTGGAGTCACCGAGCTGGGTAAACATATTGTGTTCTATTTAGTGTCCATTATCTGCGATCTAGCAAGTTGTCGAACCAAGTGTTACAACATTGTGTTCGACATCTTGTTCATGCTACGAATCAGAATTTTAGCTTGGAGTCGCTCATTTGGCGAGATTATACCAGCTTGCGACACGTGGTATTGACTTTCCACCGTATTTCTACTGTGTCTAATATGTTTCCACCATTTCACACTCAAGTTCTTCTATTTGTTGACCGTATCTACCGATTTTACACCTGACTGCACTCATGTGTGCACCGACCTATAGCTAGGGGAAATATATAACGAGGTCCTCGACTGTGACAAGGGGGTCGGGTTTTGTACTATAACCTATAATTGAACTTTGTTGTGAAAGAGGTGTAACGAAGGGAATGAGTTTCATATTATGTTGAGTGAACACCGTTCATATACCAGTTCACACTCAAGTTATATTGATTCGGACAATTCCCATTTTTACCGCGATTTGTATTTGATATCTCCTCCATATATACATGTTTATGCTATTATTTAATATACTCATCTTAAATCCTGATATTAAAATTATAATACTAAGGATTGATTATCCTCTTCTCATAAGTCTTGATGAGCAAATGGAGATCGTGTTAAATTAACAATAATGGCATGCCCCTCTCTATCTATATGCAAAGGCCCATAAATACTCCCAAATCTAGATTTGGTCTAAATCTGGCTAATTAATTATTCCACTAACTATAATAATTGCTGGTATCATGATTACATCTTTATATTCACCATCATTGTCCGAAACAACCTAAAAGTCATATGATTTATTAATGTAAAGTGAGATCTTGATCTGATTATACTCCCTCTTTATATTGCTACTAAATTAACCCAAAAAGGAATGAAAGCTGGAACATTATTAGCAATAATTAAGTATGGTTTGCATTATGGGGATATTTTGTTTCTTTCTCTCCATTCACATTAAATAATTCCCAAAAAAATGTATATAAATTAAGGGCTATGATAATCACTAATCAGATGTGGTCTTCCAGTGTATAGTGCACTCAAGAGCAGCACTGATCTTGCTATTTATTTTGTTTATTATGTCAACCACTTGGCTCAGCAATTAGGACTTTTAAGATTCACACTGATTGCTAGTTTATTAAATATTGATTGTATACATGTGAAATGAGTTAATTTGTTGACAAAATGAGTATTAAGTTATTTGTTGAGATTTGCGTGAATGTATTAATGTTGAACCGTGCCTAGATTTGGAGTAGAGACCAATTTGCTGCATATGGATGGTGGTGGCCATGTTAAGGTCTATTTCTATTTAAATAATATAGTTTACATGACGAGACGACCAAACTCTTTTATGAATTTTAACACGGTTATATTTTAAAAAAATTGGAATACATGACTGTTAGTAAATGATAGTTTATTGTCATCTCAATGTTATATGTTGAGAAAAGAATACTTTTGTGCACCTGAATATACACTTTTGTCACTTTCATACCTTAATTTCTTTTTGTCAATACCCTTAATTATATTTTAAGACACTTTATTTCTAAAATACTAAAAGTACTTAAACTATCCTTGAATTGAACCAAAAATTAAATCTAGTCTACTTTAGTCCAATTTCAATTGCATACAAAAACGAAATTACCCTCAACTATTCATCAAATTTTCAAGTGAATGTCACTCTCTTCACCTCTCTCCTCCTCCGCCGCCCCCTCCTCTTCCTCACCCTCGCCTCCGTCCTCTCCTTCTCCACCGCCAACAACCACTTCGATTCTGTCGAAGAGCTCGTTCGCAAGCTCATGTCCTTGGAATTGGAGTCGGACCTGATTCGAGAGAAGCCTCTGGCGAATTTCAAGCACGCCACGATGGCGGTTCTTAGCCGGAGACCTAACCACTTCAATTCCAGCTCCGGCGACCTGACCTCGCCACTCCAGCTCCCAACTCGTCCATCTTGCTGCTCCTCCACCTCTAATTCCTCGAAAATCAAGAGTGAAATCACAACCCTAACTCTCATTGGGTCTCGACGGAATCGAAGTGATTGTCGGCGGTGGCGAAGGAGAGGACGGAGGCGAGGGTGAAGAAGAGGAGGGGGCGGCGGAGGAGGAGGGAGGTAAAGAGAGTGCCATTCCCTTGAAAATTTGATGAATAGTTGAAGCTAATTTCGTTCTTTTACGCAATTGAAATTGGACCAGATTAGACCAGATTTAATTTTAGTTCAATTTAGGGGTAGTTTAGGTATTTTTAATATTTTAGGAGTAAAGTATCCCAAAATGCAATTCATGTACTAAAAAAGAGAAACAAAAAGATAGAGTATGAAAGTGACAAAAGTGTATATTCATGTGCACAAAAGTGTCATTTTCCCTTATATATTCAACACATTTTGATTTCTTATTTTAAACCCTTTTGTGATTATTGCAATTTTGGTAATGAACGTGTGAGATTTATGATTGAATATTATTATTCAAATCATATAATGTTCGTACGAAGAATTACTGTTCGATCAACGATTTGAAAAGATAATAATAAATAACTGTGACCAACTCAATATTCAAGTTAATAAACCCAATTCACAAGGGAATCGACCTAATCTGAATATGTCATTAAACCTTTTAAATTATTTTTTGTGAAAAAATATATATAGATTTTATTCATTAATTTTAGACCTTTTGAAATTACATTTTTATTGTGAAAAATCAAAACAAACTATGTTTTGCGAGAAGGTTCAAACCACAATTCATCTAATATTGAAATGATTGGAAATTGCAAACTACAGTGAAAAATCTGCCCATACAGTCTCATCTCATGTCATGAGAGAGTCCACTCACTTTATACCATATTTAAATATTCCAATAGCTGAAGCTTTTTATATAAAAAGAAATATAATTTGAGTTGCTTCTGAAAGTGAATGGGGACCACTCATAGTAAATTTAAAATGCAAGTGCCAAAGAAATTGGTGGTAAATAAGAGAGGCCAATGTAGACTGCATAGCATTCTTTAATTCCAGTGAAATTGGGAACAAAAAGAAGTGAGTGCAACAAATGTGAATGATGAATAATGAATGCAGAATTTTAAATTCCATGCCTATGATTTGTGCAATAATGGAAGGTGAGGCAAATAGAGAGTTAGGACCCTATGATCACAAAATTGGGCAGTTCAGTACATACATATTCGTTCATCATTCTCTCGGTGTTTCCATGATCTCATCTCAACCTTGTGCTGAACCGACGTTTAGTTTCTCCCAATTGGGAATGTTAGCGCTAGCTTCATTCACCATCTTAACGAGTGTGACCTGCACGCACCAAGGTTAACAGTCATTTTACACATGAGTGTAGCCTTGAAACCTTACACAGATATTTCCATTGCAAAAGTTGAAAATATCCCTTAGACTCAATAATTTTGTTGCTCCTACAATCATCATATTTTGATACAAAAAGAAGCATCACCAATTCACGCCTGCATCATTCCATCCCGAAAAGGAAAAAAAAGGCACTCAAACTAGTTAACAAAATCCCCACCTTTATCTCATCAACAAAGCCATGGTGCTTCTTTATAACAAATGTCTCATCAAATTTTTCTATAAGCAATAATTGCATATATGAGGATCGGAAACAGTGACCTCATGCTTATTAGATAAAACCTCTTCCATTTCTCTCACAACACTTGATTCTTTCATTAAGATCATAATCATCAGTAATTATTTTTGCTTACCCGTTAGCTACTCGATTCCAATAGTATCCCCGTGTGCACTCACTTGACTTGCTATTACACTTTTATGTGGCAATAACAAACTCATATAAGGATATTATTGATAATTTACACTTGATTCAATTCCTCATAGTGAAAGCGAACACTTGTTTTGGATCGTTCAATATTTTAATTCAGGAAAATAAAGACACTTACGGACAAGAAGTAGAATGCAGGATCAATGATATGAAAATGCCTACCACGCTTTCAGGGACACCCGGAGGAGGGAAGGAGAGATTTTTTGGCGGAGGTCCTCGTAAGTATTGCCTCTTGTCGAACCGCCACTCTCCAATTTTTCCATATGTTAGCTCCCCCTGAATAACAAGCAACACCAGAATTCCGATACACATGAAACTATTAACTGATAAATTAATTTACCAGTTTCCTTTAGTACACACGAGTACAAAGCATGATCTGCTTAGAAACACCAATTGCTCTTGGCATCAAAAAATTATACTCTGTCCATTACAAAATAAGTGTCATGCTCTCCTAAAGACGTTGTTCCGAAGTACATGTCACTCATGTCTGTTTTAAGTAAATCATATATTAATTACACATAATACCCTCATACAGGTTAGTTATCGCCCCATAAGTGTTTACACAAATGGCAGGCACATGAGGACAGTGTGAAAATGGGGCACTAGTTCCACTAACCTTTAATGTTTGCAAAAAAATATTTAAAATGATCTACTTAGGAACTTATAGAGTACTTTAAAAGAAAGGGACATGTAATGAAGGGAACATATAGGAAGGGCAATGAGACCATACCTTGCTGTTGTAATCACATCCATAAGTATAATGAAGGAGATACTTGTCTTTAGTCTCTCGATCCCATGGGGGCTGAAATGTCAACGAACAGTTCACGATTACTACAATCTCATTAATCTGCCATTCATATATAGTAAAATCATCTATTCTGTGAAGAGCTGCACAAGGATATATGGCAAACCTGCAACATGAAGTCTTTTCGGAGTTGATGTTTCACACCATGCAATGCAGATGCTACGGCATAAGCATACCTTAGTTCAACAGAAAAACGTAACAGTGTCAATACACGTTTAAACAGTTACCATTTAACATGTGATGATACTGATAAAATTGCTCGTTTTTCCTTACATTTCTAGCACCCATCCAAAAGCTTTATCGGTATCTGGGTCAGCTTTCATTCTCAAAGAAACATTCTTCCATGTTGGAGCAATCTTCTCCAGGAACTCCTAAATGAAATTATTCAACGATGGGCCGATGGCAGGTTATTTTTCAAGGAACAATTAATAATAGGCAGAGAGATTATTCATAATTTGATAAGAGTAAAAGTAAACACGAGCAGAAAGAGAAAATATATGACAATGGAAAGGAATCAACGTATAAGCATTATTACACGATTATAACAGTCTAACTTTGGATTTTTTTTATAATAGAATAAATTGGAAGATTGATTCATCACTATTTTCAAAACCAAATAGCTCTTTGCAAGTTCAAGTCTTATGATCACACTAGTTAACAAAATTACCTTCTTTATAATTACAGGAGAATTTCCAATTGGATCAATGTTTTTAACAGGGCCATGCTCCTCAGGATAATACTTTCTAATGACGGGTTCATACTTTTCAGCCTTAATGTAGAAAAATGGAAATGCAGCTGGATATTCTGGATGAGCCAAATTAGGCAGCGGTCTAATAAATATGTGATCAGGCTCTGCCATCATTATGTACCTGCACCGATAGCAAAAGAAACATGCTTTAATACCCCATCCAAGGTAACAGTGAATTCAACTCCAAATTAGAGATACAAATCACAAAAACACTAACTGTTCTTTAATTGTAGCCTTTTCCAGCCACTGCACAAATGCCCATGGTCTATTCAACACAATGTATCCCTGGGACACAATTTGATGACAGAGTTAAGTAGTAAAACTTACAATGTTAAATGTATGCCCTTAAAAACTAAATCATAAACAATTGCCTCAATTTTATCGGAACACTACAATGAGATACATGCACACATTTTTCCAGGCAAGAAATGAATCAACAATATAGATACTACAGTTGCTTGTAAGGAAGACTTTTTACCTAGTTTACCATTAGCGTGACACTGTGATGAGAAAATACTCTAGAGAAGTGTAGACTCTCAAAATTAAATCTTAGGTAATAGTAGGTTTGCAATATCGCACTAAGAATGTAAACTTATCATCAGTTTATTCAGTGCTGTGCATGATGAGGGTAAATTTTAAACCGGGCAGTGGAAAGGCAAGGGAGAGATAAATCTCTTATTTTCACAGATAGACATGAGAGTGACGCTCTCAGAAAGTATGCATAAGTCCTAAACTGAAAACAACATTTTATTGCATGCAATACCATAAAGGGTAGTATTGATCGTAGCAGAAAGGCCGAGAACGCTACAATACCAATAAGATTGAATTGAAGTAATGCACTAGAAAGCTTCGCATGACCTTCTTTGAACTTTGAAGTACTTGGTCACATGCGTTATTCGTGGAACAATTGAATTCATACTGAGATCCTATTACATGTTTCTCAAACAGTTCTAACTTCTGGAATATAATTAAAACATTTAGCTCAATGGTCACCAGCCCCATATATTTTTTAGAACAAGAAATGCTTTAAATAGAGGAAAAAGTCCAATTAAATGGATAGATATCCAGATAATTTTTGTAAGAAACTAAAAACAAACATCCAATAACATTGCCAATGAAAGAAACCTCACCTGATCCAGACCTTCTGGAAGAGGATCAACAACAACTGTAGGAATCTCATCCATCAAGTTGTCGGGCTTTCCAGAATGCAAAATCCGAGTGAATCCACCCATGTTCGATCCAGGCAAATCTTTTTGCCTCTTATACCAGTAGTATAAAACTCGACACTGCCATTTGTTGTAAGAAGAATCTGTTGCCGTCAAAGCAACATGGAAGGGCAACTTGGTTGTTCTCATTTCCTTCACAATCTTAGGCATCTCAATAACGGGATCATGCAATAATCCATTATCTGAATCATCACCCATCAGCTTCGTGGCTCTATTGTGGATTATCATAGTTACAAAATTATATGTTGCAAAGCAAAAACCAAGACCAACAAGAACCAAAAGTAGGGGCGAAGCTCGTCCCATGGTCTTCCTCCCAATCACAGTTCGTTACCATAAAATCAATCCTACATCCTTTGAAGTCAGAAAAATCTTTTCCGCACACAATCTATAGCAGGAAAGAATTAATCCAGTGAAACGTCTTGTGTCATAGGTCCGGATTTAATCCAGCATCGGAGAAAATTAACTTCGGTGAGGCAAAATTAAAGACGCCTTTGGAACAAATATGAAAACTAGGCTACAACATGCAACCTGCATAAAAGTGGTATGACAAAAACAATGTGAAGCTCATGAAATTAGAGGATACAAGGTAAGCAATACACCAGAAGAAAAGAAAGGGTAAAAGTAAAACAAAATTTTACTTATAAAACAATCCAGCTTCACAAGTCCGCCCTCCTTAGCATGATGTAGCAATAGAAAATGCAGACCTCATGCCATGCCACTTTAAAACAATTTGTTGGACATGGAGACTATAAGCAATCTTTCGAGGAGTAAGGAAGACTAACAGTGTCAAAGTAAATCAAACAGACCACAAATATGACCAAGGAGGTCAGGTCACAAAATGTATCAACAAACTTATTTGGCACATAAACCCCATTCAAATTCTTCAAACTCAGCTCAGAGAACAATGCAGCAACAAAATCAACACAATTTTTTTTTACAAGAATGCACTTTCAAACAGAGATTCAGAATATAATCAGAAACAACTCCAGATAATTCCCACATGACAAATTGAACATGATATCAAATTAAGGAATACCAACAACAAACAACAAAAACCCTGAATACGAAATCTATACACCTAGACAGATAAAATTTCACAGGATTCCAGATCCAATCCGTCCCAATTCAAGCAATGTTAAGCACCATCAACAGAAACCAAACTAGAGAACCATGCAACAACATGGGTAACCTCAAAAAATGAAACAATGTAAGATTTCAAGAATACCCAGAATCGAAAAGACTAAAGAGACGAAATTCACGAGTTGGGTATAAAGTAAATCCCCTGTAACGAACCATTACATCCGGCAAAATAGAAGAGAATCGATCATACAGCAAAAACAAAGCGAAAATATAACGTACAGAGTGTAGAGGCGCGAGCAGAGACCAAAAATCGGAGGACAATGGAAATCGTTTTTTGAATATGGGACTGTGAGTAATTACAATATTTACATTTTTGCCATCGATCAAATTTCTGTCTTTTAGGCAGCAGGATAGAAGAAACTGCATTCACTTATAGACTTACAGTGATAGGGCAGCTCAAAATGGTATACTGCACGGAACCGGAAGAAATTGGTCCTATTTTGGTTCTTAAACTCAATAACTTGTTTAAATTTGTATAAAATCGTGGTTAACTTAGTAAATAAAAAATAATTTAATACATTATGTGTGGCTTGATATAAGTTATCGATCTCCACAAATCAACATCTTCAGGTATTCACGTCTAAGCATCTTGTGTCCATAGACATATTGTGGAAGTGATGTTGTAGTCCTAAATGCTTCGTTGTTTGTTCCGATGGCTTATCGGACAGTGGAGGACTACTCAGAGCAGTGGTGAGCCCTCATCCAGTGTTCTATGTGGTTTCATGACACCTTTTTGTTTTGTTTCGAATCTCTAGTTGTTTGTGGTTTGTGCAAAGAATCAGCAACACGAGAAGAATTAATGCGAAGATCTGATATTGATGCCAGGGATGAAGTGACAAAAGGGGCGAAATGTGGCAGAAGCGCCAAGATACATAGAGAAGGGTTTGAAGATCGTGAGTGTGAGAGTAAGTCTGATGACGATTCAATGACTAAGATAGATGGAGTCGTCAGGCCCAAATTTAATTCAAAACCAGTTTGATTTTAATAAAAAAAACAGCCAACAAAATCGATTGGTGATTTTCCAATTTGATAACAATGTCGATATGGTTTTAGTTAATAAAATTACTAACTGAATTGATCGGTCTGATTTTTAGTTTGGACTTCTAGTTAGTCGGATTTGAGCAACACGTGTATTCATTTGAAAATAGGATGAATTAATTAACTTCTTTTTTTAAGAAGTGACCCATATATTCCATCATTTTACACACACTTTCTTAATTAATTAAAATAATTTTTAGCATCTTAACTATTTTCTTGCTAAAAGTAACACTTTAAAGTAAAAAAACAATTTTGCCTACATAATTTTATCTCGTTTTTAAATATTTATCATCTTCATTGATCATGGGAGATTAACCCTGGGGTTCCAATCCATACAAATGAATATGATCATGAAGAGATAGAAAAGGAGAATGGATAAAACTCAACAATGGGTTAATTACATTATCCAAACTCCTAAATCTTCACTCATTGATCGCTTGACAGTAGATAGATAGTTGAAATTGTTAAAGTATAAAACTATAATTGGTCTTTCAACTATCAGCTTAACTTTTTAGTTGAGTTGGTCCCCTCTAATACGATATCAGAGCTTGTAACTAGCGGACACGAGTTTGAATTCTGGTGCACATCCAAACCTCAAAATAGGCTTGTCCGTGAGGACACGTGTTAGAATATAAAACTATAATTGATTCTTTAACTATAAGCTTAAGATGCTTCAACAAAAAGGATATGGTTTACTTTTATGGAAAAAACAAGTGGAAAATTTTGTTGATAATTTGTTTTTGGGTTTTAGCAAATATGTGGCGGGCTTTATGAGAAAATGAGCTAAATGAGAAAAAATAAACTCAATTGTAATTTTATGGGAAAATGACATTTTTGTGCATTTAAATATATCATTTATCCATTTTCATACCCTGACTATTTTTTTTTCTTTTTTAGTACCCTAAATATCATTTTTGGACAACTTACACCTAAAATACTAAAAATACATAAACTACCCCTAAAATTGAACCGATTTAATATCAACACTCTCTGGCTTAGCCGGTCCAACGAATAAATCAAAACAGAATTTCATTAACATGAAATTACTATTTTACCTTTCTTAAATAACAAATTGAACTCACAATTAAAGGGTATATTTTTCTTTCTCAAATAAATAATTAAAAAAATTAAAAATAAATTATTCAATTAAAATCTCTCTCCCTCTCTTAAACACTAATTTATATTACTTTATATAATACTAATAATTGTTATTGCAAATTACCAACTAAAATTACAAAAAAAATATTAAAAATAAGAAACAGAGAGTTCAGGTTCTTCACCCAATTGCTCCTCTTGATCTCCTCCACCGTGGATAAATGGGTGGCTGCAAAAATTGTCGAGAAAGGCTGGAGTTGTTACATGGGGCAATTCAGGGTCTCAATTCTAGCAAGTTTGATTAACGATGGGTAGAGAAAACGCATATGAAGGTTGGCGAGAAAAAAAAATTAGTTGTGGTGATTTTTGGGTTTTCAAACGAAAATAGCCAATTTGTATTGTGGAGAAGACAAATTGAGTGGCTCTGCAAATATATTTCAGTTCACGTTAGGAGATCCCACAAACCTGCCGGAACCTCGCCGGAGAACCGACTGTGACGCAGACAAAGCCTCCTCAACATTGTGCACTCGCCCAAACTCGTCGTAATTCCGAGAGGTCGACCCATCACAACGGCGAGTTCGTACAAATTGGGGGAATCAGAAATGTAAGCTTTTTTGTGCCCTAGTCCAATTGTATTAGTCTGTATATATTAATCATCGTTTGCAATATATAAAATCGGCATTATATTACTTGTGTGTTGACGTAATAGGTTAATTCTGATCTGATATATGTCCACCAAAGTAGTAGAACCATATATCTTACATGGTATAGTTCTATTTGCCATTGGGAAGGGCTCCCGAAATCAGATCATAGAAATCACTCGGGTGAGTGATATTGAACGACCCGCACTGAATGGTGTTGCATAGATACAGTCATGAACACATTCAATTGTGGTAGCTTGTCTTCGTATCCTTAGACCAAGGAGTCTTTGTGATCGCTATACAGTAAAGAACAGTGTTTGACTTGCTCCTAACGTTGTTCGTAACAAGACAACCATAACAGACATGATTGGCACGGGGAGGGATTATATGAGTGATACGAAAGGCGGCTAAGGGATTTATCCCTCATACTACGTTATGAGATATGTATCTGTTTAGGCCACTTGATAGAGATTAACTGAAGGGAGAGCATGGCCATGCCAACGATATTGGTTATCAGTATTCAGTAATCTCACAGATCGAGAAACAGATATTGATTAAATAAGGGTGACGTCTCTATGCCTTATGATCAATATGGATACCGGGCGATAAAGGGATAGCGACATGTAGTACATGAGGTTGAATCGAATCATCGATAATCATGCACGTCGAGTAATCATAACGTCTTACTAGAGGCCACTTATGATGGATCGGGTAAAATGAAATTTTACGCCGATCCGCCGACGTCGGCATGAGCCTAGAGGGCCACACACATAGGATATGGATTATGAGAGATAAGGAAAGGTCGGCGATACTCGAGGGAAAGGCATGGGCAAAACTAGACGTTTTGGGCCGTGGATATGTGTAATTGAATGTGACACGCGAATCGAGAAAGACTAGATCTTTCGTTGATGTCGCGTCGGACTTTGTACGATAAGTTCGGGGGGTAAGTTGGACGCGACACGGGATCTCATGGCCGAAGCATTGGGCTTCGTGCCACGAGGCCCTAGTGGCCGGCCCAACCAAGGCCCAATAGTGGAGCAAATGGTGGGTCCCTTTCTCCACTAACTTTGGTTAAGTGGATGATGACTAGATACACACTATCATAATCCATGTGGGGTAAGTGTGATTAAAGGTGGCCACCCAATGATCATCATCATCTTCTCTTAACCCAACACACATCAATTAACAAACACAATAATCAAGACTTAGAAAATTATCACATTTTGGTGAGCTCTCTCTCTCCCTCTCTCTCTCTCTCTCTCTCTCATGGAGTTTCGGTCGAGACCTCCTCCCTCCCCCTCTCTTGCTCTCTCTTCTATTCTAGTAAGGTAGAAGAGTGTAGAATTCTCAAGTGATCATCCTATCCGTTTGGATTTGGCTAGGGTTAAAGATTCGAATCGTTCTTGAAACCGATTCGAACAAACCAAAGGTAAACTCATGATTTCGGTTTTGCCTTGAGATTTAATGGTTTGATGTTCTTGGACAGATTTTGGGGTATATATATTGTTTCTTCCGCTGCTATATGAGTTCTTGATAGCCCCAAAGTTCCTACATGGCAGTTCAGGGTCTCAATTCTAGCAAGTTTGATTAACGATGGGTAGAGAAAACGCATATGATGGTTGGCGAGAAAAACAATTAGTTGTGGTGATTTCTGGGTTTTCAAACGGAAAAGGCCAATTTGTATTGTGGAGAAGACAAATTGAGTGGCTCTGCAAATATATTTCAGTTCAGGTTAGGAGATCCCACAAACCTGCCGGAACCTCGCTAGAGAGCCGACTGTGACGCAGAAAAAGCCTCGTCAACACTGTGCACTCGCCCAAACTCGTCGTAATTCCAAGAGGTCGATCGATCACAACAGCGAGTTCGTACAAATTGGGGGAATCAGAAATTTCCTCCAGAAATCTCCCACATAATCGAGTCTCGTACAGATTGAGGCTTTCTAGAGGAAGCCCACACAGCTCCACCGGAACTATCCTTGTAAGCATGTTCATCAAGGCATCAAAAAGGTTAAACTCCATTATACTTAACCATCGCACAAGAAATCGACTTTGGGACAAAACCCTATGAACCATTCATCACCAGATCCAGATCCCTCAACATTATTGCGACCAATTAAGAAAATTTTGCTTAGATTTTGAAACAAAATCAACTTCAAATTCAGATTAGAGATCAGAGTTAGCAAAACCAAAATTGAAAAATCTACTTGTTTTCCTTCTGCTGATTATGTATTAAAATTTTGGGAAAATTTCACTTAGCTAACATGGTTCAACCGGTTTTTCACTTAACTACTTCAGAAGATGAAATTAGCTTGCGAAACTCAGAACTTGTCTAATGTGTCAATTAGGCCTAATGGTGTTAAGTTATTGGTAAAAAGTCTAAAATGCCCTCAACTAACCATTAAATTTTCAAAAATTTGACACTCCATTTCTGATTTTTTTTTCTCCTCTCGATTCAAGCCTCTCTATCCCACCTTCACAATTACACAGTGTGTATCCAGCATGTTTAGCTCGTTCTCCATGGATGCCATTTCTATTTTAGTTAATGTACATTAATTTTTTTTATTGAATGACTATCCTTGTTCACATGAGCCTGAACAAAATTTGGAAATTTAGTATATGCACAAATATAAATGTTTGTCATTTGAAATATCATAAAATTCAGAAATCCAATCACAAATTATCGTAAAATGGAAGTGTCTGAACCTTTTGAATTTGCAAGCAAAAGACATATTCCAAAGTTTTGAAAAAAAAATGTGGAAAACAAAGACAACAACAAAACCCATTTGATCAATACGGATGTTCTCTGATGTTCTCACAGACCACACCTTCTTAATGTTGAATCAGGATTAATCTAATTTTCATTTCGTTTTGTGCCCAACAAGCATTTCAGAAAATGACATGCTCACAACTCCCACCGAGTTGACTCGTTGGCGGCACCGAGTACAGATGGTGCAAGGCGGTTCCGACCGGCACCTGAATCATGATCCTCACTCTCCTCTGCAACTCACCAAATCTCGTTCTCCTCTAACCCTCAACAATCTCTAGAATTCCTTCCACTTCTCAAGCTCAAGCTTTTCTTCGACTCTGCCACCAACTTTTTCTCCAGCGTCACTCCGGCCACCACCTCCAAATCAAGCACCAGCGGCTCCAATTTCAGATCTGTCGGCTTCATACATCTCCGATTTTAGATCCGTCGTGATTGGCCTCTCGGCTCAACCAGATTTCCCGACGCATTCTCTCTACTCTGACGCCGACGTGGCGTTTGCGAGCCTCTAAGATCTGAGCGAGGGGCGGTGGACCTTGGTGTTGCGCCTCCACACGGCTGTGTGCAACCGCACGTTTGGCGGAGGCGGAACATTATCACGAATAGTGCATAAATGGTTCTAGTCAATGATGGGTAATTCTGGCATTTAAAAAAAAATTAACGCCCACATGCCGGTCATGTGACCCAAAATTAACACCGTCAGGCTTAAGTGACACCTTTGGCAAGTTTAGGGGGTTCACAACTTAATTTTATCTTCAAGGGTAGTAAAGTGAAAAAAATGCTATAATACTGGGTAACTAAGTGGAATTCTCCCTAGAATTTTTACAAATTATATGGATTTTAACATGAGTGTTTACTTGTGACTATATCTAGGAGAGAGAGAGAGAGAGAGAGAGAGAGAGAGAGAGAGAGAGAGAGAGAGAGAGAGAGAGAGAGAGAGAGAGAGAGAGAGAGAGAGAGAGAGAGAGAGAGAGAGAGAGAGAGAGAGAGAGAGAGAGAGAGAGAGAGAGAGAGAGAGATTGTAATTAAATAATTGAATTTTAATTTTTTATTTGAAAAAAATAAATATACTCTTGTGAGTTTAGTTTGTTATTTAACAAAAGGTAGAACGGTAATTTCATGTTTATTAAATTATGGTTTGATTTATTCGCTGGACCGGCTGAACAAGAGAATGTTGAAATTAAACCAGTTCAGTTTTAGAGGTAGTTTAGGTATTTTTAGTATTTTAGGGGTAAGTTGTTCCAAACTTATATTTAGTGTACTAAAAGAAAAAAAATAGTTATGGTATGAAAGTGAAAAGATGATATATTTAGGTACACAAAAATGTCATTTTTCCTACTTTTATGACATGTTTTGAAGTTAATTGTAGTTACGTGTGAAACCTGTCAAACTAGTTGTAGGTATGTGAGATTATCTCTACATAATTAGAAGGAGGATGAGGAGGAGGAGTATGTACTTGTTGGGATTTTGTGCCCTAACACCATGTATTTTCAATCTACTCATGTAATAAGATTATTAGTTGAAATAAAATCGGCATTCATATTACTAAGTGTTGTAGTAATATCTTAAGTATGATTTGATTTGTATCATTGATGTGTCAACACATAATAGTAGATCTACAAATCAGATAAAATCTTACTTAAGCAGTCCCCGATCAGAATAGATTCATAAGAAGCGATCAGCATGAGGCTAACTCTAAATGATCACGCTCTAGTTATCATGACCATAAGGGGGCCGAAGTTAGGTCATAGTATCACCAGACAGGGGTGATATAGGACGACCTGATCATGAGTATTTTACATAAACACAGTCATGAACATACTCATATGTCGGCACATGAAATCACATCCTCAAACGGAAGGATCATTGAGGTCACTATGCAATGAGTGACGAGTTTGAGTCAGTCTAACGTCCCCTGTAAAAGGGTTACAATAACGACTGTGATTGACTCGATCACGAGATACATGAGTTGACTCAATAGATCGCTGAAGTATTTATCCCTCATACGGACGTATGAGCAGATATCAGTTTAGGCCACTTGATGAGTACAACTGAAATACAATAGCATGGTCATGTAGTCGATACGGAGTATCAGTTACAATTCAGTTAACTCAGATCAAGAAACAGGACAATTGAACGAGGATGACTTGTCTATGCCTCGTGGTTGTCAAAGATATCAAGATGACAAAATGATAGATTCAAGTACAACAAGGTTAAGTTGAAATCTCGATAATCACAAGCGTTGGGTAATCATGATGTCTTGCTAGAGGCCACTCACTATGAAAATGGTAAAATGGTAATTTTACCAGTCCGCCAACGTGTCGTGAGCCTAGAGGGTCACATACTAAAGGTTGAGTAAAACAAATGGAATCATATAGAAGAATCATGAGAGACAAAATCCAGTTTTGGATTAAACCAGATTAGACCGACTTTGGTTTAGGATTAAATCCGGAATCAAGAACGGTTTGGTTGGACCAGTTAATTATAATCTAAATAAATAGATAATTAATTTAGCTAAACATGTCATAGCAAGAATGGGCTTCTCTACATTAATTAATTAAAATCTTTGGGATTTAAGTCCATTAAAGCCTTTAATTAATTATTGCCTAAAAAAAGTTATAAAAGAGAAATTTTCAGATCTGAAAATTAAAGAGATTTTTTTATAAAAAAAACCCCAATCTCTCTCTCTCTCTCTCTCTCTCTCTCGGCCGACCGTCCCTCTTCCTCTCTCCTCCCCGTTTTGCTTGCTTCGATCTTCTAGTATGGATCGTTGTGAGTATTCTCGGATTTCTCTTCCTGTGTGGACGTTCTTTAGAGGTCACTGAATCTTATTTAGTGACAAAGAGATTTTGAATCAATGTAGTATATAAATTTTATTCTAGCATAGATCTCATGATCAATTCATGATCATGTAAGATCCTTATTAAACATGGAACTTTGAGGTTAATTTCTTGTATGGGCATGAAATTAATTGATTGGAACCCTCAAATAATTACTCCAGTACTTGCAGTTATGAGAGATGAATTCTAGAATCTTAGCAGTTTGTAGCTGAGACTCTTGACATGCCAATTGAATCACATCTCATAAACTTGATCATTCTTGCATCAACACTCTTGTCCTTCATTAGAGCCCTCCTCTCAAAATATAAAACAAAATCAAGGTGTTGTCAGCCCGACCTTATTTAAAGGTTCAAAGTAAATTTCGTCAATTGTTAACTTACCCAATGCGAAACAACATGACCGGTGCATTTGGAGAAGATGAAGAGCATATCATCGTGATTGGCTGGAGTAGTAATGTGTGTGTATTGATGCTAATAGTAGGCAAGGTCATGGACAACAAACCTCATTCTTATTCACCAATGCATCTCTCATGGTCGAGTCTAGATTGTTCGAAGATGCCACTATTTTTATATATACTCCAACTTTGTTGAAGATGCGCGCATCTACACCCCATTTGTATAAGTCTGATCGTAAATAATATATTTCACTCGGATATGCCCGTAAAATATTACAATTACAACTAATAATCTATTATCACTAGAAATTCAAAATAACATGAAACAATATATCGTAGATTTGTCATAAATTTATGTTTTACTATATATGCTCCCTTTCACAAAAACACGTTTTTCGGCTTGGACAAAATAGTCTTCTTGGTTTGAGCGCTTCTTCAGGGAAAATTCATTTCTTTATGTTTTCTATTTTAAGTCTTTCTCATAAACACACTCATTTTCTAGGTTTAAACGTTACCTCACAAAATATCAAATAAACTCGATTTCTTGGTTTGGAATAGTCAACAAAGATGATTAATGGCTCGATTCTTCCCTATGGGCAAACCACATTTCTGGTTAGAACATCGAGCAAACCTACTTTTTGGGTTTGAACAGTTGGGGATAATGTCTCTCAAAGGAAACCTTTTGGTATTTTCATTTTTGGTGGTTAGCTGACTACAAATTGATGGAATTACTCCATTATTTATTGGTTGTCATGTTTCTCATTTGACTCTTTAAAAGGGCTTAAAAGTTTTAAAGAGAAGTGATGATTTCAAAAGTATTTTTTTCATATGAAGACTCTCAAATATTCTTTTTTTCGAATCGGTTCTTGAGTATTGAATTGTGCAAGTTTCAGACTCTGGTGTACGAGCGGACATTCATTAGGGGGAGTACCGTGTTAACCTCGGAAGCGACCGGAACACGATCACCACCTTAGTCTAACCGGAAAAATCTCTTTCAAGGCAATGACCTTCATTCCACGGCACGGTAAATTTATGTCAGAACGTATTTTTCTAAAATTATGATTGTTATACTCAAATTATAATTCCTACATGAACAACCCCTCACGAACTAGCATGGTTGGTGAGTTTGAATGTTTCCTGATAGACAACTACGGCTTATCATCATTTTCACTTCTACCAAATTTGGTACAAATTTTATTAAAAGTTTAACTGAACTAAAAAAAGCTCAGATTAATGTACCAATAGTATAACTTTATGATGTTTTTCCAAGACATTATAGTTTCTCTTATCGAGTAATAAGGAGAAGCACATACAACACTGACAGACTCGTGACCATCAAGAAGAGAAGATAGTGCAAAAAGAACAGTCTGAGTCAGTTGAGTCGATCATGTTACCACCACGATTAACATGTCATCCCTAACAACTGCATTACTGACCATACTGTGCACTTTCTTGAAGGAACTTGTGAGCCCCAACTCCAAAAACCAACACATGTTCCCTCTATGGATGAAGTAGCTCATTATATCGTGCCTTGAAATCACCATCGTACACCTGTTCCCCATCTTTTTCCAGTATGAATCAAACAACGTCGGATCTCCCCTACACAAAATTCAACAAGCAAAAAGCATTTTGATACGCATAATCTTTTATATTCATAGTTTGTATATATTTTAGGGGTAATTACAGATCAGTACACTCGCCGAAACCTCATTCCAGGATCAGTCCCCTAAGTTTGAGAATTTTTTTCTCGTTACACCAAGTTTAAAACGTTAATACTTAGCTCCATTTTGTGATGGAAACTGTTAACAAATACTTTGGAGATCGACGACGGAGATGGATTCTCGAGGCTCACCTTCTTGGGGTCCAAGGGGTTGCTTTGCGGGTGGGTCTCGTGGTGGTTCTGGTACGGTTTCAAGGACCTCGAGCATATTGGTCAAAGTCAAACCTCGAGCCAGATCTTGGAAAAGTAAGATGTCCAATATGTCGAGGTTTCCATGTCAAATCTGGGTGCTCTGCTGCCACGCCATAACTCGTAGCTCTCTCCGACGCTAGATTCGAGTTATGCACCTACAAGGACGTCGCCACTGGCGCCGGCAAAACCCTAGCCTTCGTCACCCTCTCGTCGAGATCTAACACCGAGCCTCTTCACCGCCTAAACATCGCTAAGTTTGCAATTGCTTTGGTTTTCTTGTTCTCTGTTTGGTTGCTGTGAAAGCGTGGAAGGACTACTGAGATTGACGAACTAATTTGGATTCAAATAGTGATGTGCACAGGACATTGAATGGCCTGAAATCAGTGGAGAGCTAGAGCATTCAAATTCAAATCAGTGGTATTTTTCTGTGTTTTGGTTTAGTTTATGAGCTCTTCATTTTTTGTATGTAATTCTATAAAAAATAATAGTTTGTCATTTTTAAGCTTTTGAATTGTATTTCATGTAAACTGTGTTGTGTGATTGTACAAAATTTAGTTTTAATAGTTGAAGATAGGAGGGAGTTGCAGAGAGAGGGAAGGGAGTTACTGTGATATTTGGGTTTCTTTCATGAATGAGAGAAAGAGAACGAACAAGGAGAGAGAGAGTGACAATGGAGAGAGAGAGTAAGTTAAAAAGGAGGGCAAACTGTCATTTCTCATAAAATTTCAATTTGATTTTTAATTTGTTAGTTGAAAAGACTGGCATACCCTTTCACTATAAGTTCAGTTTATAAAAATGAGGGCAAAATTGTCTTTTCATAGTTACTGGATAATTATACATTTAAAACATATATATGAGGGCATTTTGGATTTTTTACAAACCAAATCAGTCAAATCCAACAGAGTTGAACTTAATTGTCACAAAACGAAACTTGGGGAATCGAGAAAAGAAAATCAAACTTAGGGTACCAATTTTATAATAAGATTTCGACGGGTGTACTGATCTGTAATTACCCTATATTTTAATACCAAGTATACATCATTCCAAGTTAAGTTATATGATTAAAAAAAATGTCAAAAACATGTTATAGTTGAGCATGATTTCTAGCCTCATGTCATATCTTAAAATTTTCTTCACGTGCAAGACTAATCGTTTACACGTAGAACATAGCATATAATCGGTCAAAATTCCAATCAACTCATTAATTGTTGTGTCTAATAAAAATGTATCGATGAAAATAGGTGAAAATTGAGAATTTACTGATCAAGATTGACAACGTCACAGGAGGAGGAGAGGCTGTGAGTTGTGTCATTGAAGACTAATTAAAATAATATTTAATTAAAATATGAATATGAATTATATTGTAGGCTTGTAATTAAGTGAGAACCATCACTTTACATGAGAAAATAAGAATTAATTTTGACCACAAGATGAAAATTTAGATGACTTGAATTTTTGCTGACTTATTTTTTTTGTTGAAGGTAAAATCGAATTTTATTTAATAAATAAAAACTAACCCGGCATCAAGCCGGACAGCTGAGGCTACAGATGGTGGGACAGGCCCCTCACCATAACTCCAGTTACTGTTAGTTAACGAAAACTTGGCCACTTCGTGGGCCGCTTTGTTACATGATCTACGTGCAAAATATAGAGTGACAGTGTTGTCAGAAGATGAGAGGAACCGTCTACAGTCGAATATGATCCCCCCAAACATATTTAGTAAGTGTTTTCCTCCCTGAACCTGGTTCACCACCCGAAGGCAATCTGTCTCGATCTCCATCATCCTCCAGTTCTGTCCTTTTGCCCAAGATAGGGCCTCTCTAACTCCTACGGCCTCCACCTTTTCGGAATGGAGATAACCCGTAAAACGTCTGCACAGTGCTCCCATAATGCGGCCTTCTGAGTCCCTACAGACAATTCCTATCCCCCAGTTTCCTCCCTCTACGTCAATTCCCCCATCCACATTTATCTTTAATCTTCCTGGATTCGGAGGGACCCACGCCTTTGGTGATGATGACCCAAGCGGATCTGTGCCTGAACCTTCTCCCTGTGGATTTGCCGCTGCCCAGGCGCGTCGGAACCCTTTTGCGGTTGCTGCCACTCTCGCCGGATGGAAAGCCTCTATTTTCCAGATTGCTTGATTCCTATCTCTCCATATTGCCCAAAGCATGATAGCCCACAAGCTTGCCTCGCTCTCCCCCTCTACCCAAGAACTCCAACTGGTAAGAACCGAGTGTGGCCCCATCTTTCCTTTGACAGATCATAGTAGTCTATCCCCCCAAACTGGTGCCAAAACCTTACACCTGAGGAATATGTGGTCTGCAGTCTCGTCTGGGTCACCGCACAAGGGGGCACTGGTTAATTATGGGAAGCCCCCTCTCTACCAGCCGACTCCTGGTTGGAAGCAGGTTTGATATAGCCCTTCATATGAAGATTTTTACTTTTGGTGGGACCTGCAACTTCCATACATCTCTCCATCTACTGTCTTGGGCTGGTGGGGTCCATATGTTATTCATCTGACAGAGAGCTCGGTATGCACTCTTAACTGAGTATTCTCCAGACTTATCCGCGTCCTAGTACCATTTGTCTCTGTCTCCGTACCAGCTAGGAATAATAGAGAAGATTTTGTTGCACGTTCCAGGATCAAAATGCGCTCGTACCTTCCCTACATCCCATGCTCTGTAGTCCGCGGTGAACAGCTCAGAAATCCGCATGCCCACCAGAATGGCGGGGCCTGCCATGATCGTTGGGTTCTCCCCTCCTAACCATGAGGTTCCTACTACTGGACAATTTCCTGGTCGGATACTCAGCCTTGCCTTCGCCTTAACAATCGATCTGGCCTCACATATGCTTTTCCATATGTAACTCGGAGAGGGACCCAGAGAAGCCTCAAGGAAAGAGGAATGTGGAAAATACTTGCCCTTTAGTAGTTTACTCGGCAATGAATTGGGTTTTGTGAGGATCCTCCAGGCCTGTTTTGCACAGAGTGCTAAGTTGTACTCTTTTAGATTGAGGAAACCCATCCCGCCCAGTTCCTTGTTGAACAAACTTCCGATGTCATCAAGAAGCCTTTGCGGGAACATGAATACCTGCATTGAATATGCTGGAAGGGCCTGTAGAATAGACTTGATCATTACCTCCCTCCCTGTCGAGGACAAGAATCTATTACTCCATGATGCCATTCTCCTTGCCACTCGATCCTTCACATAGGCCAGAGACTGCATCTTATTCCTTACTACCATGTTAGGGAGTCCTAGATACGTGGAAGAGTCTCGTTCCTCCCTGAAGTCTAGAATGGACATGACATCCTCCCTTATATTTAACGAAGTTTTGGAGAAAAGAATGCTGAGGACTTATCCCTATTGATCAACTGCCCCGATGCCTTCTCGTAAATAAGAAGACACCTTACTATCTGTTCTGCCTCCCCCTTCGTAGCCCTGCAGAATATGTAGCTATCATCTGCGAATAGGAGGTGCGAGACCACAGGCGCTTCCCTTGCTATTTTTACTCCCCGTATGTTCCCTGCCCTTGTAAACTCTTCCAATACTTTAGATAGCCCCTCTGCACAAATAAGAAAGAGATAGGGAGAAAGTGGGTCCCCTTGTCGCAACTCTCTTGTTGGATTTGGAACTCGGATTGTGTGTCCTGACGTGGTGACCGAGTATGTGACTGATGAGACGCAAGTTCGGATTAGTTCAATCCACCTCCGATTGTATCCCAGCGGATGCAGTACTTGGAATAGGAAGCTCCATTAATAGCAATTGGGCGTAATTATTCTTAAGTTACTATTTATTTTTGTATTTTAACACAAATATAAGGGTAATTTCGTATTTTTATATTATTACACCATTTAATGATTTCCTTTTGTAAATTTTAATATCTAATTTACTTAATTGTGACTTATTTTACTTCTTACTTCCCTTTTAACAATTTCATGATATCATTGTTGAAATTACAAGATTTACACAATTTCACTACTCATTTTCGATTAATTTGTTTTAATTTTTCATGATGCGAATTTCATTTTTCATGAACCTAATTTTCGTTTATTTAATTGCACATTTCATTTTCACAAGAGTCCATTTCTTTTAACACGTTTTATTTCTTTAGTTAGCTACTTGTTTTTATCGGAACCCACTTACGTGAAAATGAAACTCGTTTGAAAATTGTTATTGAAAATGAAACACATAATAAACTAATTTCATGGGTACTAACATTTTTCATGAACCTAATTTTCGTTTATTTAATTGTACATTTCATTTTTACACGAGTCTATCTCTTTTAACACGTTTTATTTCTTTAGTTGACTACTTGTTTTCATCGGAACCCACTTACGTGAAAATGAAACTCGTTTCAAAATTGTTATTGAAAATGAAACATATAATAAACTAATTTCATGAGTTGTAACAAGAAATAAAAAATCATGAAAAATAAACTAATTTCATATTTAAAAGAAAAGGACAATGACAGTAATGAGTCTAAATTTTTAAAACAAAAATCAAATACAACAAATTGAAAAGAAAAAACAAAGAATAGAGACATGTATTTTTAAATGAGTAATCAAGAAAACATAAACAAATCATCATATGCATATGATTTTGTGAAACTTAGTAGTGTTTCCATTTATTTTCACATGTTAGTTTTACTTTAATACCCTTTCAATCACTGATTTGATTAATTGTTAATGAAATTAGCCTATTTATGAATACTATTGATTATATTCATCCTATAGATGGTATAAATTCTTATGTTTTTTTGTAAACCATAGTTTTTAATTGATTTCATCTCTTATAATGTATTGTATAAAATAAACACAATAGCTATATTGTATAAAGGCATAACAAAGAGAGGATCAGAGCAGCAGCAGAGAAGATGAATAAAAAAAGGCATAGCTATATTGCTTTGTAGCTGTAATTGACTCAAATCCCAGTTGTCCTCTTGCCAAAATCTTCCATTCATTCTTCACATCCATTGATTGCTTTTTACTGTTCACTCCACAAACAGGATAAAAGAAAAGAAAGATAGTTTCTGGCTTCTCCTCTGCTGCGCCGCCTATTGCATGAGACAATGGACCAATGTGGAGAAGATCAAAGATCAACACACACAACACAACTCTATATTATTTGGCTTTTTTGGAATATTGGCTTCAATTCAAGTTATAACAATTTGTACCCACTGTGATTTGAACATCAATATCCCTTTCATCTTTTTCTCACAAGTCTACATCACTTGGTTGTGTACAAATGGTTTTTTGGCTGCACTCTTTGATAATGGGCATCAACAAACTTTAAAATGTCAAAAAATTGCTACGACGTGAGTAGCTATTTTAATTTGATATTATAATCTTGTAATCCAATAAATATACTAATTAAAGTATATATCTTCTCAAATATTTCTTATCTCAAATCTATTCTTACAAGCTATGAAGTGTGGGTTGTCCCTGTTTCATCATTCATCTAATAAATTGAAGTTAATATTTAAATCTACACCCAACTATGTCACGTTTCAAATTTAATACCCGACTTCCAGTTTTTCATTTAGGGTACCCAAAGTTTAAATAAGCGACACTTAACCCAACGTCTGTTAAATCTAACTGAATTGGTATGTCAAAAAGTCTAAAATGCCCTCAATAGTTTTGGTCTGATTGGTTCAATTGATATAATTATAAAATAACTATTTTACCCCTAATTGAATACCCAATTTAACCAATAAATTGAGGGCAAATATGACTTTTCACTTACACAAACAATAATTATAATTTTTTAATATTTAAATATATATAATATTATTATTAATTATATATTATTATTAATCATTAATTAACCTAATTAACCTATCTAATGAAACCCTCCCCACCACTCCCGTCTCCGACCGCCGCCTCCTCCCACCGCCTGCTCCGACCGTCTCCTCCCACCGCTCTCCGCATCGTCGAGCTCTCCGATTCGACCTCCGTCGAATCCGTCGCGAGACCTCCGATTCGACCTCCGTTCCCAAGCTCTCCGATTCGACCTCCAACTCGACCTCTATCGAATCAGAGGTCGAATCGGAGAGCTCGATTCGGCCAGATCTGGTTCGGGCTCCTCAACCTCTTCTTCACAGACGACGAGCTCGACGGACGGTGGCGTTGAAGGCAGATTGGAGCAGCAGAGAGGTCGACAACGAAGACCGCCTCGTCGTGCAAGGGTGCTCCGACGGCCTGGCCGTTCGCTCTCGCCGGAGACGTCCACGGGCCGAGCAGTGAAGAAGATGAAGAGCCAATGGCTCTTTTTTGAAAATTAGAAGTCAAATTGAGGGCATATTTATCTTTTCAATTAAAATTTTAGTTTTTATAATAATTAATAATTTAATTATTTAATTATTAATAATATAATTATTTAATTATTAAAGAATTACAAAAGGTCAAATTTGCCCTCAACCCATAAGTTAAATGGTTTGATCAATTAGGGGTAAAATAGTCATTTCACAATCATATCAATTGAACCAATCAGACCGGTTTAATAGACCAAAACTATTGAGGGCATTTTAGACTTTTTAACAGACCAATTCAGTTAAATTTAACATACGTTGAGTTAAGTGTCGCTTATTTAAACTTGGAGTACTTTAAATGAAAAACTGAAAGTTGGGGTATTAAATTTAAAACGTGATATAGTTGAGTGTAGTTAACTGTCTTTACCCCTTAAATCTAAAAAGACAACGTGAAACATGCTTTTTATATAATTGGTTCAATAATTATTAATGAATGTAGTCATTATATATATATATAATGGTTGAACAAGAACAACCATGTCAAGGTCAATCCAAATTAAACAAATAAATACAGTTAAGGTACTTTTTATGCAGAATCTGTTGATAGCTGGAGGGTCACATGAAATCAATGTTAAGGGAAGGTAATGGTGATTGACGATGATACATGATAAATGATGAAGCCAACAAGGCACTTGAAATTGTTGTCTTGTAAAGTCTGAGAGTGATGAATATAGTGTAAATAATTAGGATGAGGGGACAAAGTTGCACTTGAGGCCGACAACAAGTCACCAAACTAGGAAACATGTATGAATATGATAAACACACATGATCTTGAAAATAACACCACCTCATTTGTTGTTTCTTTTGAGAATTATAAGGTTTTAGTCTGTCACTCTCACTTATAATATAACCTTTCTTTTTCTTCTATTACTGGATTTCTGATTATTTCTTACCAACTCTGTTTGAGTTGGTCGGAAAAACTTGACTATTCATGACCAATCTCTGCTGGCCAACAATTCCCGATCGACATATGATCGGGATCTTAAATCCCGACCGACTTTAATAGTCAGTCAATAAAATTCTAATTTTTAATAGTGTTTCTCTTGAGAGGTTACTTCTGGTATTACAAAACACATCTAAATTTTGAGATTAGGTTGACAATATATATGTGAGAGAAAATTTAAACATATTGGAGATGTGATAACTTCAAATTTATTGGGACATGATGGGAATTCTGAAACTCAACCTAAATTACATATTTATTGATGTCCCTATTAAAAAAATTATCATTTGAAGAAGTATTATTTTCAAGAATCGACGTATTGGCCTAAAAACTTGTAGCTATCATTACAAAATACGTGATATCTAGATTATATAATTTGTTATTTTATGAATTAGTGATAATGTTGTATACATACACTAAGTTATTTGGATAGAATTTAGGGATAATTGTACATGTGTACATTCAACTAAACATATCAAATCAACGGTTGTACCAGCTGTACAACCTAGCCATTAATGAAATTGCATACTTGATTAGAATGGTGAAAAATATGAATTTTGCATGAACTGATAATATATATATAAAAAATTGAATGTACTGATGAAAGATATTTTTTTTTATTAAATGTACATGGGAGATGTGGGCTATTCCATAAGCGTAAATCGACATGCATCATACAAACAAGCCTGATACATACATATTGAATAAAACTTCCATTTATTAATATGACAGTACAAAAAGTCGTAACTCTATTTATATAACTTGGATTTGAATCTAGTATGGGAAGGAAAGATTGGTACGAAATTGGTTTTCGTTGAGGCCCGTTAATCCTTTTTTCTTAAGATGTTTATCGTACCGTATGGATAACTATCTCCCATAATGCAATCACGAAAGTAGGCAACTCGAACCGTGTTGTAGAGAGTGCCCGTAGAGGAACCGATTGGATTTTTAACCTGTCTTCGGCTCTGACGTAGGTTTATAATGTATAAGAAGAGATATTCAGAGACCTAGAGGAAATAAGAATGAAAACCTTAACCACTTTCTTCATCTAAAAATAAGATTGTTTAATTTTATAATTATCACTTTACTTCCGATCAAGAGAAAATGACATTTAATGACACTTTGCCACATTTTTTCTTGAATTGCAATTAATTCTAAAATATTGTTGATAATTAATATGGTTCCAAGCAAAATTGTGGCATGCTTTTGGCCCCTAAAATTGTTGCTTCATTCGTGTCGCCCACGACGTGCAGGCGCATACGAGTTCAAACACACAGCCTGCTCGTTGATCCATTATTTGCATCATTCCCATTGCGTGCAAAATAGAGACTTACTCCAATGTTTTCTTATAAGTTTATGGAACCATGATCATATACATTTTACAAAAATTTAATAATTTTTTTTAGTGTGATGCCTTTAAGAAAGTACTAGAAGTGCACCACTTTTGATAGAACACTTATGAGCACACAATTTATTTCTGAACAACACAATTTCTAGTGACAATTTTTTAGGTAATTTCTTATTTGCCTCATATCGGAAATTGACATCATCAAAAGTTAATACATTAACTTGGTCCTTTTCCAGCTTCTGTCTAAAGCTCCTACAAATTTTAGTTACAAAATAGTGCATCTTACTGGTTAAATGAGTGTTTACTTTCGAAGAGATTTAAGACTTGATCCGCAAATAATGTCTCTTGAGAACACATTTCAAGAGATTAATCAAGTGTACAAATTATTTAAGCAAGTAACTCCTGAGTTTGCTAAGAATTAAATATTAACTTTAAATATCATAATTCTATACATGATATGGACACCATCAAATTCCCGAAATTGATCTATTATGATATTTCAGGTTTTTTTTTAATTTAGATATTTCATTGATTAGTTTGGTGAGTTGAAAGAGAAGATATTTAGGGGTACAATAATTAATCACGTATGCTCACGGGAATTTATAAAACTATAATTTGTAAAAGTTGTGATTGGTGTAAATTAAGATTTACAGAGTAGAAATGACTATATTCAGAATATAGGTAATGGACAAATGTTGTATAGCTGTATAGCTTGTGCAAATTGATGCTATTCCACACCACACCCCCATCCCATGTATGTATCATCAAAACGCGGCTTGCCTACCAAGTCACACAAGACAATACTATGTGTCTAGCCGTAGCTACAAATACAATAACCTTAATTTAATGTCTAATTATGTCTCATACGTACATTTAGTTTTGAAAAAATAAAACATGTCATATTACAATGTTGACACGCTCAACCTCTCCTTTCAACAAATTCTCTAGGAAAATCCCCAAATCTCCCCAGAACCTGTCGGTGACGGTAAGTTTCGATCTCCAGCACAACAACCTCACCGGCGAGATACCGCAGACTAGAGTGTTTGCGAACTAAGACCCCACCGCCTTCCCCAGCAACCCAAACTTATGCGGATTTCTTCTCTAAAAGAAGTATTTTTGTTCTTTTGGGTACTTTCAAGTTTATATTATTAGATATATTGGGATGGAGGAGATAAATATAAATTGAAGATCCCAAGGTTTTTTACCAAAGGATTTGTTTAGCTGAATAAATCTCTATTGTGAAATTTTTTGAAAATTTTGAGTGGGTGTTCTCAAACCACTAATCATGAGCTGCAATCCGCTCAAGAATTGCAGACCTTTGACTTTTGTTCTTACTTACTTATAAAGCTTGTTCTGATAAGATTCAATTCAATTTTCAAACCACTGTTCGGCTTATTGAACAATAATATAATTCAACCAAAACATCCACAGTTTGTGTTGTTTTCGTTTTGAAGGTGAATAAATGAGGTGGAGGAGGTGTGCGAGTTGGGTATAAGCTCGGAGTGGGAGAGATCATGATTGTTGCGGAGGTAGAGTGAAGTATGGAGGAAGAAGAGGGATTGGGGGTAAAATGACACATTTAAAAATTTTAAAACACTTACAGGGGCATTTTAGCTTTTTCACCTCAAAATTTAACATATATTTGCAAAAAATGGACGGAAATGGCTTTGGATACTTACGGTGAGAATTTTGAAAATTTAGGGTAATGCCAAAAAAAATTTAGGGGTAGTCCGGTGAAAATACGTCAAATTTTGGGGTAGCCATATGACATTATCCCGTAACTTTACTATCCCAATCTTGAAAGTTTACATATCTTCTTTGTCCTCTATCTCTAAGAAACCAAGAAACTACTATTTTTGTTTTCGCCGCCAAGCTATTCTCTGAAGGATTTCTTCATCCCCCAAAAATTAAATGTGTCATTTCATTCAATTGTATTGGTTCATACACTTTCTCCTTCTTCACCAGCGTCGTGTGGTTTCATACTCCCCGCACTGCTTCTTGGAGTCGACTGCGACCGGCTAGGACTTGCCAGAGTATAATGTTCTAAAGCTGAATATCGGTGCCCAGTCGGCTTCAATGTTAGGCATTGTTTGACTAACTAGGGCATCTTGATGGTTTTGCTTTCTAGTATTAAAAATATTTTTTGTAATTGAACAACAAATATGGTAACTCATTATTCAGCTAGAGCAGTCCTGTAACAGTTTAATTGGGTGTTGGGAGACAAGTTTGTTTTCCTCGACTTTCATCATATTGTTTCTCCCAACCACTATTAATATAGTTCATTTGCTTTAGAAAAAAAATCTGAGACAATAACTTAATGTGTTTTATATTTCACGTTCTTAATTAAATTAGTAATAAGATATAACCAATCAAACACGTGTTTGCACAAGGGTCACCTAACCTTTTATTTTTATCCTGTAACCCTAATTAAAGTTTATATTTTCGGACCGCTTCTAAGCCAGTTGACACAGCTTCATCACATACCAACTTACACGACAGGGAATCAATGAAAAGAAGACGAATTTTCAAGAGCGTGAGAAATCATTGTGCCAATGTACTGGTATACAAATTAAAATTTTAAATAAATTGTTAAGGTAAAAAAGTAAAAGAAGTCAGGTGTACAAAATATGTGATAGAAATAAGAGAGATATATTATTGATGTGTATATTATGATGGACAAGAGACCTCTATTTATAGAGGGATGGGGAAACCCTAATACATGTAAGAAAAGGAAAAATAAATATAGGAAACTTAATATAATCTAACAACCCCCTCAAACTCAATGTGGTGAACACAAGAATTGAGTTTGAAGTTAGATAGTATTGAGTTGTGGCGAGGGTTGCGGCTGCCGAGAACGATGTCGAAGTGATGCGGCGAGAACTGAGGATGGAGGATGCGCGTCGATGTTTGATGCCTGATGCTGCCCGCTAGCTGATGGCGATGGCGAGATAGCAAATGCCAGATGATACTAGATGCCTGATGGCGAGATAGCAGATGCCCAATGATGGTAGATGCATGATGGATGATGGCGAGATAGAAAATGCTCGATGATGCTAGATGCCTGATGGCGAGATAGCAGATGCCCAATGATGCTAGATGCATGATGGATGATGGCGAGATACCAAATGTCCAATGATGCCAGATGCATGATGGCTGATGGCGAGATAACAAATGCCCAATGATGCCAGATGCCTGATAGATGATGATGAGATAGCAAATGCACAATGATGACAAATGCTTGATGGTTGATGGCTTATGGGATGTCCGGATTACGGGATTCCGAATTATGGGATTTCAGCTTACGGGATGTTTGGATTACGGGATTTCCGGCTTACGGGATGTCCGGATTACGGGATGTCCGGATTACGGGATGTCCGGCTTACGGGATGTCCGAATTATGGGATTTCCAGATTGATGAGTAGATCAGATTACTTGGGTGGAGACCGAGAGTGATGGATTTGTGATGCTAAGGTAGCTCGGACGAGGAAATGAATCCTGGATGGCTCCAACGTGAGTTTGCGTTGCCGAGGTAGATCCGACGTCAAAAAAATTGTGGCCGAGAGAGAGTATGGTTTGATGATTGGTGGTTCAGTGTTGGTCTTGGGTGCTTGATGATTAACCAATAATATGATGGGTGATTGGTTGGGTTAAAGAGCTCGTGAGATATGTGGTTGGTTGCATGAGGGCTGAGAGAGAGAGATGTTGGTTGTTGCGTGATTTGGTGGTTTGATAGTCAAGTGGATTGGTGTTTAGAGTTCGGTGAGAGAAGAGGCTTACGGGATCGGTGTTGAGAGTTTGGTGGATTGGTGGTTGTTGCGTTGATGAAAGAGGCTCTGGGAAGGGTTTTATTTGATGATGAATAATGTTGAACGTGAAGTTGAGGGTGTTTGATTGTAATGATGCGATTGGTTGGTGGCTACGAGATTTGTTACATAATTGATTACGGGGATTGTTGAGTTGATTGTTTGCGGAAGCGATTATGTTAGAGATTGATAGTACGATTGAATTGCCTCACCCACTTGTCAGAATAAAAAATTATCGACGAGTGGGCAAAGTTAGAAATTCTTAGAGATTTAACTAAGGATCGATGATATATCTGATACATGATATAAATAATGAATGATACATTATTGAAGTGTGTGTATTATAATGGACAAGAAACTTGTATTTATGGGGATAGGAAAACTCTAATACATATAAAAAAACATAAATATACAAAAATAAATATAAAAAATCTAAATACAAGAAACTTAATATAATTTAATTTACTCACGATTATCCTTTCAATCAAAGTGGATAATTTAAAATGGTAACGAGATATTTCTCATTTAATTTATTTATCAACTCATGTACGAGTGTGGTCTCGCATTATTAATCAAGTAAAATTAGAAAAAAAATTTGAAGCTAAATTAGAATTTATTTATTAAGGATAAATGTACCGTGTGTAGACGCGATACTGTAGCAGTATAATTGATGGGGATTACAGAGATTGATTTGTGGTGTATGTTGGTTCACTTCACGGTGATTAATCATGTTTATAATCAATGAGGTGTCTGAATCAGACAGGCAATAGATGTAGCTCGATATTGTCGGAAAGAGAACATTACTACAATTGCAGGGATGAGACCAGTCGACACGATGATTCCATATGACGCGGTGCACAGTAACTATTTTATTTCACACGCCTCCACAGTCATTTTTGTTATATATTTTACTGTAAACATGATTTGGGGTAAGAAAGTGTTTTATTTCCATCATTAAATCCTGTCGTGTGCTCTGCACATGTTAACAATTTATTGTAAAATTAAATTAAATTAAAATTTAATTTTGATTCAGCTCTTGGATGAAGTAATTTGTGACATAATTTAAACAAATTATCATACTTGAAGTCAAAATAAAGTGAATTATGAAACTAAATTATAATTTATAAGACCTTAGGGATGGCATTGAAGCAATTTTTATGTAGATTTGACGTTCGTGTTTCTATCTTTTTTTGACGAGGACGAGGATTCCCATTTTTAATGTATATATTTTTCACGTTTTTAATGTGAACATAAATTTTCCGTTCTTAACTCAAAATAGTGTTAGAATTTTTTATAAATAAATTTGTATTAAAAATATCATTTTTAAACTTTTTTTCATTATATATACGATTTTAAAAATATTTTTTATCATATCGAATTGAGGCACATCGAGATATTTTGCCTGTCCTCATTTTAAACGGGATGAAACCTGAAATCTCGTTAGAGACATAGAATAATATCATCCTCACCTGAATTCTTTATTCATAATACAAGTTCCACATAAATTCACGTGAATTTATGGATGTATCTCACACTACTTATTTAAGGAGTCACTACAAATAAATTACATGTATCTATCCACATTTCCTTGCATAGCTTGTACGTACAAGGCAAATGTTTTGATGAAGTCAACTTTAATGTTTATAAAATTAGTTTTAACTGAAATCAGTCACGCATTATATAATGTAATGATGGCTATTTTATTCTCTATTTTTTAATGCGAGTTAGTGAACTCAATTGCTGAAAAGAAGTAACACATTTTCACACAATCAAATTTTTACTTATTTACCAACAAGGCCTCGAAAACTCAAACATGCTTACACTCAACAAAAAGGCTGGGGGAAATCCTTGACTAAGAAATAATATTAACTAGGAATAAAAACCTATGAGAAAGTTATTATTTGTATTAAAAGTTTTAGGAGTAATTATATATATATATAAAGTGGGATACATTATATTTACATGTACTCACTCGTTGAAAGATATTTTTCTAAAGCAAATTAGAACCACCAAGTTACCTACTTGTTTGAATGAAACATAAATTTCAAAATTTGTCAAAAGAGGGCAAACCCAAATGGAAGATATGATAACTAAAATTTGACAAAGACAGAAAACAGCGAGAGCAAGTAATTAAAAGGAAAAGAAAGAGTACTATTCTTAGAGGGCATTTTGGTCCGAAACTAAAAATGGTAAAAAGAAACACAAACGAGGGGCCTCTATGGTTCCTCCAAATGTTCGATCCATAAGTAGATTTAGGAGTCCAAAACGGAACCAAAGATCAAACTCCAAACCCAACCAGAACCAAGGAATGAATCGAAAGAAGAGATATTGAATTGGTGATGCATGTGATGTGGGAATAATAGGAGAATTGGGATCGATGTCCGTAGCTCATGTGTCCGAGGAGGAGGAAGCGCCGGCGGCGGGGGAGTTGTACATAGCCGACAGGGTGATGGCGAACGGCGACGTGTACACCGGCCAGTGGATCGACGGCGTCCCCCACGGGAACGGCAAGTACCTGTGGACCGACGGCTGCATGTACGTGGGTGAGTGGTGCCGCGGCGGCATGGTCGGCAGCGGCATGTTCACCTGGCCCTCCGGCGCCACCTACGAGGGCGACTTCACCTCCGGCTACATGGACGGCACCGGCACCTACACCGGCCCCGCCGGCGACACCTACCGCGGGACCTGGGCCCGCAACCTCAAGAACGGGCAGGGGACGAAGGTGTACCCCAACGGGGACCAGTACGAGGGGGAGTGGCGCAGAGGGGTACAGGACGGGCAGGGCAGGTATAATTAAATGAATATATTGATTTTGAATATTGATGCAGTGATAAATAAATAAATAGGTACGAGTGGAACAACGGGAACAGCTACGCGGGGCAGTGGGAGGAGGGGGCTCCGAAGGGCAACGGGACGTTCCGGTGGGCGGACGGGAGCTTCTACGTCGGGGTGTGGAGCAGCGACCCGCGGGAGATGAGCGGGACGTACTATCCATCCGGCACCGGGGGGCTCGAGTGGGACCCGCACAACCTCGACCTCAACGACTGCAACGTCAGCCCCACCGAGAAGATCTCCGTCTTCCCGTCGCAGAAGGTGGTGGTCATCAACAACGGAGGCGCCGCCGGGGAAGGGATGACGAGGACGCAACCGGCCACCAAGAAACAGGGCACCACCATCTCTAAAGGCCACAAGAACTACGAGCTCATGCTCAATCTCCAACTCGGTATCAGGTAACAAAATCTCATTAATTACCTTCCAAATATTAATTGTGAATCATATATATGTATGTGACAGACATTCTGTTGGGAGGCCAGCACCAGCCACGTCGCTCGACCTGAAATCGTCCGCATTTGATCCGAGGGAGAAGGTATGGACCAAGTTCCCTCCGGAAGGGTCAAAGCACACACCGCCTCACCCCTCGAGCGACTTCAGATGGAAGGACTACTGTCCTGTGGTCTTCAGGTGTGTGCAAACCTCCCTCAAATATATTAATAGTACAATGTGATTGTGAATTATGGAAAATATAATTTTGTTGCAAGCAGGACTCTTAGAAAACTATTCAAAGTGGATGCCGCGGATTATATGCTATCTATATGTGGGAATGATGCCCTGAGGGAGCTATCATCGCCCGGAAAGAGTGGAAGCTTCTTTTACCTTACCAAAGACGACAAGTACATGATCAAGACCATGAAGAAGGCTGAAACTAAAGTCTGTTTTTCTTTACATTAATTCTCAACTACTTTTATTCCATTTTGCTGCTCATAAAACAAACAATTGTACGTAGGTGCTTATTAGGATGCTTCCGGCCTACTACAATCACGTTCGTGCCTTTGAAAATACTCTGGTCACCAAATTCTTTGGCCTCCACTGCGTAAAGCTAACGGGACCCTCCCAAAAGAAGGTAATGTATATATTGTATAGCCATCTCTCTGACTTTATTCGATTCGCCTGATTGTGATTCCTATGAGACATGGAATCAGGTGCGTTTTGTGATAATGGGGAATCTCTTCTGCTCCGATTATTTCATCCACCGCCGTTTTGACCTCAAAGGTTCCTCCCACGGGCGCACAACTGATAAACCCGAGTCAGAACTCGACGCAACCACAACCCTCAAGGACCTTGATCTCAATTACATCTTCCGCTTCCAGAAGTTTTGGTACCAAGAATTTCTAAGGTATACTTTGTCTTCAACACATCAAATTCTACAACTTGACATGACATGACATGGATATTGGAATATGTTTTCAGGCAAGTGGATCGGGATTGCGACTTTCTTGAGCAAGAGAGAATCATGGACTACAGTCTGCTCATAGGGGTTCACTTCCAGGAATCTGCATCGTATAGAGAATCGTTGACTCCACCTCGTACCTCTGGAGCTCGAACTCCTACCTCGGGATTGAACACTCCTACTGGTTTCTTTCTCATCTATAGCTTATTGTTTTCCAGTGAGCAACATGAAACATGTTTCAAATTGTGTTGCAGGGAATGGAGGATTTGACTGCACTGAAACTAAGACACCACCTAGACTTTCTAGAGTAGACATGGACAGGATTCTCTTTGACCCTTCAAGAAGGTACAATCATGATTTCGGTTTTGCAATTATCCTTAAGAAAGGAGTGTGATTTACATTCCCAGTGTTGATTGTGCAGATGGGCTTCGATTAGATTAGGAATTAGCATGCCAGCACGCGTTGAACGGACAGTGAGGAAAGGCGATCCTGAAACTCAGCTGATCGGAGAGCCAACAGGAGACTTGTGCGATGTTGTGGTGTTCTTCGGGATCATAGACATACTACAAGACTACGACATAAGCAAGAAGCTGGAACATGCATACAAGTCATTCCAATTCGACCCTACATCTATATCTGCTGTAGATCCAAAGCAGTACTCAAGGCGCTTTCGCGACTTCATCTTCAAAGTTTTTGTAGAAGACACATGATAGATTGATTGTCATTGACCCAAAATCTCAGAGCTTGCGGATCACATATTATTGTAGTTGCAAGCATATGATGTGTGCTAGTTTGAGTGGTATAGATTAACAACACACAACATCCATAATCTGTTCCAATTGTACATGAATTAACTACACAATATTCAACTTCATTCTTTTGTTTGCTTTGAATCAGAATGAGCTTTTGGTTTTATTTCAATTATGTTCTTGTAGATTATGTACGATAATAGGAAGAAAATTAGGCAATGGTAGCAAATTAATAGTCTATACACAATATTTGTTTTGATTTCTTAAAATGTACTTGTATTTGTTAGAAAATATTATTTTAAAAAAACGTATTAACATATTCGGTGAAATACATATTAAACAATTAATAATGCACAATTATTCACATTATTTAGTTTTGAAAATCAAGTTCGTCAGACTTAAACATTTGACGTTTTGGTTGTTTTGAGCCAATTTTATACTGATTTTGAATTAATTAGGCCGGTTCTGTCAAAAACTAATTATTTTAAAAAAAAATTGAAAAAATTATAACTTTTAGCATAATATGTATTTTATTACATGTGTAAACTAATTTATATTAAAAAAATAAATATACAAAAATGAAAATTCGTCATTACCTCAAAAGTCACTGTCCGTCATCATAGCGTCGTGCGACATCTACAACCTTGCGTTACATACGTCCCAATAGAATGACGGATAAAAAGAATTTTATGGGAAAAAATTAAAGAGGTTGATAAGGTCCTTTTGGGGGACCAAAACCAGGTGGATTGGGGTGGACACACACAATGTTAGCAATGTGCACAACACAAACTGACCAACTCAATCAAGCTGTCCCATGATATATAGCATGGCCTGTGGCTTTGGTTGTGACTCATGACTCAAAAATCAATAACCCCATTACCCTTGTCACAAGGGCTATTTCAGAGAAACATGTGATTTAGGTACAGAGTCTTTAATTAGTATGCTCACATCACAGGCTGAGACATCATATGATCAACCATGTTAATTAGGGTGCCATGCAACAGCTGCTACGTACGTACTTCCCTTCATGCTTAGGTGGTTTCATCATGTCATAATCATTGACGAATTGCATCTCTATCTACATGCCGCACAAAATTAAACCTTTTCTTAAACTAAATCAATCTTAACACCATGACCAATTTGTCATAACAATGGTAAATTCTAAAGGAGTCTGCCGTCGTAATTTAGTTACCGGTGACAAACCAAAAGGGTATGCCGCCATTAAAATAAAATAAAATAAGAAATATTAAACTAAACGTGCACAAACCAATATATACATAAAATAACTTAGTCTTAACTTTAAACAAATAGACTTAATGTCACTGAAAAACAACATTTTCTTAACACCAATGTCAAAAACTTGATAAAAATAAAGTTAACGATAATGTAACCACGTTTTCCCCCACCAACGTTAATTCTCTCTCAAGTAATATATAGTTTTTTTATTAAATAACTCAAATACCGTATCAAGAAGAAAACATAAATGGTTATAAAATTCGATTAAAGTATCAAGCTAAATCGATCGAAAAAATAGAGTTTGAAAAAGTGTATCAAAGCAAATGATCAAAACTCAAAAGTTGAGATAAAATCCAATGAGAGATAATTTAGGGTGATGGAATCTTAAAGCATTGTTAGGGTGAAATTACCGATTATTATGCATACAAAGGTGTTCCAGTAAAGTAACCCATAGAAATAGAAATTTTTAACATACATAATACCCTCTCTCGATCAATAAAAGGTCTAGTATAATTTAGTAACCTAACCATCTCCATCACATGTTTAACAAATTTTAGAGTATTAAACTCTTAGAATTTCACTAACTTTTGACTTGTTTAACCTATAACTATTGCACTTGTGTTCATCCGACCATCCCTAACTAGAATGTAAACCCCAGTGTAGGCCACCAAAAATCCACCCAATTATCTTGTTTACCAACCTAAATAAACGGATTAATTCAATTACCAAAGCAATGAATGAGATAAAGTAATAAGATTAAAGTGATCTAAATCAACTCCTAACATGACCCTATCCCTACTTATACTCAACTCATACCCTAAATTAAAGAGATTAGCTAATCATATTAACTTCTCAACAACGTCATGTCGATGTATTTTACAATTAATTTATACATTTATTAACTTAACCATTTTGTACAACTCTGCTAGACTGTCGGCAACCCATAGAGCAGGGATTGGGTCAGGTGGGGCGGTTTCAGGGCTGATCCCAATCTAGTCAGGGACTAAGTAATTGGGATAGATCAAATAATAAGATGAATAAATTCCGGTAACTGGGGGTTTGTGGTATTCCAAGGATGAAAAAATATATTATAAAGTCGTTTGAAATATTATATCATCTGTTACAAAACAATCTACATGCATTGATTTTGCATCTACAAGAGCTCATACTGTGGCAAGCTAGAATTTGAAGAAAGCTCTCAAACACTTAGCAGTATCATTGAGCTGATCCTTTCTTAAGTCCATGCATGTTTGTTGCAGCCTCCTCATATCACGTATCGGAGTTGTTACTGAGGAAACTTCTGACATATGACTCCTTGCTCCAATCTTTCTCCATTGAAATCAGGTTGAGGCGTGCCATTAGTTTCTCCGCGGCATCTTCCTCCTCCATGATGCTAACAGAATCCTTTAGTGTGGATGAACCCTGCATTACCACAACTCGACTTCTTGGTTTAGTCAATAGTAGTACGATTGAAGCAGTGAATATGTCGTCAAGCCAAAAGGGATCTTTACCTTTGCTTCCTGGTACTGCTTCAAATATTGTAGGGATTGGGCATAAAATCCACAGTGGTAAAGAAGAATGCTGTAATCTCTTAGCTCCCTGGGATCCGTTTTCAGGAGGATTAGGCGTTCGCACGCTGCAAAAGTAATGAAGATTACATACAACATGAGAATAGGCCTCCCAAGTGAAATATATAAAACATGTGGAAATGAGATTCAACATGCATGGATCATGGTAGCCTCTAACTCGAGATCAAACTAGGACTTACTGGTCTTGTCAATAATTATTTCAGACAAAAATAAAACGTATGATCTGACACCAAGAAAATAATCCATGAGAATCCTATTCAAAATAAGTTCTTGAATCCCCAACTCAGTAGGCATGAAGTGGACACTGAAGCACAAACCGCCCCACAACGTTGGTGAAGGTTATATCTTGTAGGTCAACATGAAAAGCCATAATAAGAATTGAAGTGGTAGTGCATGAGTTCACATACGATATAATTTTGGAATGGATGGAGCTGAAAGAGTATGGGTAGAATAGATCTCTAGATGGTTTGCTAAAGGATGCATGTGGCTTGTTTTTTTACTATTCATGCCCCATCTCGTCAACGAAGAAGACTCTCCAACATATGATGCCTTGGTCCTTGCGATAGCAGGGAGAACAAATACTACAGAAGTACTTACCAGATAATGCACGCCTCATATCTCCCATGCGTACACCTGTCCAAATACCACGTTCTAGCCTATGCTTAGTGACCTTAGCAGATGCAAGCTTCCAGCCACTGTTGTAGTCAGAAAATGAATGAACATATATTAAAAGGAGAAACACATGTGGATCTTATCAAAAACTTTGCATGCAAGGTGAAGAATATTACACGATATTTTAGTTAAGTACCTTTCTTCAACAGTGTTTAATCTATCAGTGCAGTTGGCAGCATCGGCCGCCCTCAGGAACAAACTTCTGGTTTGATCACGATTAAATGGCCAAAAAGCATCTTTCAAACTTCCCAGCATCTATATATGAATTATATAAACAATCATATTGAAATTATTCAGCAAAGCCTGCATTAAAATATCGAATTGAGAGAATACCCCTGATAAAATCTAAATGAAAGCATTTTGAGAAGCAATAAGACACGAACATACATTTGTATTGGTTAACAGGATGTAAATATGATATCAATAGTCAGAATGAGGTCTAAGATTGTTAGCTCCACCTCTGAGACCGGAATATATGTTCTTAAAGTCACTTGTAACGTGGAAGACATAACTTCGAGAAAATAAGACTTGCAGTTTGCGAAGAAGATGTAAGAAAGAAAAATAAAGAAGTCACCTCCACCAATAGGGTTTGCGTGGTCATTATGTGTAATCGGTCAGATTCTTTGCTTTTCTGTTTATGATAACCTCTAGGTAGACTATTAGGATCGTGAGGGAAGTAAATTTCTACATCAAAATCCAAAAGGCCCCATAGACGAAGCATTTTTAGGATCTCGGAGTAAATAAGTGAGAGAATAACCGCAGAGCCAGAACGGTGTGTCAAAACCTGCTCAAAACATTCAACAAATGAAGCGAACACATTGAATATATTATTGTTTATCTCAAATTATTCACTCAATAAGGTGGTTGACAATGTGGGATGGGAGGCAAGTTCCTTACTGAGTGCAGATATAGCGCTCGTGGTTCTAACTGATTCCGCAAATTGGTCCTCCGATATCCCTAAATATAAGCAAGAACAACTCAATGTGTTAAGAATTGACCAGAACTGAAGTCAAGAGTAAAGCATAAGGAGTTCTAAACTCCTTATCTTATGTAACATTGAATGACTGTATAAACACCCTTGAACACATCTTAGACATTTCTATTGTGTTTTTCCTCATCTCCAAGAAAATCTTTGTTTCGGCTAGAAACAACAAGACAAGAAGATACTTACGAACTTCGTGTAGCTAAAACATTCATAACAAATTTACCTTCACATCGTACAAGTATCTCTCTAAACTCTGCAAAAAGACCTCGGGCGAAGATCTGAGCGAAGTGCTATAGTTAGAGCAGTAGCCCATGGAAAGATCATCCAACCTTCCTAGAAAAGCATCTAAAGGGAGAGGGTCAGAAGAGTGTGAAACAAGAGAATCATCCTCCACTGCTATGTAAAGAGCTGTTTTCCCTAAATCAACTCCTCTGTTAATACAAATACTGGTTTGCCTCTCAATACTGCTCATCTTCTGAATCTGAGAGCAGAAACCCTCTCTAGCTTCCTGCTTGTTCGTCAACAATAAATAAGAGACAATTTTAAATGAATTTACTTCGAGAACTCGAAGACAAGTACGCATCAAATGTACTTGAGCATTACACTAAATTACCGATCATTCGAATATTTTTTTAAAATTTGATGTATACCAATTCTGCCAACTGCCAACGTAACTGATCTTGGATCAGGGCTGTCATTGTAGATGTAAGAAATTTCACCCAAAAACATAGTACATGAGAGCAACATCACAAGGGAACAAGGTTTGCACACTAGTACCTGATTAACTTAAGCAAATATGTTTTCATGATATTGGAAACACAACATAATGATGGGATTAAATAAGGAAAGTTCACAATCAACTCAAATCGGTCCTCCAAACAAATCAGAAAGCCACCGCTAAAATGAAAAGCAAGCAATCACATCCATGGTTCCATGGAACACCACAGTTCAAAAACCACAGAGTATTTCATGACTTTGTTAAGGTCAAGGTTTACACCTGGCCACCCAAGCACAAGCACAAGCTCAAGCACTTGATCATTTGGATTGGTAAGCTTTGGAGAGTATTTCATGGTCAAGATTCAAGCCCCAAGAAAAGTAACTATTACAGATTTACATTTATATATTACACTAAATACTTAGTGAGCAATATGGTTTCTCATGGCCAAAAATGCAACTTTCATGGAACCCAGTAACTATGCCTGAAATCAGCACCAACCCATCTCTACACATACCAAAATTGATCAATTTAAGAAGCCAGAAATGAGAATAGCAACCAAATCGATCAAAATGGCCAAATTCAAGCAGCAAAAACTAAAAACAAAACCCTCGAGTCAACGAATTCAGAGAATAAAGAAAAGAGATGATACCCTGGCGTGAGTGATATCGGAGCCAGAAGCATGAAGAGCATCGTGCAACACAAATTTGAGGTCAGCCGGCGGCGGATTGGAGAGGGAGTCGCCGGAACAGAAGACACGAAAATTGGGGGTTTTTGGATTGAGCTTCCATGGAGAGAAACACGACGCCAAAGAATTCATATTTTTTTACAGAAATCAAATTTTCGTTTCATCGCATATATATATAATCCATTTTGCAAATGATTTGTTTCTATCTTTCTCTGTGTCGTTAATTGAAAACAGTCATGGCCTGATTATACGGATATCAGAGCACCCACTCCACTCGGACTCGGATTACCTCATAAAAATCTATATGGTTATTGGGAGTGTTTTATAATCCTGTGCGCATGTTATAAAAGTTTATTTTTAGCTCAATTAATCATGTGTTTTACATTTTATTTTAGGGGTAATTATAGATCAGTACACCCGTCGAAACCTCATTTCAGGATCAGTTCTCCAAGTTTGAAATTTTTTTCCTCGATACCTCAAGTTTTATTATGTTACACTTTAGTTTAACTCTGTTAGATTTAACTGATGTAATTTGTAAAAAGTCCAAAATACCCTTCGTATATAATTTTCAATCTTATAAAATCTTTAATATAATTTTGAAATTACCCTTTTACCCTTATTGAATAATCAATGAAGCTAATAGATTGAGGGCAAAATGGTCTTTTCAAGTAAACAAATAAAAGAATTAAAACATTTTAAATAACCTCATGAAATTTCAATTTTACCCTCTACTTTAACCTTAAATTACACACACTACCCTACACTTTTTCTAACCTAACCCTCTGTAACCACCACACCACTTCCAAGCCTCTTCCAATTCCATCCCTCACCACTTCCACTTCCAGCCCTCGCCACTTCTAATCGAAGAAGAAGAAGCACATGGAGCACCTCCCCTGCCTCGCGTCGGAGTGTCGCGACCTCGCTGAGGCCGACCTGTGGAAGATCGGCGCGAGCTACTGCGGAGAAGATGACGACAGTTTGCTGGGGACGACGATGACAGTGGCACGGCGGTAGAGATTTAGAGGCAACCGAAGGATTCTGGCTCATCGACGCGAAGAGCCACGACGGCCCAAATATGGGTTTTGTTCATTGGGTTCGGCTCCGGCGACAGCGGAGAGCCACGAAGGCCATCCCACCGCCGCCTGCTCGCACAGCTGTGTCCGCCTCTTCTCCGGCAAGATTAAAGCTTTCTCGCCCCAGATTTGCTCCTGCGAGGTTAGAGCAACGAGCTCTCCAGCCGCCACCTGCTCGCCGTGGACGCCCTTCCGATGATACCTCAGCCTCTCTCTCCGCAGTGGCGCCCACGCGCCGCCACCACCACCTCCGGCTCCTTCTGATATACTCCATTGTTGTCCCCTCTTTCTTGCTCGAGAACTGTAAACAAAATCTGTTTTGATTTTTTTTTTAATTTTTTGTTATTTTTCATTATTCACAATGATACAAAATTGATCATTTGTTGATTATGATTATGTATTGAAATTCAAATGAAAATCTGTGAGAAAATTTAGATTTTTGTGATTCTGGGCAGATGGCAAGATGGATTAGATAGTGTTCTTGTGGAGAGAATGAGAGGGTCTTTTAGGGATTTAAGATGATGTTTTTAATTTAAAATTTTATTCATTTGAAAAGACACATGTACCCTTCACTCATAAAATAAACATAATATTTCATGGAGGGTAAAATGGTAAATCCACATTTATAAAATAGTTATACCTTATAAATTATACCTGGGGGTATTTTGGGTATTAAAAAAAATATTATATTGTTGTTAGATATAACATAACTTGAACTTAAGTGTTAACGTTTTAAACTTGAGGGATCTAGAAAAAAAATTTCAAACTTGGGGGACTGATTCTGAAATGAGGTTTCAACGGGTGTACTGATCTGTAATTACCCCTTTATTTTATTAACACGATAAATTTATTTTATTTTTTTTAAAAGACAATAATACTCATATAATAGGTATGGCAAAAAAATCCAATGCACTCACCCTGAACGAGTGAAACCTAAAAAACATTTGGGTACGTGAATTTGACCGAATTTTTTGGGCGGGTACGAGTGGACATATACTTGATCCAAAGCCGACTCACACCCAAAAATATTTAATAATTAATTTAAATATTATAATATTATAAGTATACTCTTATTTCTTAATATTATATATTATGATTTTAATATTTTAATATTCTTATAATGATATTTTATTTCGGGTTGGGTTTCGGAAAATCCCCGTACCCAGTGAATTTTGAACGGGTCGGGTGCCCGTTCAATATAAGCGGGTATGGGTTTGGCGAAACCCTCTTGTTGCCCTTTTTAAGGTCATATTCTCTAGCCAAGTCCTAACCTCTATTGGAGTTAATCTCCTCCCAAATTCAGAGGTTGACTATTATCTATCTCTTTTTACTCATTTCAAACCTCTCATTTCCCAAATTGTGCTCTCATTCGCATATCAATAAATGAAGAAACACTCACTGGAGTCAGATGGGAGTGATGTCAGCGCTATGATGAGGTCGTCAAGTCAGATGTACTGATTTTTCTTGAACAAATGGCACCGCAATAACTCTCAACTCTCTATCAGATTTCACGAATGGGTCGTTTATGGATGTGGTTTCTCTCCAATACATAGCACTCATCCCCTGCCATACAATTGGTTACGAAGAAACCGATTTGAGCTTGTAACTTTATTTTCCCATCAATTTGCTACGTAGTCAGAACGAACACAAAGGACAATTGGATTTAAGTTTTATGGTATTCTCCAACATTAATCTACGGGAGTAGTTTTTTTTTATCAGCTCTACGGGAAGAGTTGATATGGGGATTTGTGGTGGTGAAGATGGCGGGTTCAAGGTGGAGAAGAGATGGAAAGTGATGCACACAAGGACCAAATTAGCCCAAAATTAAGCCTATCGGAATCCCATCACAACTTCACCGTCTTATCCTTCCAATCATATTCGAGATAACCGGTTAGGAATTTGAAGTTTGAGGCAATGGTGATAACCATTCAGAGTCGCTTGTATTGACCTCGTTAAAGAATTTTGGATGAAAATCGGTGCTCTTGGCCTGAGAACCTAGCCAAAATGCGATTGGTTTCATTGATGGGGGCAATAGACCTAGTCGGGAATGAGGCTTGTGGTCGAAGCTCTCTATTTCACAACCAAGTTAGTGAAGCATAGCTCTTATGGTAGTATATATAGAGCGTGGGTCATTGCATTTGGAGAAGAGGCAAAGAGGCAGATGCAAATGTCAAGTGGAGACGAGTCATAGTGAAAAACAGTCGCAAATCACAATATTGATTTAACGTGAAATGAATTGTACCCCCAATCTGAAATTAAAATCTAAGGTTCTAATGGCCTTTTCAAAATTAAATGATAAAAATTGAACATAGGAAGAGGTGAGATCGAGATGCGGGCTCTAGCGAAGTTCTGGTGAGGAATGGATTCGATTCGGTGAGGTTGGGCTCCAACGAGGGTTATGGTGGACTTCAGTGAGGGTTGGCTTCAATGAGGTCATGAACCACCACATGAGCATCATCAAGCCACTCGAAGCCTCCTTCTCTGGGACCACATTAACTGTGGAAACCTAGACTTACGGAATTCCAGTAATTGCTTGCAGAACTCTGGAAACCTGGTCTGGGCTGGGTTGGGATCCGATTGCGGAACTCCAATAACCTAAGTTTCTCAATCCTGTCACTTAGATTTGGAGGATGCAGATCTTCACTAATCGCGCACACAGTCTCGATCACAGCGAGATGAGCAATTGAATGTGGTGATAATGGTGTTGATGGGAGGTTGAGGAGGTGAGTAGACAAGGCGCTAAGGTACCATGGATGGAGGATCTAACGGGAATCAAACAAACGGCCGGAGCGAAGGTTGAAGACAACTGCGTAGGTTGGGGTTTTAGAGGCTAGGGTTATATTAGGGTTTAGGGTTGAAGTTAGGTCAGGGTTTAGTTGTTAGGCGTAGGGTATATTTTTAAAAAGGTGTTGAACAGAATTTTTTTTTGTCTTTTAATATAAAAATTAACATCTTTTGACAATGTAATAAATTGGAAAAAAATAGTTAAATTAAGTTAAGAATAATTATGTGAAAATCGTTTATTCTCAGTAAATTGTTATTTTCTTAAAGTAAAGTATGTGATGTCATTTTGAGCCATTTTGATAAAAAAATCTATGGTTTCTCAATTTCTATTTTTGTTATTTTCTATCATTTTCTCAATTTTATCATTTGATTTAAGCTCATTTAATATATCAATAAAATTATGTAGTGACTGTTTGTGGTTATGTTATTACATTTGATTACTATTGTTACATGTGCTGTTGGTATTGAATAAGTGACTGAGGAGAAAATTACCGCCTATGAGTCCATGACAGGCTCACTGTAATTATTACTTGTTTTTATTTCGCATGCATGTTCGTTTAATTTTTGATTTACGCTTATACATTAGTCCCACATCTAACAACACATATCCATTTACACAATTTATTAAGGAGTAATTGCATATGATTATCTCTAACTATCAAGGTGCAAACACATGTTTACCCACTGTTTTTTTCTTACACATGATTACCCAAATGAATTTTTTACGTGCATGGAGATACAAAAATGGACGCAAAAATTGAGTTACATTCAAACATGTTTGTTTCTCTCATTTTCCCTTCCCAAACTGCCCTTACTCACATTGTTCATTCCCAAACTACTATTACTCACCTCACTCACGTTATATGGAATGAATGACTCCAAATAATGAAATTACTCACCTTATTTTATTTAGCTTCAAAATTCCAGAAATTGTTCTAGGTTAATTTTCTTGTGAAATATTTGCGTATATCTTGAAAAAAAAAACACATGTTATGAAAAGAATACATTTTATGCATATCTTGAAATGTTCAAAATATATTAACAATTAAAATATAATTATTAAAGGTTCAAAAGGCATGCCTATATAATATCATGGACACGTTAATTATTGAAGTTTCAAATTCCGACAAAAAAAGATTGAAAACTCGATTTTTCGTCCATTTTTGTATTTTTTTATGTATGTAAACAATTTATTTGGGTAGGTTAAAAAATACAATATGTAGTCATGTGTTTGTAACCTATAGTTAAAGGTAACCATTGTAATTACCCATATTATTAATTAATGAAATAAACGAATTAACCAGAACCATTAATTATTATTGGAGTGTTTCCCCTATTAAATTATCCAGTTTGAAATAATGGTCTGCGGAGCCCGACCCAGCTGGAATGACCCGGACCCGGCCGGAATGGGCGCCGCTAAAGGGTCGATCTCTGTTGCTGTTACAGTCATTTCTAGCTCTCTTCTTCCATATCAGAAATGGCGACGCCAAGACAAATTGGAGGAACGAGATTCGAATCCTCAAGAAGGAGGTGCAGACAAGCAATTCGTCGGAAACATTGTTGAGCTTCTTCTCTCCCTTTATTCTTGTAATTAGTCGATGCATACAGATTCTGGAAATGAACCCAGAAGATGAGGCTGAGGAATTGATGACTTTGGACTCGCCAGGTAAAAAACCACATTTGACATTTCTATATCCATTACCAGTCTGCATCCTTTTGTTTCCTTTTCCCTCTGGAATTTATTCATATCCAGCCCTTTATGGAGATATGCGTTTTGGTTGATTCTTCTTCTAAGATTATGTATTTATAATTTGGCTTATATTTATTATTCATGTTTATGGGCATATCTATTTATTTTTATCTGGTGCTCATAACATTCTCTGATGCACTTTATTGGCTGAGTTTCAGTATGAGATAGATATAGATAGGAGGGCAATATGCATGGGAGACACGAGATTATTGAGTTTTTTTTATAATACAAAAATGCTGAACATGGCAGAAATACGTTATTATAGAGATTCCATATATAGTTCTGCAATTTCTTTTACTAGTTTTTAGCTTCGTGTAATTTAGAAACACTAATAAGTAATTACAAACATGTTACGTTTCACTCTTTAGTATCTTCCAACTTAAAAACGCTAATACAAACCTGAAATGCAACTCACAATATTAACCGCATGCACGGGACTCAAGAATGCTTTTGTTATATTAAGAGATTGTTGTTCTTGGACGGTCTTATGTAATTGCTTAAATTATTATTGAGTTTCCTTAATATTCGTTTAATTTTAAGTATTGTGGCAGTGGAACCGTTTGTATATGTCACTTTCGCACACATATCTATTGTTGTACATGGCTCTGGGTTTCGAAGTGGACGAGTTTTAACTTAAAAGGCTGGATTTCTCTATTTCTCACGAGGAAGAGATACTCATTTATATATCAGATCAAGGGAGAGATTCACTCTTTCTAGGTAGTTCTTCATTTGGTATTTATCTGATAACATATATTGTTGTTAGTTACTTTTATTATTTTGGCATTAAATTCAAACCTAGGTCAGGTAAAAGTAAACTAATGTTTGTAATTGTAGAAGTCAGTAACGTGTTATATTTCATTCCCACTGCAGACGATATTTTTGCCTGTTGTTGGGCTTGTGGACCCTGATAATTTGAAACCTGGTGACCTGGTTGGGGTGAACAAATTAGTTACTTGATCTTAGTATGATTCTCGTCTAAAAGCTATGGATATGGATGAAAAACCAACTGAAGACTACAATGTTATTGGGGGGGCTGGAGAAGCAGGTAAGAGATTCTGACTCTTACAGAGAGCTGGTTGCTGTTTTATATAAAATATATGTAGCTAATTAACTGTTACTGTTGAGATTCTAGTGAATCAAACAAGAAATCAATTTGTGAAGGAGAACATCAATTTGATTTCTTGATTGATTCACTAGAATCTCAACATTCCCCCTCAAGTTGGAACATGAAAAGGTCCAACTTGTGAAGGAGAACATAAAAGCGTAAATATCTCAGGGACGCTCTTTGAAGTCAATTTAAGGCGTCATACGCTCCTCGCCTTTGGCCCTACGGCGTCTTGCGCTCTATACCTCGGCTCTTTGGCGTCTTACGCACGAGTTTCGGCTTTATGACGTCTTGCGCTTTAAGACTTCGTCTCTATGGCGTCATGAATGTAGGTTATTGCTCTTTCTTTTTGTTGGAGACTATAATTTTGATTTGAATGAAAATAAAATTCAATTTTATCGATGATAAAAAGTGATGAAAGGAAAAAAAAATTTCTTGCCCCGCCCACTCATTAGAACCATAGGTTAACGAGTGGGCAGAGGTATAAACACAACGACGACTTTTACAGGATCAAACCTGTTTTGATACCATATTAGAGGACCAACTCAACTAAAAGTTTAAGCTGATAGTTGGAGGACTGATTATAGTTTTATACTCTAATAGGTGCCCTCACGGACAAGCCTGTTTTGAGGTTTGGACGTGCACTTTTTTTTAAAAGAGATTGAGAAGCCCTTAAAAAGTTAGAGTAGGGCCTTTTTTTGACAAATATAGAAGATAGAGTTTAATAGAAATAAATTTTTACATGTCCTAGAATTCGAGCTCGTGTCCGCAAGGTTTGATTCATTAGAATCTCAACAGTTACATTCTCCAGATCCAAGAACTAGTTGAGGCCATAGTTCTGCAAATGACACACGAAGAAAGATTTATGAAGTTAGGAGTTCGTCCACCTAAAGGAGTGCTCCTTTATGGCCCTCTAGGGACTGGGAAAACTTTAATGGCTCGTGATTGTGTAGCTCAAACAAACGCTACTTTTTTGAAGTTGGCTGGTCCACAACTTGTTCAGGTATTTCTCTATGTTCTTGCTCTCTGCACTGCACTTGTTTTACTTCAAATAGGAAAGTTCATGTTGGCACTTTACTTTGAAATACCTACTCCTTCCATATATTAGTTATTTGTTGACTTGTATGATGTTTGAACTTCTACTTGCATGATTGGCTTGAAATGCTTATAGATGTTTATTGAAGATGGAGCAAAACTTGTTCGCGATGCCTTCCAACTTGCTACAGAAAAACCCCCCTGCATCATCTTTATAGATGAAATCGATGGTATTGGCGCAAAGCTGTTTGACAGGTATGCCATGGACTTGTTTATTTCTTAAGCTGTCTGTCAGCCTCATTTAGATGCACCTGCAGTAACATGGGGTTTGATGGGAATTACTGGCATAGTTACTTGCGTGAGAGCCTTACTAATATTATTTTTGTTTTTTTCGATGCAGTGAAGTAAGTGGAGATAGGGAAGTGCAACGAACAATGTTAGAGTTGCTTAATCAGCTCGATGGTTTTAGTAGTGATGAGAGGATTAAGGTTTGTTCAGTCCATTTAATAACTCAAAAAAATTGCTTTTTACTACCTCTTGCTACTCAGTTACAATTTGTTCATGTTTCTGATTCATTGCAGAGATGATGCCAGCTATTTATGCAAATAAAGTATATCTTATGTAATATATGCTAACGATTTTGGTGAATTGCATGCGTTCTGGTCGGTTGGATCGTAAAATCGAGTTCCCACATCCTACTGCAGAAGCAAGAGCTAGAATATTGCAGGTATACTTTTCTTTCTACCTTATTTCCTTGCATTTAGCATAACTAACTTTTGTTTGGAATTGAATCCATCGAACATTAAGATTGCAGATCCACTCGAGAAAGATGAATGTTCACCCAGATGTCAATTTTGAGGAGCTGGCTCGGTCCACAGACGGCTTCAATGGAGCACAGCTGAAGGCTGTTTGTGTAGAGGCTGGCATGCTAGCTCTGCAACGTGATGGAACTGAAGTTCTTATCTTATTCAACCCAAATGTCAGTAGCTTGTTCTCAATTTCACATCCATCAAAGAATTGAGTTGATAATTAATGACTAGGGTGTTTGTTTTGAATACTGGTGAACCATGAAGACTTCAACAAAGGTATTATTTAGGTTCAGGCAAAGAAGAATGTCAGCTTGAATTACTATGCATAGAGTAGACAAATCATTTGATGGAGGGTTTGTGCAAAACCACAGCAGCAGCTTCGATTACTACTATCTAAGAATTACAATCATTCGATTCAACTTTAAATTTGGCTTAGACCATGGAAGATTCGATTCAGATGTCATGTCAAGATAAGAAGAACTCGCTTAGAACCCTCCTTCCTTAAGAGATGTAAAAGATCTTTACGATACATTTGTACCTAAAAGTTTATATGATTTATTATTGTTTGTATTTTAAAAAATCACACTTGCAATGACATGTATTGTCATTGAAGAATTAAATGGGAAGGCCCTCGACTGTTTTTAGATAACTATTTTCAAAATGACAGGCTAAATTCCAAGCAAGCAAGGGATATCAAATAATAAAGAAGACTCATGAAATGAGGAAATCCCAAAAAGGTGGAATTTCATTGATAGTCTTCAAATCATCTCTTGTAAATAGTAATGTGATGACAAAAGTAGAAAGACAGTTTGAATCATACAAGAGATGAGAGGAAACAAACATATACTGCTACTGTTACTACTTCACACTGAGCTATCTGCTGCTGCTACCACTTTTTCTCCTGTGTTCCTTCCGAGCTATCTGCTGGTGGTAGTGGTGGCGGCGGCGGTAGGTGGTCTTGCTGTGTTCCTTCTGAGCTATCTGCTGCTGGTAGTGGTGGCGGCGGCGGTAGGTGGTCTTGCTGTGTTCCTTCTGAGCTATCTGCTGCTGGTAGTGGTGGTGGCGGCGGTAGGTGGTCTTGCTGCGTTCCTTCTGAGCTATCTGCTGCTGGTAGTGGTGGCGGCGGCGGTAGGTGGTCTTGCTGAGCCTGCTGCTCCCATTTACCAAAACCGCCTCTTTCCCTATTCCCACCAGAGGCAGAACCAGCACCAGCGCCAGCACCACCTGTTCTCCGTGCTTTGAAGTATTTGCCCAGAAATTCCTCTGCAAGTTGTGGATACTTGGTCCTGACAAAGTTGTCCAGACACTTGCGGTACGAGAAGTCCTCCTTGCGACCACTCGTATCAACAACGTACAGGCATCTGCTATCCTGGAAACTTCCATGTCTTGAAACCTGTCATGTGATCATCAAGAGTTCAATCAGTCACACTCTTCAAATCATACATTATCAAGCATATGAGAAATACAACATACCATGAAATGATCAATTCCTGCACCCATCTTTGCTGCTTTATCTGGATGGTAATTGAATACATTATCCAGTATATAGGACTTGTCCTCAGCTGAAAATGGATCACCATCATTATACCTATAAACCAAAATTCATTCATCCATGTCTCAATAAGATAATGTTAATAAGGGCATTGCAGTCTCAAGAAACAACAATAAAGGTGGAAAGAACAAAACAGAGCAGCCGGAAAAGAATTTGTTATGGTCCCGACTTTGGATCAGGTTATGGGCTGATTTAGATAGATAGTTGAGCTCGATTAACAAGAGAGCTCTAACCTCGATTTGTCATTCGTTAAGAGAGAACACAACATCTCAAAGGGAACAGTTTACTAATAATTTTTCTCAATGCTTTATTCATGGAACCCGTAGGTATTTATAGCCTACTTGAACCCTAATCCCAACTAACAAACTGATACAAATATTAAAAAGACTCTAACCCAAACCACCCGTAATATCAAACTAATAGAAATACTAAAAGACTCTAACTCAAACTAATACAAATACTAAAAGGTTTTAAATAGGTTTTGTCTAATAGGAATAGGATTCCTAACAGAATTACATGAAAAGGCATCAAAATTAAGGGGAAGCGAGGATAGCATACAGAGACATAGATATAATGAGCCATAACAACTGCGTAAAATCTACATGGTCACCAAAGAAGCTATAAAACAAACCGCACTATAGACTACTTGAGCAACATTTGTTTTACATAAAAAAATACCCGATGAAAAAACACTTTGCACCTTTACCAATAATTCCTGACAAGTGTTTCTCCTCCTTTTCTTTCCTTTCTCAAGTGTAGGGAAACGACTAGGACTGACACAATTCCAATAAGCCTATAGAAGCTTACTAGCATTTGGACCAAAACATTACCAAGTAAATGTTGAAGGACCTGGTTGGTACTTGACAGATCAGGGGTACAGACCTCAATAATAATGTTTGATTCTAATTTTTAATTGTACTGTAATGTACTTTTGGGTCTATATGACAATAACTAGTGGGTATAGTTAGAGAAAAAGATGGACCAAAAAAAACATACCCAGTCTGATGCATAATTCTCCTTAGAGACTGCATAATCGGTTCAACTTCCAGCAAAATATCCTGTTCCTCGGAGGTGAACATATCCAACCGCTGCCGGGTTGCAGTATATATTCCACTTGCAGCATCCATTTGTGATCTGCCAGGGCGGTTCTTGTCTTTCCAGTCTCCGACATTTGAACCCCGACCACCTGCTCCTTCAAAGCGATTTTTCTTCATTTGACGCCCCCACTGGGATTGTTTATCACTTCCAACTCCAGGACTTGAAGAATCCCATCCACGTGGGGTTGTTGGTTGATTTGTCTCATATGGAGAACCCCAACCACGTGAATTTTCTTGTGATTCTTTCTGCTTGCCCCAAGAGTTTTCTTCCAAGTTCGTCTCCTTCCCCCAAGTACTTTCTTGTGTATCTTTCTTCTTCCCCCAAGCGCTCTCTTGGGGCTCCTTCTTCTTTCCCCAAGCGTTCTCTTGGGGATCCTCTGGTTTCTCCAAATTGCTTTCTTCAGGATCTTTCTCCTTGCCCCAAGCACTTTCTAGGGGCTGTTTCTCCTTTCCCCAAGCACTTTGTAGGGGCTGCTTCTCCTTTCCCCAAGCATTTTGTAGGGAATGTTTGTCTTTCCCCCAAGTATTTTCTTGGGGATCTTTCTCCTTCTCCCAACCAGTTTCTTGAGGCTGTTTCTCCTTCCCCCAAGTAGTTTCCTGTGGCCCTTTCTGATTCCCCCAAGTGCTTTCTTGGGGCCCTTTCTGATTCCCCCAAGTAGTTTCTTGGGGATCTTTCTCCTTCTCCCAACCAGTTTCTTGAGACTGTTTCTGATTCCCCCAAGTGCTTTCTTGGGGCCCTTTCTGCTTCCCCCAAGTAGTTTCTTGGGGCTCTTTCTGATTCCCCCAAGTGCCTTCTTGGGGCCCTTTCGGCTTCCCCCAAGTAGTTTCTTGGGGCTCTTTCGGCTTCCCCCAAGTAGTTTCTTGGGGCTCAATCTGTTTCCCCCAAGTGCCTTCTTGGGGCTCTTTCGGCTTCCCCCAAGTGCTTTCTTGAGGTTCTTTCGGCTTCCCCCAAGTGCTTTCTTGAGGTTCTTTCGGCTTCCCCCAAGTGCTTTCTTGAGGTTCTTTCGGCTTCCCCCAAGTGCTTTCTTGGGGTTCTTTCGGCTTCCCCCAAGTGCTTTCTTGAGGTTCTTTTTGTTTACCCCAAGTACTTTCTTGAGGTTCTTTTGGTTTCCCCCAAGTACTCTCTTGAGGTTCTTTCTGTTTCCCCCAAGTACTCTCTTGAGGTTCTCTCTGTTTCCCCCAAGACACTGCCTCAGTCGAACTTGTTCCCGCATTTCCAAGTGTCTTAACACCCCATTCGCCACCACCATCTGAACCGTGTGAGACTTCCACAGCCTGATTGTCTAAGTTGTACTCAGCACTGTCTTCAAAGAATGGCTTATCAGGACCCGAGTTATGATCCGGAGAAAGGCTCCACTCTGCATATTCTTCTTCTTCCAGAATCTGATCATCAATTTCAAAACCCAGAGTACCTAATTCTCCTCCGTTTGAAACACTTCTTACCATATGCAGGAAGTTATACACATCTATGCCACCATCTACTTTTGAACCCACCTGTAGACAGGTAAATGACAGTGGGTGACTCAAATATCATACATATACATATATTTTTTACTCAATTGATAAAGCAAGGAAATATTACCTCCTTTTTGTCCCATAGAACATCGAATCGAGATCCTGTACCAACAGCGACATGCTTACCCCAAGAGCAAGATGCGACAATATTTGATAATGAATCTGTATGGCACTTCTCAGCTGCTTTCTCAAAACATTTTCTGGGTGTCTGACCAAACAGGTAAAGCAACCGATAAGATTAATAGGTTACAAGTTTAAAAATAAACGAGGAATCATTCAAATCTGTACACAAGTAAAATTACTCACAAATAGAGTTGCTTCAGTAAATGGCACTTGGACATTCAACGAGTGATATAGTGCTTTAATTCCTCCATTGTTAAAACCAACTAAATTCCCGGTGCACGTCATACTATTTGCTAGGAGAATAAGATGCTCCTTGGTGATACCTTTCGTCACCATTGTAACTGAAGTCGAGAGCCGCTGCAAAATATACATGGAATTTGAAGTTTTTGTTTTGTCTCATATGAACTCAGCTACACAATCACAAAAGTAATTAGTACTGGTTTTCATTTGCAGCCACTATCATCCTTCATTTTCCTTCTATAACAAGAAAATGAAACGTAAAATTTATCTAATAAGAAGATCAAAAACCAATTTAAAGTGCTAATAGGAAGTCCATTTTCAACAGAAATCAAAGCCCCATAAACACATTTAATCAGATAATAAAGGAGAACTAGCCTCACAAAGTTTCCAGGATAAAGCTATAATCCTTCTACTCAAATCTGGATTTATATTGCACGTCATACATCAAAAAACCAATCTGAAGTAACTTGGAGCTTCTGATAAGGTGCATCTACTAGTAGCAAAACTGAAATGTGTATTGGCAATGGGATAAAGAATCTTTTAAAATGATCGTATGCATCTTATGAGTGCAAAAACTGAGAAAGTGGGCAAGGCTGGGTTCTTTTTATGAACATGACTAAAAAAGAATAGCTTATGTCCACAAACAGCAAGCAAAAATGTTTGAGTGGAATACCCCAAACATTATAACTACTTAGAAGAAGCACAATCTAGAATTATCGGGAACAAAACATGTGAAACTAAATTTATATATTAGAGTACATAGTCAATATCAGGTCAGGAGGGTGTGCCAACTAAAATACCTGGATTGCTTGATCAAAACCAGAAGCAACCCCAAGCAACTCCTGAACTTGCTTTACTCCATATGGAATGGAGCGCCTGATGTCAATCAGATGAAGCACAGGAAGACAGGCATCCATGACAATTCTCCAGGCATCTCCACTTTGTTTAACAGCTGTTTTCTCAAGGACAATGTCCAGAGCAATTTCACCCTTCTGAAATTTGCGAGCATTTCTGATCCAAGTTGTTGTGTCTGGATTGATCCATGTTATATTTGCCATAGATACCCTGGTATCACCTGGTGGACACAGAATACATCTCATACTATTAAGAATCCAGATAAGCCAACATAAAACAGACTCTTTATATACAAATGTATATGAAAACAAGAAAGATATTTAAGTAGCTAACTTTTGTACAGCCATATCAATGAAAAAGCAATATAAGGCATTTTGATACATCTTCTGAAGCTATAGCATCGATGAAGACAGATATCCTTTTGCATAAAAAGGCAGAATATATATCCTTTATTTTCATTCATACAAAATAAGCATTTTAAATGAAAGAATGCTGAGTACAACAAACTCCTCAAAGGGCCAACTTGTCATATATGAGCTTATGCTCAAGCATCTATAAGCTTATAACTTTGACAAAGTGCAATCAGTTCTGCCATCACTTAATATGCGCCTATAAATCACACCAGAAACATGGTGAACTTAAAGCCAGGGATTCATCACTCGAGGGTATTCGTATTCATGAGAATGTAAGACTATTCACTTAAGTTATAAAATATAAAATCCATACAAACACCTGTCACAAAGAATCCTTCCGATTAGTGAAGGAGATAAATCATTAGAGTTTGGAGCACTTGGAGTTTCGATAGACAAACTGACTTCCTATTTGACCATTAGTGAAGCAACCAAGTTAAATTGCTTCGTTACAGCGGTCACTTAAGTATGACGTGTGAATCAAAGATTTGTTAATTATGTAACTTATTAATCATTATACGGTAAAAAAAACAGTATACTAATTAGAGCTTTGGATAGCAAAATTTATCAACAGGACATCAAATATACAAAATTGCCAATAAAAAAGTAGATACCCCACTAATTTTGTTGCACTAATGTGAAATACAAAATCAAATTGATTTGAGTGAAAAAAGAGCTTAGAGGGAAAAGGACAGAAAATAAAACAATATCATCTCAGGACATGTAGCTATTTTACAGTACATCTGTAGAAGAGCAGCTCACTTAAAACGACATCAACTAGAAAGAACAAGGACAGCTGAAAAGCTTACGCAGCCAGAGGATTATTTCCACTCATCAAGTGGCACATACTATGAACATATAAGCATGATAAATACATGAAATTGTTTTCTTTGTCAATCAATAAAAAAGCTTAGCAAGCTTAAAACAAAAAGTATGGAATATACCATATGTCCATATCAGATATTTACCTTAGCCTAAGAATAGTAGCATAGTCATAGGCACATGCTTTGCATACAGGAGTAAAACTGAAATGCCAACTTGTGAAAGCATAACTAGCAATGGTGAAAATTACCTTTGATGATTGTCTCTAACAAAACAGGGCAAATGATGTTAGCAAGAATGTGTGATGCTCTTTCTAAGTGAATATCATTTGAATTTTTCCAAAAGAAGACCAAGCACGGCATGTCACCCGCACCGAAAGAACAGCATTCACTGCGAGAAAGAACCATAGATTAGAATAATAAAAATAATTATGCATTTGAACCAATTCTTTTTTTTATCAGCCACATTTGAACCAATTCTGAACAGCAATCAGTAGTCAAGTGCATATATTAGCAATTAGATTATAAAACAGATAAAAAGAGGTACATAAACAATCCTTAGTTGTCAACAATCCGTTATGAAGTTGCTACATGTAATGTTCATTTCAACATCAAATGCATGTCATCCAAGAACAGCTCAAGAGTTGCGTGCCAAAATTAATTCCTCTAGCTGAGATTACCACTTCATACTTACACCATAGCTAGTATAAGAAAGAGTGAGTACTCATGACGAACTACAATGTCATAGTAATCACTGCATTAGACCACTATATACACCTATCCAGAATATAAGTCCAGCTGTAACTAAAATTGAGAAGATATGGATGTTTCGGAACCATATGATGCAACATATGCATTCTCAGATCAATAGTGTATCATCAGATTCAGAAATGTATGATGACCTAAGAGAACTAACCTTGCAGACAGAACTGTATGCTTAAAGAGAACAGCGTCTTTTTTCTTCTTCGGATAAGAGTTGATGGTTTCTTGGCACTTGAGAAGAACCTCTTGCATACTAATATTTAACTTATTCAACAGGTCCTGTTGAAGTAAAGCACACATTACTCACAGAAATAACAAACTGCATATTCTTAACATTTAAATCTACCAACATTGACAATGGTGTAAGAACCAAGTACTTACCTTTTTTAAATGAACATGACCAACAAGGCCAGCATCCATTTCAAAACCTTCAGATACACTTCTATCTCTCTTATACCTGTATGTAAGAAGCAAAAGAGCTATTAAAAAACTTGGACATTATATCAAGAGTTGAGAGAATATAGGGAGACAAAGAAAGTGTGTAGAGGGAGTGACAGCATGAGTGTGTGTGTGTGTGTGTGAGAGAGAGAGAGGATAAATATTGGAAGCAGCTCTCCTAAGGACATGTATTTCAACGTAAACTGTGCCTGCTCATAAGCAAAACCCTGGGAAAGACAATAGCAACTCACCGGAAATGGAAAAAAAACACAATTTTATCAAGAAGAAGAAATTACTGTATCACCAAGTATTCATCAACCACAAAGAACTTAGAATGTAATTGAAGTTCGCAACTTTTAGAATAATGAATACTCTCATTACTATTTTCTCCTGAGTCCAGACCATTGGCTAATCTGAGATATCATTAGTTTCTTATTGAATCACAAAAAATATAATATATATTGTTATATCATGATGGGCAGCAAACCATTTTTTTATTTCCAGCTGTTTCATACAATACTCTGGCTATTGATCCATTAAAATATTAATATTACATGAAGACTTTGAAGAAACAAATACTAATATCATCTTCAACCACAGACAAAATGAGGGTGAAATTAAGAAACCTTCTCAACCTTCAGTGGTTGAAAAGATGAATAAACAGATAAAAGGCAGCAAAATAAAAAACAAACTAGTAAATATATGTAGCTCGACCTAAAATTCTATAATACAGAAGCCAACTTCAGCTGAAAACATAAACCATAGAATCCAGATCCAATATGACACCCTACTTCATGTCACTAATGAATGTTTGATTGATTATGCTAGGGAGAGTGGTTAGAAGGAAATGGAAGAAAATAAGTTTGCAAGCAATGCTTGCATCACATAAGTCTCAGTAAAGCTATGGTTTTACGTCTAATTACAAAAGATAAATAAGAACATGTATGTATAGAAGATAACTTAGGTCTTAACAGGGCATACATGTTCCAGTGATATTTTGAATTCTTTGATTGACAACCCTGACCAATTGTTCAAAACATGGTCATGCGTTAGCAGAACAAGAAATTTATTTTTAAAAAGGCCTTTGTGCAAGGGGCCCGTCATTTGGGTTCTGGAGGTAATCATCCACCCAGTCTTACGAAGAGAAGGCACAAAATTTAATTCTTGAAACAGAATAGGAGAACCAACATGGGTAGCAGGTACACCAAAATTACCCACAACAAAGTAGCCACATGAGAAAGCAGTAAATATCAGAAGAAACACATGTGAGTTCAATAAGAGCAATACAAAGTATCATTGCACATTATAAATCTCCAACGGCATTTTGACAAAATAAACAGTGAACGAAATATATATATATATATATGCATCTAAAAAGAAAGCAAATATAGCATACTCAATCATGAACTCTGCTGCAGTATCCTTCAATCTGACTTTTTTGAGTTGATCTTTAACCAAAATTGCTGCGTGTTCTCGACAATGCCTTCCCCCGCAAGAACAGTCATTCAAATATAGGATTACACGACGGTCAATAAGATCATTCTTAAAATTGACTCTACAGAGGAGTATTTCCTGTCAAAGAAGACAACATAAAGGTCATATGCTTTGAGTTGTGGGACAAAGATGACAAAATTAACTGACAAAATCACGAGTACCTTCATCAAATCCCATGAAGAATTACTGCTAGGGGAAGAGTCCAAAACTGCCTTATATGCAGGATTAGACATTGCAGTTGCAGCCAACACACCCACAGGTTCCCCAGGAGGATATAAACTCTGGGACTTGGTTCCAGCCGTCGCACCATACTCAAACTGGATGATTGAATTGCTACAAACATTTCTGACAGTGCCATCATAGCATATAACCACATCTCGGAGTATGGCCATTAAATTTTTAAACAAAGTTCCTGGCTCTGACAGTCCTCTTGATGAGCGGACAATGACTTCCCGAGAAGATATGGAATGGACCATCTCTTCATATGGATCTAAGCCAAGAAAAAAACAACTCTTGATCAGTCCATGTTCTGCGGCAGGATTTTCAACTCTATTAGGATATCTGCTTCGGAAAAGAGAAGCAACATCTTCAACGAGGGTCTTTGAGTAGAACTTTCCTCTGTCGGAAATTTGAAGGCCGAGAAGCCCAATCTGCTGAACCACCTTACTAGCTGCAGATTCGCTTTTTGCGTCAATTAAATCACCCAATGCAGAGGATTGCAATATAAAAGTGGAAATTGGTACTTTTGCTTTCCTGATTGCATTTTCCAATTGCAACTCCACCATCTCATCATGTTGTGATCTTAGACGGCACAACAGAGGAGAGACATCTCTAATATTCTTCTGAATCTCTTGCATGGTCGCCTTTGATATGGAAAAGTCCTCTAAGCCAACGCTAAAACCTTCTCCAAATATACTCTCCATCAACAAAGACTGCAGAGAATCGAAGAACTTCAGAACCTCCTCAGGACCCTTCTCAAAGAAAATAGAAGTAACAATCTCATTGACTATTGACTGGATACTGTCCCCATTAAAATCAATGTCCAAAACATCACTTTGCTTGATTAAGTATCCATCCCCACAACAGTCAAAACGAGAAGGGAGCGCAGTCTGTAAGATTTGCAAAGCAGTCCAGGAGGGGCCAGAACCAAGAAGCCTGAACAAAGCAGGCTGTGGCAATGAAGATGAAGCAAACATGGCCAACTGCTGAGCAGCCACTCTCTTCAAAAATTGAACCCTAAGCATCATTTTCAGCGACAACAATGAATCTGTAGTTAGTTGTAAATTGAGTTGACCAGTGTGTGAACTCATTAACTGCTTCTCCACCGAAAAGAGTTCCACCACTTCTGCTTTTGCAGCAAGACTCTGGGGATAAAAGAGGTGAATGCAATCACCATCAAAATCAGCACTTAAAGGCCCACAAATTAGAGGATTTATCTTCACTGTGTGGTCATCATGTAGATACACAGAAAGAGCTTGAAGTGAATGCTTATGAGTAGTCGGTGGCCGGTTGATAAAGACAATGTCCCCGTCCATAATTCGCCGGTGAACCACTTGACCGGGTTTTAGAAATGTGTGCCCCTTTGAACCCTCCCTCAACGAATAGGTGGATGAACCATCAGTGTAGGTTAAGCACAGCTTATTGTCCACCAAGTCTTGCAAGAATTTCATGTTGTGCACGTTCACTCTTTCCTCAAACGTGATTCTTTGGGCGACTTCGAATGGTATGCCAATCTCATTCACTCTCTTATATGCATCACCAGTGATGACGCTGCGGGAAGAGAAACCTGAACCCTTTCTAATGAATAAGGTCTTAATTTTTTCAAGCCATGCTTTGGTTGAAGAATCATTGGACTCCTTGTTTATCCCAAATTTTGAATCTGCATCCCTAGATGATTTAGAAGTACCCCTAACTTGAAGATATTGATCAACTGCTGACTGCAAATCATTGGCTTCAACTTCATGGGACTCAAAATTTGGTGTACCAGATCTGGAACTCTTGATGACCTCAACTTGTCTCAGAACTTTTTTAAGTACAGATACAGAAAGATCCTACGGACAACATGAGATTCTTAATCATTACATCAAGACAAAATAATATGATGTAGAAACAGTAGATCAAACTTGCACATAAATCATATTTGACTTACCGATGACATAACACTAACACCATCTGAAATGTCAGGCACTGACAAACAGTTAGGAGGGACAGGTAAATGCTGAATAATATATCCCTCTTGAGGGAAATATCCTTTACCAGATAGCTTTTTCCTAGTCTCCACCGGAATCCTTTTCAGAATTTCCATAACCTGTTAACAGATGATAAAAATAAAAACAATGACAATAACATATTGTAGCAAATATTTAAAACAAATCAGTGGTTCAAATCAACAACTGAGAACATTCTTTAAACGTGATTGATACACATGTATTAGTGTTTGTCCATCATAACAAGCAGAGAACTTATCAGACAATGTATGGATTCATTGAAATACTATTTTCTTATCAGAAATAACAGCAGGTGCGGGGAACGGAACCAACGAGCCCATGCTTATTACATGAAGTCACCCACAACCCATGGTTGAAATGTATTATTTCTTGCCAATAGAATGATGAAGCCAAAAAGATGCATGACTAAAAACAATAAAACACAAAATTAACCAGAAGGCTTTGATTAGAGACGGAGAAAAAGAAATTGAACCTCGCAAGGAAGTAAAGATCGAGTATGGCTACCACCATATCGAAAACCATATCTTTCCAAGAAGTTCCAGGATTCTTCTTGAATTCTTGATCTAGAAGGTAGCTTCAGCTCCAAGTAAGAAGCCCCATCTGTTGTTTTAGCATCTCTGATAGAAACTTGAGAGGCATCCTGCAAATAAACAACGTCCACTTCAAAATAAACACTACCTTTGAACAGCATATAATAATATTAACTCATAACCTACAATGGTATTTGTAAAGGTCACATTATTAGGATACATTTCCTAAGTAAACTAACATCGAATCAACAAAATGTGTGTCCCCAACAGAATACACTAACAATGCATCACCAAAAGGAATCGATGGATTCTGACAATATAGAGATATACTTTAAAAGTGGATAGCATATGTCAAAGCCAGTTTCAGTTATAAGGAAAAATGTAATTGAAGGTTCAGAATTAGAAGCATATAGCATATTTGAACTAAAAGTATGATCTGGAACATTGGGTGGTTGTAACTAAGAACTTGACTAGGTAAGTAAAAAAGCTATGCAACAAAGTCAAATGAGGGGAAAAGATGTCCACAAAAATGACATGTTAAACACTACCATATGTTTTACTTGTTTAAGACAGTGCATTAGCTTTTTCTTGTATTTTCAATAATATATATAACTGACAAGGATACTTTTGTACTCACCTCACAACATGAACCCAACAATCTTTCTGCTATACCATTGCTCTTGCTCTGAATCTGAAAGGCCCAAAGATAACAAAACCAAATGTATAATATAATATCACAGAAATAGAACAAATGACTTGGAAAGTAACCAAAGAATATAGGAAAGATTAGGTACTTTGTTTTATTACAGAAGACTTTGTTACATGCTTGGACTGATAAATTGTTTATCAAATGAAACTCTAAAGAATGCTGAACTTTATGAATTATTCTCATTCAGTATGCTCATGAACAAGCACAACATATTTCATTGTATAGATTGAAGGTAGCTACAAAATTGATAGAAGGTACCTTGTTTTTTTTCATTTTCAGGCACTTGAGGCACAATAGGCTCAACATGCGCTTCAACTCACCAACATGTGTTGGGTGATAAATAGGTATGGGTAACTCGATGTATCCAAAATGGCCTATAAGGACGACAAAATAAAGCTTTAAGGGTTAGTAAAGCAAGTTCAAGATCCATCCACTTAAATATAAAATGAATTACTTACCTTCACATTGCCCGGGCTCAGCTGTACCACAAGATTCACATTTGCCAAACTCTAAGGGAAGGCCAAGGAAGGGATTTGACAGCTGACTAGCATGTGAAATAGGGCAGCCACTGATGGATGCTGTACACTGCATATAAATCAAGAAAACATATGATGATTCTGTGATTCATGCGGGATAGGGAAACCACATTTAAAACTGATTTTTGTCACAAAATTGAATTAGCAGGTGATTAATGTTAAAATACGATTCTAGAAGCAGAAAATGAACATGAAGATAAAAAGTGTTTTAACATTACGTAAAATCAATGGGGCTACAATATAAGCTAAATAACATATTTAAAAAATAAAAATAAAAATTATACTTACAATTTCCTGACGAGTAGCCAAGCCAAATTTGATTCCTGTTATCTCCGCATCTAAGAATGTTGATAACGAGTTCTCCTCCATCTCTTCCTTCATATAAAAATCTTAGTTAGAAAAGCAACAATAAATAAACTAACATGGAGAATCAAACGAAGATTAAACCTCATGCATTGCTTTCTGAGTGTCCGGAAAAGGGGGAAAATCAAGAAAAAAGTTCAACGCAGCAAAACCCTTGATTCAAACCCCAAATACGAGCTAAAAGCACAGAGAACTACACTTGGTCTCCGGGAAAGACAAAGGAAAACGAATCAAAACCAGAAAAAAACACAACATGCTCCAAATCAACCTAAATGTCACTTAACACAAAACCAGCGCCGTTCTCAGCAAAATCTCGAAACCTAGACATGAAAAAGTGAAATGCGAACGGAGGAGAGAAGAAAATCACCTGAAATTGGACCTCGCTGCTGGTGGAAGCGAAACCCTAAGAGAGTCGAAGGCGACGATGGAGGGAAGAGCGTGAGAGGGTTTTAGAGAGGGACTGAGAGGGAGAGACCTCGCGGTTAGTACATTGAGCTCTCTGGGAAGGTCTCGTTGTTGTGAGAGAGAAAGCGACTATTGTGTGTTTGAGTGTGAGCTTTTTCCTCTATTTTCCCCAGGTTTGCATGTACGGTGAGGTAACCAGTAGGTACTGAGGTTTTTGGGGGCTAAATGTGGAATTACACAACTACCCCCATTGACCGGTTTGGACGGTATTGGTTAGGTGGGATGTGTAGGGGTATAATCATCATTTGGTGAAATATGTTTCTGTGACCAGATAGGAGAGGGCAGTAAAATGGCACTATCTTCTCAGCCAACCATGGTTAAGAGATATAATTGCGGCCAATTATATGTAAACATTATATATTTTGTGGATGTTTGATCCGATTCCAAGTCATGTGTTGCTCATATGCCCTTTGAAATTTTCAAAATTATTAAAATGTCATTTCAATAATAAAAAAACCACTCTTGATTATCATGATCGCAGCGATGTGGATGCAAGAGGTGGCCACAATAAAAACTTAAGGAGGAGAGGCAACATTGTGTGCATCGTCGTGGATTTGTTATTATCGGTCTACTTGGAACATTTTAGTTTAGTGTTAGTATGGTCATAATTAACTTATATTATGATATGACATTTAACAAATTTCTCAGTTTTCGAAAAGATTTAGTCACAGGAAAAATCCAATTACATTGATGATAAAGAAAAAGAACTTTTATTCCTGACAACCTAGACAATTGTCCATTACAAATCAAAAGGAATACAAGAAAATGTTACCAGACAAGTGTCAACCTAACAACATTTTCTTGTGCTGTTCTAGGATTGCAATTAACATTTTTCTAAATTGTCTAGGAATAAGAGCTCTGTTATCTTGTCATAGAATGTAATTGGCTATTTTTATAGGATCAAGTTTATTTTGAAAACTAGGAAATTCATTAAATTTGTATGAAAGAACATCCACATAACAATATAAAGAAAATAAGGTTAACTTCATCTTACTATTCTTAGTTGAAGGCATTTTAGAAATTGCTATACTTATTTCAAAAACTTTTATTTTAGCTCACTTAGTTATATATTTTTTACAATTTTCCCTAACACTGTTAAATTTTGGATGGTAAATTTCATTAAAATGTAAAATGTCTAAAATATGGTTTAGGGAATAAACTTGCTTTTCTATGTATACCTTTTCTATGTATACATAGGAAAAGCTCTATCCAATGAAAAATGCAAATACGCTTTAGGGAGGGGTTTTTTTGCCTACTTTTTGTTTGACCTACTTTAGACTTCATTATATATACTATATTATACAAGCATTATTATTGAGACTAGATATAGAATTCAGAGGGCGGGAAATCGATTTATGGGTGGTCCAGGATTTACACAAAAAGGGGTGCGAATAGAGGAGAAAAATCAATATACTTTGAATGTCGAATCAGGATCATCTAGGACAGAAATAAAGTATTGGGTCAAACGCTTAATTTGGTGTCAACGTACTAGGTATGAATAGTCATGAGTGTGTCATCCTAATTTTTTGCCAAATTTCCTTTATTCTTATATTTGATTTAATGATTTTGATATTGACCTCCCACTAATTTTGAATAATTATCCAAATCCATTCTAGAAATTTCACTTTAAACATTATCAACAAATTCATTCAAACTTCTGTCATTCATGACATTAAATTGAATTCTCAAAAACTTTAATGTCAAATTTATTAAAATGTTATCTCGATAATGAGAAAACCACTCTTGATTATCATGATCGCAACAATGTGGATGCAGGAGGTGACCACAATGAGAACTTAAGGAGGAGAGGCAACATTGTATGCGTCGTCGTGAATTTGCTATTATCGGTGTACGTGACACATTTTATTTTAGTGTTAGTATGATCATAATTAACTTATATTATGATATGACATTTATTAAATTTCTCAGTTTTCGAAAAGATTTAGTCACAGGAAAAATCCAATTACATTGATGATAAAGAAAAGGAACTCTTATTCCTGACAACCTAGACAATTGTCCATTACAAATAAAAAAGAATGCAAGAAAATGTTATCAGACAAGTGTCAACCTAACAACATTTTCTTGTGCTGTTCTAGGATTGCAATTAACATTTTTCTAGATTTTCTGGGAATAAGAGTTCTGTTATCTTGTCATAGAATGTGATTGGATATTTTTATAGGATCAAGTTTATTTTGAAAACTAGGAAATTCATTAAATTTGTATGAAAGAACATCCACATAACAATATAAAGAAAATAGGGTTAATTTCATCTTACTATTTTTAGTTGGAGGCATTTTAGAAATTGCTATAACTATTTCAAAAACTTTCATTTTAGCTCACTTAGTTATATAATTTTTACAATTTTCCCTAACACAATTAAATTTTGGATGGTAAATTTCATTAAAATGTAAAATGTCTAAAATAGTCCTGCCTGTTCATCAAATTTTGAGAGTGTGTCATCCTAATTTTTTTGCCCAATTTCCTTTATTCTTATATTTGATTTAAGGGATAATTACACTTTACCCATGCTAAAATGACCGATTTTACATTTTACTACAACTAAAAAAAAAGTTTACATTTTACAACAGCTAATTGCGTATTTTTTACACTTTACACTAACGGTGTTAGATTTTGGATGGAAAATTTTCATGTTGTATGAATAGTCGAAATTGCCCTCAATTACTAATCAAAATTTCAAATTGATGCCATTATTCATCAAATTATAATATTTATTAATAATATATAATTTATATTAATAAAAAATAATTTATTATTATTAATTATAATTATTTAATAAAAATAAAAGGAAATCATTTTTTCAATTATAAATTTTTAATAATTAAAAGTAAATTAATTCTTATTTATTAAAATAATATCAATTAATAGTAATAATAATACTAATTATAAATAATAATAATAATAATTAATAATAATATATTAAAACTTTCAAATAACATAACTCTCTCGTACGAGTTTTGTTTCGGGCTCATATATCATATCAAATAAAAAAGAATTGGAAGTCAACAACTTTGAAGAAAGAAGTATTTGTCTATATATTATTAATAATTGATTTAATTTTACGTGATAAATAATTATTACCAAAAATATAAATAATTAATTATTAATAACTTTTTTAACATTTTGCTCTAACATTGGTAAATGTTGAACAGATTTTTTTTAAAGATTAAAAAATTTGTTGTCGTTGGATGGAATTTTAGACAAAAACTTATTTCTTCGAAATTTTTGAACTTATGATTTTATTCGATTTGATATATTATGAGCCCGAAACAAAATTCGTATGAGTGAGTTATGTCATTCGAAAGTTTCACCATATTATTAATAATTAATATTTTTTAACTATTAAATATCAAAATAATATTAAGTTTTAATAAATAAATCTTTCATTAAAGTTGTTGATCTTTCGATTTTCTTCGATTTGATACACTATGAGCCTGAAATGGAGTTCGGAGAGTCGTGTAATTCGAATGTTTCAATATATTATTAATAAATAATATTATTTGAATTATTAATTAATATTATTTGAATTATTAATAATTAAACCGGGTCTGACCGGATTTGAGTGGATGTTGATCTTAATTAGGGAAGAAAACCCTAAGAGTATTTTGGTCTTTTTGTTATAAAATGAAAATTTTCATCCAAAATCTAACACTGTTAGGGTAAAGTGTAAAAAAACGCAATTAGCGATAGTAAAATGTAAGCTTTTTTTTTAATTGTAGTAAAATGTAAAAGTGATCATTTTAGCAGGGGCAAAGTGTAATTGTCCCTTGATTTAATGATTTTGATATTGTTCTCCCACTAATTTTGAATAATTATCCAAATCTATTCTAGAAATTTCACTTTAAACATTATCAACAAATTCATTCAAACTTCTGACATTCATGACATTGAATTGAATTCTCAAAAACTTTAATGTCAAATTTATTAAAATGCCATCTCAATAATGAAAAAACCACTCTGGATTATTTTGATTGCAGGGATGTGGATGCAGGAGGTGACCGTAAAGAGAACTTAAGGAGGAGAGGCAGCATTGTGTGCGTCGTCGTGAATTTGATATTATCGGTGTACGTGACACATTTTAGTTTAGTGTTAGTATGATCATAATTAATTTATGTTATGATATGACAGTTAATAAATTTCTCAGTTTTCGAAAAGATTTAGTCACAGGAAAAATCCAATTACATTGATGATAAAGAAAAAGAACTCTTATTCCTGACAACCTAGACAATTGTCCATTACAAATCAAAAGGAATGCAAGAAAATGTGATCAGACAGGTGTCAACCTAACAACATTTTCTTGTGTTGTTCTTGAATTGCAATTATCATTTTTCTAGATTGTCTGGGAATAAGAGCCCTGTCATCTTGTCATAGAATGTAATTGGATATTTTTCTAGATCAAGTTTATTTTGAAAACTAGGAAATTCATTAAATTTGTATGAAAGAACACCCACATAACAATATAAAGAAAATATGGTTACTTTATTCAACCCAAATAAGATTTTAATCACTAATGTATATAACTCTTAACCTAAAAATACATCATATTCATATTATTCAACCCACAATTTTATAATGCATCCCTAAAAATTGATAAAAGAAACTTAAGGAAGATTATGTGTATTTAATTTAAATTATTTACACAAAACGTGATACGGGCATTTTTATATGTAACAACGATTTTCGTATGAAACAATGTTGGGTGAGATTAGGGTGGATCTTGGTATATTAAAGGCATAAGAATAGATTCTCTAAATGTCTTTTAAAATAAAAAATTTTGCTTCAAAGTTTTTGAGAATCCTCTTGCTAGTTTTAATTTAGAATATACTTTAAAATTAATTTTTAAATTAGTTACGACTCAAAATGGAGGCCCAAAATATATTTTGGGGTACTCTTTTTTTGGGTGGTTTTAAACGGGTCAACCCTAATGTCGAGAATAATTAATGTTTTATTGAGTTGAAAACTATTTTTTTGTATGGAAATGTTAAAGGACACATTAACATGTACCACATTTAATAAAGTATTCATTTTTCAAAATTATTTGATCACTACACGAAAATCCAATTATACTTTAAGATAAAATAATATTTCTTATTCTCTGACAACCAACCTAGACAATTGTCATTTACCATCCAAAAAATGTAAAAAAATATTATTAGACAAGTGTCAACCTAACAACATTTTCTTGTGTTGTTCTTGGATTGCAATAACATTTTTCTAGATTGTCTGGGAATAAGAGTTTTGTTATCTTGTCATAGAATGTAATTGGATATTTTTCTAGGATCAATTTTATTTTGAAAACTAGGAAATTCGTTAAATTTGTATGAAAGAACATCCACATAATAATATAAAAAAGGGATAATTTCAGCTAGCTACATCTAATTTGACACGGATATCACATAACTACACCTAATTTATTTTTTCACTTGTGAGGTGCGCTGACTTTGGTAATTCTCACTCAGCTACAAACCGTTAAGTTTTCAGTTAATTGTTCGTGTAAAATGACCAAACTACCCCCATATGTCATTTAAATTTTCAAACACATGTCATTGGCCCTCTCTTTCCTTTCCCTCTCTTCTCTTCGACTTCCTTCGTCAGGTCTCCCACCTTCGGCCTCGCCCTTGTCAAACTCGACATGCTGGGGATGTTCCACGTGATCGCGGAGCTCACACCGGACAACTTCGGCGCCTACATCATCTACATAGCCACAGCCGCCTCAGACATGCTCGCGGTCCTCCAAGAATCTGAGTGCCACACCGCCACGATATGAGCAAACTGGAAAAAAATGTAGTCATGTGAGTGAAAATGAAATTTTTTAAAATAGGTATAGTAAATTGTAAATGATCTCCAACTAAATATACTAACTTGTAATTAACCCAAGAAAATATGGTCACTTTATTCAACCCAAATAAGATTTTAGTCACTAATGTATATAACTTTTAACCTAAAAATACATCAAATTCATATTATTCAACCCACAATTTTATAATGCATTCCTACAAATTGATAGAAGATTATCTTTATTTAATTTAAATTATTTACACAAAACGTGATACGGGCATTTTTATATGTAACAACGATTTTCGTATGAAACAATGTTGGGTGAGATTAGGGTCGACTCTGTATATTAAGGGTATAAGAATAGATTTTTTAAATGTCTTTTAAAATAAAAAATTTCGCTTCAAAAGTATTGAGAATCGTATTACCTCTTGCAAATTTTAATTTAGAATATACTTTAAAATTAATTTTTAAATTAGATACGACTCAAAATGGAGTCCCAAAATATAATTTGCGGTCAACTCTAATGTCGAGAATAATTAATGTATTATTAAGTGGAAAACTATTTTTTGTATGGAAATGTTAGAGGACACACATTTACATGTACATCATTTAATAAAGTTTTCATTTTTCAAAATTATTTGATCACTAAACAAAAATTCAATTATACTTTAAGATAAAATAAAACATCTCTTATTCCCTGACAACCAACCTAGACAAATGTTATTTACAATTCAAAAAATGCAAAAAAATGTTAATAGACAAGTGTCAACCTAACAACATTTTCATTTTTCTAGATTGTCTAGGAATAAGAGCTCTGTTATCTTGTAATAGAATATAATTGGATATTTTTCTTGGATCAAGTTTATTTTGAAAACTAGGAAATTCATTAAATTTGTATGAAAAAACATCCACGTAACAATATAAAGAAAATATGGTCACTTTATTCAACCCAAATAAGATTTTAGTCACTAATGTATACAATTTTTAACCTAAATATTCATCATATTCATATTATTCAACCCACAATTTTATAATGCATCCCTAAAAATTGATAGAAGAAATTTAAGTAAAATTATATGTATTTAATTTAAATTATTTACACAAAAGGTGATACGGACATTTTTATATGTAACAACGATTTTCGTATGAAACAATGTTAGGAGAGATTAGGGTCAACCCTGGTATATTAAATTTTCGCTTCAAAAGTGTTGAGACTCATATTACCTCTTGCAAGTTTTAATTTAGAATTTACTTTAAAATTAATTTTTAAATTAGATACGACTCAAAATGGAGGCCCAAAATATAATTTGGGGTAATCTTTTTTTGGGTGGTTTTAAACGAGTCAACCTTAATGTCGAGAATAATTAATGTTTTATTGAGTGGAAAACTATTTTTTGTATTGAAATGTTAAAGAACACACATTAACATGCACGACATTTAATAAAGTTTTCATTTCTTAAAATTATTTGATCACTACACAAAAATTCAATTATACTTTAAGATAAAATAAAACATCTCTTATTCCCTAAGAACCAACCTAGACAAATGTCATTTACAATCTAAAATATTCAAGAAAATGTTATTAGACGGGTCAACCAAACAACATTTTCTTGCATTAATTTTGGGTTGTAAATAACACTTGCCTAGGTTGTCATGAATATGAGCTGTCTTATCTTATCATAAGATGTAATTGGATTATTGTCCGGGACCAAGTTTAAGTTGAAAACTAAAAAAATTATTAAACTTGTGTAAGAACAAATATCTACATAAAAGTAAGAGGAAAATACCTTTAGATGTACCTGACAACCTAGACAATTGTCATTTACAAATAAAAAGGAATGCAACAAAATATTTCCAGACAAGTGTCAACTTAACAACATTTTTTGTGTTGTTTTTGGACTGCAAATAACAATTTTCTGGATTGTCTCGCAACAAGAGCTATGTTATCTTGTCATATAATGTAATTAAATTTTTGTCCAGGATCAAGAGGTTCATTATATTCTTTTCTAAAAGAAGAGGTTCATTAAATTTGTAAAAAAGAACATCGGCATAGCAATATAAGGAAAATATAGTTAATTAAAAAATATAAAGAAAATATAGTTAATTAAAAAATATAAAGAAAATATAGTCACTCCTTAGGTTGTGTGGGACAAAATATGGGCACTCTATTCAGCCCAAATAAGATTTTAGTCACTAACCTATATAAATTTTAACCTAAGAATACTCATGTTCATTCTATTCACCCACATTTTAGAAATGCATCTCTAAAAACCGATAGAAGAAAGTTAAATAAGATTATCAGTATTTAATTTAAATTATTTACACAACATATTTTTTACATGATATGGGCATTTTTATATGCAACAACGTTTTCCATATGAAACGGTGTTGGACTAGATCCGGGTCGACCCCAGTATATTAAGTGTGTAAGGGTAGATTTTAAAACTATTTTTTTTTGTATAAAATGTTAAAGGGCGAGCATTAAGATGGTACGACATTATTTTATCTTATCATAAGATGTAATTGGATTATTGTCTGGGATTAAGTTTGTGTTGAAAACTAGGAAATTTGAACAAACATCTACATGACAGTATGAGAAAAATACACTCACTTTTCAGAAACTTGACAAATGATATGTTGACAGGGACAAAGTGTGGACAATCATATTCATAAAACTCTTAACAAAATCCAAATACATATCACAAAATCTATCAATTTAAACAATATGGGAACTTGATGCAGCGTGCGTGGCTAGGAAGAATTCTTTATCAAAATTCGTTGATTCTTGCGAATACCGAAGGTGATAGATTTGAGGGAAACCTCGATTTATTTATTAACTTCAAAACTAATAACTAACAAAGACTGTACGAAAGTGCTTAAATAATGAAACACAAATTGAAAAAAAGGAAAACCCTAATTCGCTAGAAAGGAAAAAAGGCTAGAAAGGAAAAAAGGAAAAGAAAGGAAACAAATATCACAAATTATAAAAAACTGCCCAAAACTTATAAAACGCGATTTTGACCCTCTAAATGATATCCGATGGCTGAAATTTGTCGTACCTCATGGCATAGTCATGAATTTGACTCAGACCGCCGTTTACGCTCGGAAAACACTAGTATTTTGTCTAAATTCGACACTTTCGCGATAACTTTAGGTGTTCCAGTTTCTGCATACCGACTTCCTCAACCGCACCGCATCATTCTCTCTAGGATGGAGAAGATTCGTCCTCGAATCTGGACTTGCAGCATCTTCAGAAGAAGAAGAATCACCCCAGGATCCCATATCTTTGTAGCACTTACTACCGAATTTTCAGCTGTATCAAGTACTCCCACATTGCTCGTAAGCTGGATCGTTGTAGCACTTCATCTCGGGTTCTATGTTGAATTTCTAGACTTTCTTTATCAAAGTACACGTCCCTTCATCGATTACCCAACCTTGAAATTCGAGCCTTCCATCGTTGATACACGATGTTGGTCTTAGGTTCTCGTTGTTGATCAAGACAATAATATACAAGTAAGGCTCCCAATAATTTTCGGCTACTCTTGCAAGACTTTCAGTCCTGCCTTCATTGTACAAGCTCTCGGTGCCCTCCAAAAACTGTTCGTAACCATTGTTATATGAATCAGGTAAAAACAAGTATTTGACGCAGCATAAAGTTTCATCCCTTGCTAACAAAGTATCTCTTCCTCGAATATTCTGCTCATGTTGACTCAATTGTGCTTCTACAATTCCAGATTCTGCATCTGCATCTAGTTCAACATAATCATCATAAATCGGGGGTGATAGCCAATCTATGAACTCCTCTTGTTTAAGATTGCTATTGAATTGTGGAATTTCCATCTTGAAACCCTGTTCCCACCGTTGGTTAGGGCGTTCAGGTGAACGATTCCGGTAACCGGCGAAAGAACGCAATTCATCCATTCGTCGTGTCAATAATTCAACCTGCCGCCTCAAATTGTCGTTCTCACGTCGAAATTCAGCGTTTTCACGTCGTAACTCAGCTTGATCATCATCAGCACCTTGGGGAGCGGCTTGCTGTTGTCTACAGAGCGGCATACCTCAGGATCGACTACCTCTGATACCAACTGATGCAGCGTACGTGGCTAGGAAGAATTCTTTATCAAAATTCGTTGATTCTTGCGAATACCGAAGGTGATAGATTTGAGGGAAACCTCGATTTTTTTATCAACTTCAAAACTAATAACTAACAAAGACCGTACGAGAGTGCTTAAATAATGAAACACAAATTGAAAAAAAAGGAAAACCCTAATTCGCTAGAAAGGAAAAAATGCTAGAAAGGAAACAAATATTACAAATTATAAAAAACTGCCCAAAACTTATAAAACGCGATTTTGACCCTCTAAATGATATCTGATGGCTGAAATTCGTCGTACCTCATGGGCCAAACTGTCATATATGAGCTTATGTTCCAACATCTGTAAGCTTGTAACTTTGACAAAGTGCAATTAGCCTCTAAATGTATCACTTCTTCCATCACTTAATATGCCTATAAATCACTCCAGAAACACGACGAACTTAAAGCCAATGATTAATCACTTGATCGAAGGCATTCATATTCATGAGAATGTAAAACTATTCACCTAAGTTGTAACATATAAAAATCCATACAATTACATGTCACAATGAATCCTTCTGATTAGTGAACGAGTTAAATTGTTAGAGTTTGGAGCACTTGGAGTTTCCATAAACAAGCTGACTTCCTATTTGACCATTAATGAAGCAACTCAAGTTTAATTGCTTTCTTACAGTTGTCACTTACGTACGAGTGTGAATCAAATAATTGTTAGTTATGTAACTTATTAATTATTATTTGGTAAAAACAGTAGACTAATTAGAGCTTTGCATACAGGATTAAAACTGAAATGCCGAATTGTGAAAGCATAACTAGCAATGGTGGAAATTACCTTTAACGATTTCCTCTAACAAAACAGGGCAAATGATGTTAGCAAGAATGTGTGATGTTGGAAAAATTCAGTATAACAATGAGGATCAAAAGGAACTTATCGATAAAATAAATTTATGTCGTGGTATAAGATTAGCCACTGCCTTAAAAGCTATTTTTGACACGACTTCAGTGCAAATTGTTTGATGACGGTAGCTTTCCAAGGTTAATACATCAGTTCGGAGACGCGTGCACTCACGATTCCGAGCTTTGGAACTACACAACTCAATACCCAAGAACCAATTTGAAAAGAACAATTTGAGAAAGATAAATCATAAGGAAAAACTTGTCTTAGTTTTTGTGTACAACATAAACACACCATGAATAAATAGTAAGGGGGATAAAAGTGGGGAATAAATAGGTCATTAATATGAGTAATAATGGAGGATGCAACTCCTCCATTAAGGTCATGTAACTCATAAAATTTGGAAGACCAAATGAGAGCCTTTTAAGATGTTAGAGTTATGCCCTAGTCCAATATATAAGTGATTTACAGATGTAATGTTTTATCATCTTTCCGAATAAATAAATCGGCATATATTACTAATGTGTTGTAATAATATATCGAATGTAATTTGATCTATGTCATTATGTGTGTAACCACTAATAGTAGAACTATAGATCAGAAAGAATTACATTTGATGAGTCCCTGATCAGCTAAGCTTCTTTATGAAGCGATCAGTATGAGACTAACTCCTTGTGATCATGCTCTACTGATCATGGCAAAGTGTGTGCCGGAGTTATATCATAGATACCATCAGGTCGATGATATCGGACAACCCGATTGTGAGTATGCTGCATAGATTCAGTCATGAGATACTCACATATCATAGCTTGTCACTATATCCTAAGACCAAGGAGTCTTTGTATACACTATGTAACGAATACCTAAGTTTGACCTAGTCTAACGTTATCTATAAAAGGGTAATTATAACGGCTTCGATTGGCTTTGATATTTATTGCACTAGTGAACTCGAAAGGCGTCTGAGGGATTTATCACTCATACTTCGGTATGAGAAAGATATCCGTTTAGGCCACTTGATGAGTATGACTGAAGGAATAGCACGGCCGTGCAGGTGATACCTTAGTATCAGTTTTCAGTCATCTCAGATATCAAGAAACAGTGATTGATAAATTAGGATGACCATTCTATGCCTATTGATCAATCTGGATATCGGTTTGATAAAAGGATATTGACATGTACGATAACAGGTTAAGTCGAATAATCGATAATCACGAACGTTGGGTAATCATAATGTCTTGCTAGAGACCACTTATGATGGAAAGGGTAAAATAGTAATTTTACCAGTCTGCCAACTGTTCGTGAGCCTAGAGGGTCACACGCATTAAGCACGATACATGACAAATAATTATGGATGAAAATTGAGAACGATTCGGTAGTGTTCTAGCCTAAGGTTTTAACCAGACGGTTGAAGAAATCAATTCGAGGAAATTGAACCGTTTTGTCTAAATCGAAATTAGAACTCAAGTTAATGGGTTTAATTTGGGTTTTAGTTAAACGGGCTTAAAGCCCATTTAGGGATTCAAGTTATGAATGGGGAAGAAGTGCAAATGGGAGTTTAAGAAGGGTAGATATGCAATTATTAATTTGAAATTCAATTTTATTTCAAATTAAAATTCCAAAATATCTTCCATTTTTTTCTCCAACTATTGGCAACCACTCCCCTTCATTCTCTCCCTCACTTGACCGATCCTCTCTTCCTCCATTTTCCTCCATTGTTGATTTGTCAAGCTTCTCAAGAACATTCATAGCAAAAGTGTGAGAGAAAACCTTCTTCGGTTGTGGTGCTTGTGTGGACCTAATAGAGAAACACTAAACTTGTGTTTTCATCGATTAATAGAGGTATTTTTCAGATTCAAAAGGTTGATAGCATGTTGAATTTACATTAAGATCTTCGTCTTTTTCGATCACCATGGTTACATAACTTCCGCTGCATGAAATTTATCGTTTGGAACCCATGGTGATCTCTTTCATAAGAGGCATTATCCCCAACAATCCCCACTAATGGCGAACAAAAGGTTTCAAACAAGTTCCTAGGTAAATGAAGATTCTGATACTTAAGCATCAATATATTTCGATTTGAATTGAATTGACACATAGTGAAATGAGTTAACAACTTACTTGGAACAAGTGATTTTGAATCTTGAACTTGTTCAGTTTCGGTTGATAACCCCACAACACATATCATACCTTTGAAATTATGTAAGTTCCGCGGTATTTTTCACACAAACGCTTTTAAGGCCATGCGTACACCTTGGATTTTATTGAGTGCTCTAGAAAGACTAAAACACATATTTCATAGATGACAACCAAACCATCATACTCACATAGGTAGCCCTCCAGGTGTTTCTCTAAAACACCTAACAAAATGTTTTGAGCTATTAAAGATATAAAGTCCAACCTCACATCAACTGATAGAATCCATCAAGTGCATCTAAAAGACACCACCAAATTCTATCTATGGATTTATCAAACACACGATCCATCAAGTGCTCTCAATAGCACCACCAAAAATCGAATATGGAATTTTAAACACGGGATCCATCAAACGCTCTCAATAGCACCACCGAAAACTGGATATGGAATTTTAAACACAAGATCCATCAAGTGCTCTCAATAGCACCACTGAAAATCAGCTATGGATTTGTTATACCCGAGATCCATCAAGTGTGCCTCTACCACACCACCGAAAATCGGTTATGAAATTTTAAACACAGGAGTCATCAAGTGCTCTCAATAGCATCACCGAAAACCGACTGTGGATTTGTTATACCCGAGATCCATCAAGTGTGCGTCTGCAACACCATCAAAAATCGGTTATGAAAGACTAGTATGAGAACCATCAAGTGCTTCTTATTTGCACCACCAAAAATGGCTATAGAATTTGAATCGCTCTCACAAGCACCTAACACAAAGTATTCTAACACGTTAAAAAACTTATTAAAGTGTAGGTATAAAACTATGACCTCTTAGCCATTGATTTACACATTTATTTGTGTAAGATCTTCGACATTAAGTCAAGCTTAACAATTTTACATTGCACCAACGCATAAGATCTTTCACTTAATATCGAAAACAACTAATGGGCTTACAACCATTAGTTTAAGTGAGACACACACAAGTCTGATGGTAACGATAGACTCAAGTTCAAAATAAATGCTTCCTTCCCATAGGATACTCTCATTGCCTTATCATCATTTTCTATTATGAAGATCAAGACTAGTTCGTTATAAACATAGTCTACTCATGCACCATAAATAGAAAATATCAACAAAAGATAGCCCCCACAATCTTTGTTGAAATTAGGCATCTTATTTCTTCCATGTTTATCAACATATAAACTAGAAATAAGCCTACTAGCATGTTAATTATCACATAAATAAATTATACATGCACAACATCAATAAGTGTAATAGATATACATATATCTTTATCCAAACGAGTCACGTGCTTAAGGAATTCAACATTAACCTCATAAAATGAGCGATTACCTAGAGACATGAACCTATATGCAACATTATCAATTCAATGAACATACTAGCAATATTTTACATTCATAATGTTTTCCTTGAGATTCGGTGATAAGCGTGGTTTAGCTAAACACCCCACATGGCAAGAGACTTTATTTAGAGCATAACCCCCACATTTCGGTATGTTTTGTTTGAACTTAAAAAGTCTAACAATAATTAATCTTTATTTATATTAAATAATTATATTAATACGGACATCATGCCTTCAAAACATCCACATAAATGTAAAGGCGCATATACCAAAAAATTTAACAAAAAAACGCATTTCAATGTCACAAAATAATATGAAAGTAATTGCAAGTTTGAACCTCTTAGGCTTAGCCGAAAACTCTTAGTAGCCAGCATATGCCATAGGCTCAAAATGCTTCCACCATCTTCATTATATTCTTGAGCTCGTCACATATAAGACATTTCTTATAAACAATTGCTCAACCACGTGTGACGTCATATCCACACAGGAAAGAGGAGTTTAAAAATATAATTAAATCAAATTTAACTAATCATGATGTAACCTTCCTTCTCATTTTACTCTTTCATGATTAATCAATATTTATCCATCAACAAATATATAAATGGGTTGGGAAAGCATATATAAAGTTGGGCTACTATAACACATAACATAGTCTAAAGCCCATTTAAACCACAAATGCTTTAAACCATTTAATTAAATATTAAAAGGGAGCAGAGCTCAATCATTTAGGTTTTGGACATGTTAACAACAAGCAAGTATACTAAAAAAAACTTACTCAAAGCTTAATCATATATGAATTTCATACTTTTCAAAATGTGCACATAAAATTCAATGACATACACATGCCAAAACTTGACAAGGAAACACAATTCATAGTCAATAAGTAATACATGATTACTTATTTGGTTGTTAACTACTGAGTTTCAATTTGAAGGCAATCAAATTTGCATGTCGCCAAAAGCGATCCGTCGAAGCTAATCTTTCACATGATTTGCTGATGGCTCACAAATACACTAGTTTGCTATTCATCACAAGACTAGCACAAATATGTTAAAAACCGTCAACTCGAACTTGATGGTGTTTCATATGATCCAATGGATCCATCAAATAACTTAAGAAAAGACTCATAATTGTCACGTGCTTATCACATTATTTTTATGAAATTCACCCAGAAATTATTTCACATTTGAACTAATTAATACAGACAAGAATTTCAAAAAATCAAACTTGAATTATGTTCCAAAATTATCACACGAATAGTTCATACTTACTTGTCTACTAAGAGTAAACTGCTTTTGTCACAACATTCAACCCAAATAAGTGTAAATTAGGCCCATCTCTTGCACTCCTTCTATTCCAAAGTAGGGTCGTAATCGGGTAAAAACCCACTTATCCTCTACAAATGTTAGAACGCACCTCATCTATTCGATTAGTTTATATATGGCCACGATTCATAGAAAAAATTGATGACAAGTCAAAGTAATTTAGTTAAAATCACCCCACAATTTTGACAATTCGCTTGATCAGAAGGTATATATGTAATTTCATTTGCACCATTTATTTACCAAAGTAAATCACAATGTGATTTTGGCTAACTATAATTATCTTCCCTTAATACAATCTAATGAGATATGTTTGCAGAGAAAAGATAATTATGAACAACTTTTGTAATTAGTTTCATGACCAAAATTAATTATTTAGTTTCGTGAACAATTAGAAATTGAGTCATGAACAATTAGAAATTGTGTCATGAGCATAACTTTTTAATTAGTTTGATGACTAACACTTTTTAATTTGTTTCATGTCCAAGACATTTTCCAATTTTTTAAAATTAGTTTCATGAACAAACACATATTGTTTCATGACCAAAAGTTTTATTTTGTTTCATAGCCAAACAAAAATTGTGTCATGCCAGAACTTTTTAATTAGTTTCATGACCAACATTTTTTAATTGGATTCATGACCATAAGATTGTTTTGTCTCATTCACATTTCTTGGAAGTGTTCGGTACCGTAAAATGGGTGATTATACTTTTCTATGAACTTCACAATCATGTACTGTCCGGAAGAAGCTAATTTAAAGTACAACATTGACCGACATCCAGTTCGTGTTATCGAGCAACGTCTCTTGCCATACTGACGAAATTCATCGTCATCGTCACCAGATGTAGGGGCATGTTATTCTTCAAGTGAGCATGTGACATATTTCAAGGTGACACAAAACCGTGGCTCGTCATGAAACCGTAAAACTGCTTGTATTACTTATAAAATGCTACACCGACATATAGATCTTGAAAACTCATACTCAAATGAGGCTTCATGTGCTCTGGATAGAGTGAAATGTAATCCCCATTCATATTTAATATCCATATTGATTTTGTGATTGGAAACAATTATTTCATGTCAAATAACTAATATAATTACATTGATAATCATGTATGGTTAATCAAAACATTTCACCGAAAATTATATATATATATATATATATATATACATACCCAGTTCAGTTTTGTCTCAATTGTGGTATGCTCATGACCATTCGTCACCTCCGTGCCACAATGAAACATTTTATCCAATATCAAAACCAAAGATTTCAGATGAATAACCAATACCTTGGTGTATATATATATATATATAGATGAACAAACCGGGATGTAGATGCCACTCACCTTCGACATTTGCTTCACTGCCGACCATCGAGTTATCGCTTCGTTACGATTCCAAGAGTGTCCTCCATTGTTTTATTTTCAGAATATGCAGAAACGTTTCTGAAATCTTAGTTATATAGAGACATTGAGTATATCATTCCCGTAATTTTAGGCCTACTTTGAATTGAATTCATACATAAAGACATAAGTGCCCCTGTTGAACACTTTCATGTAGATTTTGTTTCTGTTTCATTAGTTTTAATCCAAGCCGTCCATGTCCTCTATCCTATGACTACAAACCGTTCTAAGAGTTGTAGAAGAATGACGGTTTGTAGTCGAGTCCTTCCCTCCTAAGTATTCTCATGATTTTACCCGGAAACATTACAAACACCATCATTATTTAAAGGGTCAATTACAGTTTGCCCATATTACACTGGCGCGTTTTACAGTATTTTTTTACAATTCCGTTAGAAATTGGATGGAAACCTATAAATTTGGACGGAAACCTAATTTTTTTTTCAAAAAAGACGAAAATATCCCTTCAGCTGGTTTGACTTGGACCAAAAATAAACCAGAATTAATTTCTGGTTTATGTAATTGGACCGGTTCTATATTAAATTATATAATAATAATAATAATATTAATAATTAAGTAATTAATAATATGTTAAAACTTCCAAATGTCATAACTGTTTCTTACGAACTCCGTTTCGGGCTCGTTGTATATCAAATCGAAGAGAATCGGAAGATCAACAATTTTGAAAAAAAAAATTAAATTTTGTCGATGAATTATCAATAACTAGTTATATAATTTTTTTAATAATTAGATCCGGATGACATTAATAACTATACATTCGAAATAAATAATAATATAATAAAAAATTTGAATGTCATAACTCTCTCATACGAGCTACGTTTCGAGCTTATAATATATCAAATGGAAGAGAATCCTAAGATAAAGAATAAAGAAGTTGTGCTGATATATTATTAATAATTATTAAAACTTAAATTTGTTTATCTTTCAAATTTAGAGTTATTAATGTCATGCGGGTCTAATTATTAATAATATATAGAAAAATTTTATTTTTTTCAAAGTTGTTGATCTTTCGATTCTCTTCGATTTGATATACTATGAGTCCGAAACGGAGTTCATATAAAAGAGTTATGACATTCGAAAGTTTCAATATATCATTAATATTATTTTTATTAGACAAAAACTTTTTTTCTAAAAACTTTGATTTAATTAGACAAAAACTTTTTTTCTTCTAAAGTTGTTGATCTTCCGATTCTCTTCGATTTGATATATTACGAGCCCGAAACAGAGCTCGTATGAGAGACTTATGACATTCGAAAGTTTCAATATATTATTAATTACTTAATTATTATTATTATTAATACATAACCGGTCCAATTAAATAAGCCAGAAATTAATTCTAGTTTATTTCTGGTCCAAGTCAAACCAGCTAAAGAGGTATTTTCGTCTTCTTTTGAAATTTTTTAGGTTTCCGTCCAAATTTTTAGGTTTTCATCCAATTTTTAACGGAATTGTAAAAAAAAAATACAATTAGCGTATCTTAATTTGAATTTTTTTATTATAACTTGGGTAAACGGTAAAACGCGCTAGTATAATATAGGCAGACTGTTAATAACCCTTATTTAAACTTAAGGGCCCAAATAAAATCCAATTCATTAGTTTGGGGATGCAATCGACTAGAAACCAAGTTTCAAATAGGTACAAAGGGACCTCCACCATCCGTTGGATGTAATGTTATCAACGGCTGTCAATATTAATCAATTTCAGCTAAAAAATAATTTAATAAACTTCATAAAGGGTAAACTAGTAATTGTGCCTCATAAATCACATCTACCATTTGTCTCACTCCTTCCATACGATTGTGCTTAAGCTTCAACTCCACCGCGTCCAGCACCCCTCCTCCGCCACACTCACCGCCACGTCCTCCTCCGCACACAGATCCTTCATCACAACCATGCCCCACGCGCCGCCATCCGATCCCCGCCGGTCCGCAATCCAACGACTACGATCCGCCTCCCCATCCTCGCGCCCCTCCCTCTCCGACCTCAAGTTCATCCGGAGGCTCGGGTCCGTCGACATTGATTCGGTGTGGGAGAGGTTGGGGGAGATGGAGAGGGCCTACTCGACGAAGTCGGACATGAAGGCTACGGGGTCTGACCGAACACCTCGCGTTGGACCACCTCGAAGGAGTGCCCAGATCTAGATCCACAAATTTCATATGAGAAATTGAAAACAATGAAAATTTGAAAGTCTTTCATATAACTGAAAACCTGAAAGCCTTTCATATAACTGAAAACCTGCAAGCCTTTCATATAACTGAAAATTTGTCCAAACAATTAAGAACTACATTCGAACAGATTTTCTGAGGCACATTTCATGAAATTCAAATGTATCAACTCATAAAAAATTCAGATCAGGGTTTTTCCATTCAAAATCTTAAAAGCTTTTCAAAATCTGAAGGCACTTCATATACAAGACGACCGGAACAAGTAAGAGACCAATATGTTCAAAATCTGAAGGTCTTTCAAAATCAGAAGGTCTTTCAAAATTTGAAAAGCATTTCAAAATCTGAAGGCCTTTCATATATTTTTGTCTATAGGAAAACACTAATACCCGTTGGGGGAGTGGTGTGACGAGGGGTCCCCTCGTGTGACGAGGGTTTTCTGTTATATGAAAGGCTTTCAGTTTGTTAGTCAAAATTTTTGTATTAGAAAAATCTGAATACCATTCAGATACAAGAAGCCCGGAACAAGTAAGGACTCAATTTGTTCATAATCTGAAAGGCTTTCATGTCCCTGTTCATAATCTGAAAGGCTTTCAGATACACGAGGGGTCCCCTTGTGTGACGAGGATTTCGTGTATTTTTCTATAGGAAAACACTAATACCCGTCAGGGGAGTGGTGTGATGAGGGGTCCCCTCGTGTGACGAGGGTTTTCTGTTATATGAAAGACTTTCAGTTTTTCAGTCAAAATTGTTGCATCAGAAAAATCTGAAGACCTTTCAGATACAAGAAGCCCAGAACAAGTAAGGACTCAATTGGTTCATAATCTGAAAGGCTTTCATGTCCCTGTTCATAATCTGAAAGGCTTTCATATACACGAGGGGACCCCTCGTGTGACGAGTGTTTCGTGTATTTTTCTATAGGAAAACACTAATACCCGTCGGGGGAGTGGTGTGACGAGGGTTTCGTGTATTTTTCTATAGGAAAACACTAATACCCGTCGGGGGAGTGGTGTGACGAGGGTTTTCTGTTATATGAAAGGCTTTCAGGTTTTCAATTACAAAATATGAAAGGTTTTCATATTTTGGAAAACCTTGATCTGAATTGTTTATGAGTTGATACATTTGAATTTCATGAAATGTGTCTTAGAAAACCTGTTCGAATGTAGTTCTTCTTTGTTTGGACATGTTTTCAGTTATATGAAAGGCTTGCAAGTTTTCAGTTATATAAAAGGTTTTCAGATTTTCAGTTACATGAAAGACTTTCAAATTTTCATTGTTTCCAATTTCTAATTCCATAATTGTCTTATTTACAGCTCTCTCATGAATCAAGCAATCACAATCACATGACAGTGCACGCATTTACGTTTTCGTCATTGAAAATTCGTAGATCCAGATCTGGGCACTCCTTCGAGGCGGTCCAGCGCCAGGTGTTCGGTCCGGCCCCGTCCCCTCAATGTCCGGCTTCGTCGAGCAGGCCCTCTTCATCTCCCCCAACCTCTCCCACACCGTCATGACTGGCTTAAGCCCCGATTCTTTCCCCGACCCAACGCCACGAGCTCGCTCACGAAAGGGTCGTTCGAGGACATTGACGGCGATCCCGACGGCGGAGAGGTCGGCGGAGTGGACCCGACGGACGAAGGAGACCGAGGGTCGGACGACGGAGATGCTCGACGTGTTTGAGTGAGGAGAGTTGGGAGATGAGGTTGAGATCGCAGACGAAGGAGAAGAGGTGCGTGAGAGAAGAAGGCAAGCTTGAGGAGCAAAAATACAAATATACCCCTATGTACATGTTAAAAGACTAATAAAAATGACAAGTTTGACTTATTTACCTCATGTGCCACCGTGTGCATCTTGACCATTGCTTATATAATTGTGTGGCTGAGATTGGTCCCTTGGTACTTATTTGAAGATATGGTTTTCTGTTGATTCTTTCCCATTAGTTTGCTCTAAAAGCCTCAAAAGGCTGAAACTAATATTTGTAAAGTTAAAGGCCCAATTAACTGAGTCTTACCTCACGTTGCTCCACACATACACATATACAAATCATGCTTACATATATAACAAACATTTACACTATATATACACACGTACAAATCATGCTTGATTGTTACATATATAATAGAGCATGAACATGTATATTATGCATATGATAGAACCGAAAAGCACACACACATACTGACATACAAATATATGCGTATATAATAATCATCAATTATGAATCAATACAAACCTTTGGCATCTCTTTCCAGCAAGCACATAGGTATATATAAGAACCAAAACAAACCAAAAATGATGACACCAAAGGAAGGAGGCCATCTCCAATTATCACCGTCTCTGTTCGTACAATGGAGGACTATATATCCTCTGTGTGGCCGCTCCGTTCCTTATTCACATCAAAAGCAAGCTTGAACACAAACAATATCAACACCTTACGGATTTCTCAGCAATATTTCACAGATGATGGAATTGAAAAATAATTGCAGAAATTCACAACAGCTATTGTTATACTCATATGAAATAGCTTTTAAATTGTTGAAAAAATTCAGTATAACAATGAGGATTAAGAGGAACTTATCGATAGAATAAAGCTGTGCCGTGCTATAAGATTAGCCACTGCCTTAAAAGCTATTTCCGGCACGACCTCGGTGCAAATTGTTTGATGACAGTAGCTTCCTGGAAACGCGTGCACTCATGATTCTGAGCTTTGGACCTACGTAAGGAAAAACTTGTCTTAGTTTTTGTGTCCAACATGAACACACCATTAATAAATAGTAAGTGGATATAAGGGTGATAAGAGAGGGGAATAAATAGATCATTAACCTGAGTAATAATGGAGAATATAACTCCTTCATTAAGGTACTCACAAAATTTGAAAGACCAAAAAAAAGCCTTTTAAGAAGCATTATTGATTCTCTTTCTAAGTGAACATCACTTGAATTTTTCCAAAAAAGACCAAGCACGACATGTCAACCGCACCGAAACAACAGCATTCACTGCAAAGATTGAGTACTCATGACCAACAAGGCCACTATATACACACATAGAGATTACAAGTCCAGCAGTAACTAAAATTTTGAAGATATGGACGTTTCGGAACCATATGATGCAACATATGCCATTCTCAGATCAATAGTGCATCAACAGATTCAGAAATCTACCAACGTATGCCATTCTCAGATCATATGATGCAACATACACTTCTATCTCTGTTATGTCTGTATGTAAGAAGCAAAATGAGCTATAAAAATTTGGACATTATATCTGTTGGATCTAAGAACAACTCACAAAACAAAATAGAGAAAGATCAATAGAACCAGATACTTTTCTTGGTTTATTTCATGCCTATTTATAGGCTCCAACTACAACTAATATATCAAATTAGGAAATAAGCAACTCATGGTACAAACGAAAATATGAAACAAAACACTACTTGCCTAACCTATGACTCAAGCCTATTTATAGAGATTATTGGCAACAATCTCCCCCTTAATCTCGAATATGTACGTAACTGATCTTCAGTTTTGTTCTCATTTCAAGAAATTTGAACCTTCCAAGCAGTTTTGTTAGAATATCCGCTATTTGTTAACTTGAGCTGACATACCAGATCTCGTTCTCACCTGTATCAATACATTCTCGTACAAAATGATATCTTGAGTCTATGTGCTTGCTTCGGTCATAAAACACTAGATTTTTTCTTAACAATATTGCAGACTTGTTATCAACTCTCAATCGTACCACCTCTGGCTCTCTCCCCAGAAATTTTTCGACAAGCCTGATAAGCCACATTGCTTGACACTCAGCTGAAGTTGCTGCAATATACTCTGCTTCGCATGATGATAACGTCACCACCTTCTGTTTCTGTGAGGACCAGGTTATCAAGTTGTTCCCTAGAAAATAAATTACCCTTGTTGTACTCTTCCAATCATCGACGTCGCCGGCCAAGTCATTATCATTATGCCTAGTTAGCTTTGATACACCATTTCCATAATAAACTCCAAAACCAATAGTTCCTTTCACATATCTGAGAATGTGTTTAACTATTTCAAAATGTTGAACTCGAGGTTTCTCCATGAACCTGCTAATAATGCCTACTGAGTAAGCCAGATTTGGTCGTGAGTTCACCAGATATCGTAAACTTCCCACGAGACTTCTATACTCAGTAGCATTCACAAACTCTCCTCCTTCCTCCTTGCTTAGCATTAACTTAACTTCCTTAGTTAACTCTACAATATGATTATGCACAAAACCCAATTACTCCTCAAACTTACTAACCTTCTCCTTCAAATCCTTCAACGGTTTCTCCTCCAACACGACCCAACATTTGCGTTGTTCGACTTCTCTCTGAGCCTCTTCAACCCTCTTCTCATGTGAGACCATCTCCTCCAGGCCATTCTCGAGGACCTTGCGGGTCATATCCAAGTGCTCCTCCAAGTCCTTCCATTGAATAATGGGTTTGAGCACAGAAGAAGCCTGCGCATGCGCCTGCTCATAAACTTTCCAAAGCTTGTCCCTCTTCACACCCGCTACTTGCAATCTTGCCACAATATTCTCCTCCATTGAAGAAGCCCTCGATTTCTGAATTTCCTCATATTGTTTATGTTTAGCCTCAAGCTTTTCATTGTATTCTCGTAATGATGCTTTGAGTACATCAATATTTCCTTCAATGGACTGAAGCTCTGTTGACTTCTCTCTTGTTAGTGTCAACACTGCACCCAGAGCACTATTCCTGTAAGTTAACTCATGTGCTAGTTCCACCAACTGCTTGGTTTGCGAAGCAACTTTCTTAGACCGCTCTTCATACAGTCTCTCCACCTGCACCAATTGATCTTCTTGAAATTTATACTCCATGCATAATCTCGCCAATTGATCTTCTTTCGATTCAAACTCCTTGGAATGCTTCTCGAGCTGATTATGCACACTACTCAACTCGCCAACTGTTTTTCTCGAGCTTCTCCACCACCAGCTCTTCTGTTATTTCACTCCCTAGGACTCGAACCTCATTCACAACGTTTGTCAACCTCAAAGAGAATTCGCTTATGGACTCTGACTCTTCCATAAGCAATCTATCAAATTCTCGTTTGAGTACAAGAACGTTCGCTTTCTTGACACGATCCTCTCCAATTCTCATCTCCTCCAAAGCCTTCCACGCTTCCTTAGCTGTCTGTTTATCTGCTATCGACATCATGACAGCATCCGGGATTGCTTGGGAGATCACAGCTAGAGCCCACTGGTCTCTTTCTTCACTTACAACGCCTTCTCCTTCGATCGCACTCCAAACTCCAAGAGCACGCATCGTTGTCTTCATCTTAAAGGCCCATACCACGTAGTTGCTATCTGTTAGCATAGGGTACGTGACTGAGAACCCTCCTCTTACTTGGCTTCTAACAGAAACCGAGCCTTCCACAGGCGCGTGAGCCTCGACCATTGTCGAGCTCTCCACAGATCCCTTCTTTGATGTTTCACCCACCATTGTTTGTGAGTATTAGCCTCTGATACCAATTATTGGATCTAAGAACAACTCACAAAACAAAATAGAGAAAGATCAATAGAACCAGATACTTTTCTTGGTTTATTTCATGCCTATTTATAGGCTCCAACTACAACTAATATATCAAACTAGGAAATAAGCAACACATGGTACAAACGAAAATAGGAAACAAAACACTACTTGTCTAACCTATGACTCAAGCCTATTTATAGAGATTATTGGCAACAATATCAAGAGTTGAGAGAATGGGGGGGGGGGGGGAACAAAGAAAATGTGTTGAATGTAATTCATGTATCCCAAGTATTCATCAACCACAAAGAACTTAGAATGTAATTCAAGTTCACATCTTTTAGAACAATGAGTAGTCAATACTATTTTCTCCTGAGTCCAGACCATTTGGCTAATCTGAGATATCATTAATTTATTATTTAATCACAAAAGTAGAATATATATTTGTATACTCGTTCTATTTCGAGCCGTTTCATACAATACCATGTGTATTGATCCATTAATTAAAATATTAATATTACATGAAAACAGTAAATATATTTTTCCAAAAACTTCTAGCCAAATCATCAAACTCTCAAAATTTTCTCCAACATCAATAACCATTGCATACTTGTATAGTATGAAGAAACTGAGTTAATGGAAACACACATACTCTATTTACGCGGCCTCTAAGCTTGTTGCAGCAGATATATGGTGGGTACGTTGCCCTTAGTCAACAGTCACATAAACAAATGTTTCGTGTTAACGAAGATATTCGATCTGTTAGACATAATAATAATAATAATATTATTATTATTATTATATCATTCCTTTGTAATATTATGGTTAATATTATATTTTCTTATTATATTTTACTGTTCTCTATACAAAGTAACTTTTTATATAAAGTAACCTCCTACTGTTCTCTATATAATCACTTTTCTGGTATCAAAGTGTTAGGTTAGATCTTGATTAAATCATTTCGTTGTGTAACTTTGTCTTCTTGTTAATCATGATTTAATGGGTGGGCAAGGCAGTATGGTTTCGATTTCCTTTGACAAAAAAAATTTTACATCAAATTTTTTTGTCTTCTTGGCCGCAAACCCTTCTCACTTGTGTTTTCTCTGCCATGTCCGGTTGATTCCAACTTCCTCTTTTCTTTTTTGTCATTCTCTTCTCTCAATTTACTCCTTCACTGCATCAATATAGAGATGCTCATTCTAAACACTTTTGTCTCATTCTCCTTCTCTTGTTCAAATCTTTTTCTTTTCATTCTCTTACCACTTCTTCTCTTTTCTTTACTCTTTTTTTCTCACATTATTATGTTTTCTACTAAATTCTTTTTTACCTTTTCTTGGTACCCCTCATTCTATTTATACGTTAATTTCTTACCTTTTAAAATTAAATCTCCTTAATATCCTCTATTTTCTCTCATTTTCTAAAAAAATCACTTTTTTCTTTCATCCTTAATATAATATTGCGTCATTGTAGTTACTTGAATTATTTTGCATTGATGTAGTTGCCTCACAGTTTAGTGGTATATGTTAAAATCACTTTTGCACCGTTCTCATGGGACGTAGTTTTCGCACCGTCATTATATGACGTAATTGCTTCCCCCCTTCTTTATTTCCTCTTTTCTTTTCTATCAATTCTTATCATCCTTTCTTACTCAATCTCTCTTTCATTCCTTCTTTTTTTTCTATATTTCTCACCACCCTAAATTCTTTTCTAAGCTCCACTCGGTCACTAGTATGGTTCAAGTTATTGGATGTCAAGTTCACGTGTCTCAAGTATCACAATCTCTCAAGTTTGCAGACATATTCAACAAACCTTCCCGCTTGCTCTCTTTGAAAACTTTTGCTCCAGTCAAAGCATTCCGAATCTTACTGCTCCGACTGCGGGGGCGTGTCAAACATATTATTATATTATATTATATATTACCTATATTATGTCTTTCCTATTGTCATATTTGATTTAATATTATTTTTCTTTATTGTATTCTATTGTTCCTTATACAAAAGGAACCTCTTATTGTAATTCATCAATCAATTATTCATGAATATAATCACTTTCACGGTCAACTCTGGTGTAATTTGAAGGGCTTCATATAGGGTAGGTGTGCAACCCTCAAATTAACAACAATCGTGTACATAAACAATGTCCGCGGTTGCTAACTTTTGATGGCCACACACTCTTTCCGTGTACGCGACACTTATGACAAAATGGTGTAATGTATATGTTTTGAGTTGTGAAAGAGTCGAGGATCAATTTCAGGTATCCTTTGGCATTTATAAGATGGATAACTTTAAATTCAGTCATATTCTAGATATATGAGTGCTTTCATAAACAATTTAGGAAATGATAAACCTTATAACTTAGTGATCAAGACATCTTGATAGAGCGTACCTTCTTCTTTATAGATTTTGCCAAGTCGTCTTCCACTGTGATGATGTGCCAGATGTTAAGCGAAAACTTCTCCTTTATGATGATATGTTTGGTGTGAAACATAAACCTCTTGAAGCTTCTATTCTGAACTCGGACCAACTTCTAAGTGGAATTCAAGTTTTGTCGAACAATTTGTTGAACAACTTGAGTAGTGTTCTCTGTAGTGGAATTGTTTTCATTTATTTCGGAAAGTATGCTAAAATATTATTAGAACCAAACATTTCTCCAGTTCGTTTCCATATGATTGATGATGAAATGATGAATGTCTTCGTCTTTAGCCCGAATCGCTCTTTAGTCCTTACTTTTTTGTTGCAGAGATAACATGTTGGAGGAAGTAAGTTGGTATATCAGATTTCTGGTCAAGACAGCATTGGAAAGACATCAAGTTGGAAGCAATTATGTTAACGTTCGGGGTACCTCCTGAGTCTTTTATTGTGAGGTGTTGCGAAATATGTCACAACACATTATATGCAGAACAGAACATTGGTATGAGATCACAATCTCTAAGGTGGTAAGAATGTCCCCACATGCTCAACAACACTAGTCTCGAGAACACACAATTTATTCAGTGAGACCATGCCAAACACCTTCATGAACTCAAATACAAGAGCTTAGAATTCTCATTCTTCCTCACATTCTTTAGTTTTCAAATGTTTTTCCAAAATTTGGTGATAGAAAAATACTGAAGTTCAAGTTTGTAGGGCTGGGCACGGTTTTGGAACCAGACCGAACCGGCCAGAACTGGACCAGACCGAATCAATCGGTTCTTCATTTTGGAGACCCAAATTCGGACTCGATAAGTGGGTATTGGTCCGGTTCCCGGTTCTACCCAATTAAACTCAATTGAATGATTAATTGTGAGATTAATGGTCCGGTTATCTGATATAGTTGTATAGTTTTATCCAATTATACCATTTAGTGTGATATTCATACATTGTTTAATTTATGGTGAAAATTATACACAATTAAACTCTTTTTAGGCAAAAACATAAAATTGAAATACAAAAAATACTAATTAAAACCCCAAAACCGGTTAATTAGCAGTTATGTACTCTCAAAACCGAAACTGGATTGATTCGATTCTCAACTTTCAGACCCAATTCCAATCTGATACTCATAGTTTTCGATTCTTCAGTTTATTTTCGGTTTGGATTCTGATTCGGTTTCAATTTTGGGTAAAAAGTGACCATCCGTACTAGTGATCCCAACAACCAAGAGGGTGAATACATTCTTGGAGACAATATCCAACTTTTTTCAACTACTTTCCAATTTTGTATTTATTAAACTCCAATAGTTTATTTACTGTTATGCTTTTTATATTGTATTTATATTTGTAATTTTTTTATATTCCTCAATTTATTGATATTAGTGTATAGTATCTAACAAACAACATATAATTTTGTCTTAAAAATAATATATAATTTTAATTTAATAAATATCTAGAAACAATATTTAAATTTTTTAATACATAAAATTTACTTTTTTTTTGGACCAGACATTTGGTGTACAAGGCTAGGTCGAAATTATTATGTCATTTGAGCAGTACACTTGTTGATTTCAAATTTTAACACTCAATAAAGCTAATACATTTTAGAGAAAATGACCAACATGACTTCACTACTTTCTAATTTTGTATCTTTTGAGAATTCATGTATTGTTGTAGTTTTATAATTATTTGTATCTGTAAATTTGTATTTTCTTTCATTTATTAATATTATTTTATAATATCTACCACTAAACATACAATTTTACTTCGAGACAATGTTCTTTTCCTCACATACACAACATGTGTATTCATATATAAATTTGTATGAGATCATGATAATATACCACATAAATTACTTTGAAGTTTGGTGAGGTCTAGTCAATGGTCCAAGTCTTCTTCGATCTTTTTATATAAATAAAACAGAAACAAATAGTTTGTAATAAAAGTCAATTCAATATTAATTTGGAAAGAAAATGAATGAACAGCTGTTTGGTGTCAATCATGTCTCAAGAAGACATGCCGATATTGAGAGCCTATAGTGTTTCACAATTGAGTTGACCAGACCCATCATTTATATTTCATAATTTCTAAGTCAAATAGTAGTTGATGTTGACCAAATACTCTATTTATTTGTATTATTCTTCCATGTTTTGGGGTAGTCATGCTCGTGGTACTCGTTCTCCATGATTGAATCTTTCAAGCTGGCCCATTTTCTTGTTAGACTATTGCTTTCGAGAAAATATAAAAAAGATATCACCTTTATAAAGGGAAAATTATTAATTGATGTGAAGTAAGAAAATTACCATATTCATGCATATCTGTCTTTTCAAATTTCAAAAAAATGCATAGAAGAATGTAAAATTGAATAAAATTTCACCTAAATTTTTTTATTTAGCAGTGAGTTTTACCTAACTTCAAAATCAATTTGTGAATTATCGTAAATTTGAAAAGCTTCACTTTGTAATTTTCTGGTTAACTTTTATAGAAATTATATTTTTCTTGCGAAATAATAAAAATACCCTTGCATTAAAATTTTTAAAATAAATATGATTTTCAAATTTTTTTATCTTATTATTTTTTCAAAAAAACAAAAAATTAAAATAATTTTTAGTATTATTAATTTTACATAAAAAATTATAAAAATAAAATCGATATTAAAAAATAATTTTTTATAAGAATTTTTTTAAAAAAATAATAAAATACCTTTTCAAATTTAATAGATTCTATAAATTGATTTTGAAGTTAAGTGGGTTAAGTAAAACTCATACCATAATTAAAACGGGTTATGTAAAAAACTTTATTTGAAATATAAGTAATTGCATCTTTAGTTATTTGGTATTTTTTATCCTCTTGTCCTGTCCTTGGTTTAGTGATTTTGTAATCTACGTGAGAATCATACTTGAAATATGATATTACACTTTAGGTGATTTAAATATTAGATTTTCTCAATATTTACATGTTTCTTACATGCATGGGGATTGTTACCTTGTGAGATAGCATAGATATATAAATGTAATAACATCTGATACAGTTAGTTGTAGCTTGAAACAATATATAGAAAACATGTACCCTTGGATTTAAAAAAGTCATAAGAAAAAGAACAAGCCATGTGATGGACACACGTTGTGTTCATAATTTTGGGGGAACATATCATACTTCTTGCTTCCTTCCCATTACTTGCTATCTTCAGGATTGCCTACCACTGGCACTCATTGTGGAGATGTCATAATTTAAACCAATAATGATTTATCGAACTGCAATTGAAATTAAGAGAGACTAGAGTTTGAATTATTGAGATTTAGAGCGTAAATAAGCTGACTTGAGGTTTAATTTAGCAATTATTCTGCTAGTGCAACAAAGTGTTTGACTCGATGTTTGGGCTCGAACGAATTTGTGTAAATAAACTTGAGCTCGACTCGAAAAAAAATAGACAAGCCCGATTTCGATTGACTTGATTTCCAATACAAATATTCATTAAAAGTTAAAGCTGATATCAAATAATATATATATATATATAGAGAAAAATTTCACTACAAACTGAACGTTCTACAACCGTTGGATCAATGCAGATCTAAACGCGCGTTGTCTCAACTTGCGACACATGACAGTAAAGTTATACAACGCACACTTGAAGGTTCCGCGAGGTTCATCACGTTCTACAACTTTGCTCTATATGGTTCTTCAATTTTTCATAGAGACCATCATGTTCCGCAACTTTATACTACATGTTCGTCAACTTTGTACTATACATTCTACAGTTTGTGCGTTTGAACACGCTGATTTGGTTTGTAGCGAATTTCTTCTAGATTTAAGTAAGCATGAAATTGGCTCGACTTGATTCAACAAATCTAATTTATTATAAATATTTATCAAAAGTTAAAACATATATTAATATAAAGGGAAAATGACACTTTAGTACATCTAAGTACCCGCCATTTCATTTTGGTAAGCTAACTATTATTTTAGTTTGTGTGGTGTTCTAAGTATTAAATTTTTTTACTTTAGTAAATTTCATCAAATTATGTTAAAATTTCCATTAAAAAACAAAATTGCTCTTCAACCATAACTCCTATTTAATTTTTTTATTAAAATGTTCATTAAAAAGTATAATATATATATTATAATATAAAATATAAATATATATTTTAATTAATTTTATAAATATTAAGTAATTAATAATAATTACATGATTTAATTATAATATATATTATAATTAAAATGTATAATATATATTATAATTAAAATGTATGATATATATTGTAATATAAAATATAAATATCTATTTTAACTAATAATACTGTTTTTTATTAATTTTATAAATATTAAGTAATTAATAATAATTACATGATTTAATTTAATAATAATTATTATTATTTAATATATAATAATATTGTTAATTTTAAAGTATATTTTAATTTCTTTAATATAATATACATTTTCTAATACAAAATTTAATTAATTATATTAATCATAAAAAATTATATGGATGTATTAAAATGTCATTTTCCCTGATATAAAACATAATAATTGATTAAATATTAAATGAGTTAGCTCGTGAGCATGTCAAATCTTAAAAAGTCAAATTCAACCTCGGCTTTTTTATTAAGTGAGCCTAATTACTTTAAACTTAAATTCAGCTCGAGCTCGATTATAACATTGAACTAAATTTTTAATGAATCGAGTTTGAATGAATATTTAAAAGCTCGACTTGTTTACAACCATAATTAAGACATCTTAATTATTAATTATAACAAAAAAGAAACTGCACAAACTAATTAAAAAATTATTATGTCTCTGGCTATATCATCCTTGATTAATGACAAAATATTATTTTATTAGACTTAGAATAAGATTTATTTTACTTAACTACATGTACATATGAAGCTGATGAAAACAAAACATGAAATTCACTTGAGAAGTATCTTAAAATTACAAAATTTCACTACTCTCATTTTTTATTAAATTTCTTTTAAGGGTCGATATATATTATTATTATTCTATAAAAATCATAACCCTTATTTATTATTCAAACTTTTCAATAAGTAGGGGTATTTTATATTTTTAACCAAAGTAAAAAATATAAATATTCACACAAAATTAAAGTTCTAAATACAAATGAGTGAGAGGACTTTTTTTTGTTGAGAAAATGGGTGAGAAGGCTTAGATAATATTTTGTTACTTTTTCAATCAAAGTAATATTTTACTGTAATTAAAATAAGATTACCCATACATAATAACCATTCTGAATAAGTGGAAAGACATTATAAGAAGGGAAAAGTCATAAGTAGATTTTAAAGTATTCTTTCTTCCAATTGAGGTTGATGTCAAACAAACTTTTTTGTACAATAAATTTTTCTCTTTTTACTATGAAGTTGCTTTTCGGATACTCCAGTATATTTGAGACACCTTGTCTTCCAATATATATACACTTCTCTCGTGACTTATTTTTGGTTTTACAATCTTATACAAATGTTGATTAGGTTGGTGACCTTACTAATTGACATTCACTGACTATTGTTTCTTCCTTGGTAACTCTTTTATCACTTATAAAAGTAAAAAACAAACGATATTTTTTTGCATTATCACTAAGGCAAAGTATCGAGCTCTCACTGATACTACTTCTGAGATCATATGGTTACGATGGTTATTACAAGATCTGTGTATTTTTGAAGTGCTATATAAACTGTTAACAACGTCATTTTCTATTAATGTACCAAAAACTTAGAGAATGCTTGTCCTTTTGTTAGACGTCATCTTACTCAATGCAACATCACATTATTATTTATTTTCTCTAGTGATCAACCGCCGATATTTTCACTAAAACATCATTATGGATTGTCTGGTTCATTAATTTGCAAACTCGATTTTAATTTTCTGACGCAATTTTGAATTTGAGGAAACGTACTAACATAAGTCCAATGAATTTTGTACTCAAGAGTTAATTATAAGTTATTATGCCTAGTTGGAGGTCATTTACAATTAACTATACATATTTTAAAAACTTTTATTTTCACTCATCTATCTACATTTTTTTGTACAGTTGGGTTATTTTTGTCCATTTTAATTAAGACTACTGTTATTTTTTTCAAAATGGCAAAAATGCCCTCCTTATCTCTTTCTCCAGCCCACTCTCTGTAATCCCAGAAATTCTTCAATCCCTCAACCCCTCCTTCTCTAACAATTAAGAGCTTCAAATTATCATCGTCCACCACCAAATTGGCCAAACACCCAATACCGGCGGCAAGGCCTGCGCTCCCGACGTTCAGGCGGCGCATATCTCCAGCAGCGATGTGACGCCGCCTTTGCCGCCGATTGCACTCACGCTCTCTCTGGATGCGCTTAGTGCTTGAAGAGCCAAACACGCCCTCTCCTTGGCGAACCCAGATCTAGATTCGAGAACCCGAAACAGGTGGTTCAAGAGCGGCTGGCCCTCCGCGACGAGCACGTGCCTGCTGCTCTCGACCGCCGAGACCTGCGCGATCGCCGCTACGACGCGCTCCTAGGTCTCGTCGTCGTGGATCAGCAGGAGCAGCGAGTCCACGGCCGGGGAAAACTCCACAGTCCTCCGCTCGCGTACGCCGCTGATCTCTCTAGTGCTTAAATTCTGAAAACCTTCAGTTTTCTATCCCCAAATTTTTTTTGGCTGGCTACAGATTAATGTGTATGTAACTGTTTTTCTAGTATTGAAAAAAAATAAGCAATGGTCGTGAGAAAATAGATTCATTCTGTTAATCGATTCAGGGTTTACCAATGATTCTTTTTCAAGCACTTTTGAGCCCTCTAACTTTTTAGCCAAGTAATTGTGAAATTAGCTTAATCGATTCTTTTGAATGTCTTAACATTTCAGGCAAGTTTATTATAAATTTTGTGCACATAATAAGAACTCGCATGATGACTCGTTTCAAACCCATAATAGAGGTGGTGTTCCGTTGGTCTACGTGTGAGTGCCATTGAGGGAAATAAGAAAATGAGACAACCAGTTTCTGGGAAAATGTTATTGGTTTTGTAGATGTTGTTTTTGCGTTTTCATGCATGATTGAAGTTCAAATTTATGTGGTTATGTGATTCCCAATTAAAATTATGTTTAATGTTGGAAGAGAAGTCATTTGAGAGAGTTGGGAAAATATGAGGAGGAGATACAATAAAATGAAAATTAATGGCACAAGTTTGAAATTTTGATAAACAATTAAGGGTATTTTAGTCATTTCACAATTTAATAAAAACTTCTGTAAAATTTAACGGTGTTAAATTGTAAAATTTTGACATTTATGTATAGTCAATTGTAAATGACTTACAATTAGGTATATTAACTTGTAATTAACCCTATTATCAATGAACTTTGTCCAATAATAAACTATTGGCTTGCATATAATAATAAGCACATAATTTCACAACTTCCCTTACCAAAGCACTATTTTCATTTAAGTACACTTATGCAAAATAACCAATATAAAATGTGGGGAAAACTTCATATACATTCCCGAACATTTTATAGTTTTCACTGATATACCTTGAAAGATAAAAGTATTTTGTGAACTTCCTAAACTTAACTAACTTCTTGCTTAACCCTACGACATTAGGTTTTTTGAAAGTTATGTTAATATTTTTAGAAATAACGAAAATACTCTTTTATTTAAAATTTAAATTTTCAAACTTTTTTTAAAAATAAATAATAAAAAACTGATTTTAGTATAAAAATATCAACTTTTAGAAAAAATAAAAAATAGTAATAAAAATGATGTTTAAAAACCGTATTTCATTTTTAATATTTTCTTTAAAAAATTAAAAATATATTAGAATCATTTTTATTATTTATTTTATAAGAAAATATGTTTTAAGAGATAGTATTTAAATTTTTTCTTTATTTTTTAAATATTGGGGCAATTTTGTCATTTTTGAAAAAAATTGACAGAATTTCCCAAAAATTTAACCCTTTAAACTAAGTGAGAAGTTAGGCAAGTTGAAGAATTTACAAAATAATTTCATTTTTCGAGAGTGGTATGTGAAATTTTGTAATAAAATGTAATGAGTAAATATTTTGGTTAATCATTTATATTTATTCATTATTCAAAATCATGTAATAATTACAAAATTAAGGAAAAATGGTTAATTACAGTTTGCCCATACTACACTGACGCGTTTTACAGTTTACCCCAGCTACAATAAAAAGTTCAAATTAAGACACGTTAATTATATTTTTTTTACAATTCTGTTAAAAATTGGATGGAAACCTAAAAATTTGGACGGAAACTTATTTTTTTTTCAAAAAAGACGAAAATACCCCTTTAGCTGGTTTGACTTGGACCAGTTTTGTATTAAATTATATAATAATAATAATAATGATAATAATAATAATAATAATAGTAATTATAATAATGATAATTATGTAATTAATAATATATTGAAACTTTCGAATGTCATAACTCTCTCATACGAGCTCTGTTTCGGACGCGTACTATATCAAATCGAAGAGAATCGGAAGATCAACAACTTTTAAAAAAAAATTCTCTAATTATATAACTTTTTTAATAATTAGACCCAAATGACATTAATAACTATACATTCGAAATAAAAAATAAAATAATTAAAATAATATTAATAATTAAAATAATTGTTGATCTTCCGATTAATTTTGGTTTATTTATGGTTCAAGTCAAACCAGCTGAGGGGGTATTTTCGTCTTTTTTGAAAAAAAATTAGGTTTTCGTCTAAATTTTTAGGTTTCCATCCAATTTCTAACGGAATTGTAAAAAAAATATAATTAGCGTGTCTTAATTTGAACATTTTATTGTAGTTGGGGCAAACTGTAAAACGCACTGTGTAGTATGGGCAAACTGTAATTAACCGATGAAGCACGTGGTTACCCAGCTGTGGGAGGGTGTCACCATATCCTTCACCAGGATTTTGTGGGGCCCACATTGCCATCACCCCACTTTCCTCATTTTCTGGTTTTACACACCTATCCCCATATCTTACGATAATTACGGTTATACCCTCGTAAACAACAATATCTTAATTAAATTAATATGAATTGATAAAGTGTATAATTGGGATTGTACTTCCACATGATCTTTGATTTGTTATTGTAAATAGATGCGAATGGAGAATATGTCTCCCAGGAGAGATTTGTGCAGATTTTCTATATGATTAAATAACATTTGCTCATAAAGAATCTCTGTAATGGATAAATAAAGAGTTATTTATTTTAGATTATTACATTTAAATTTGACTTTGTTGCAAGACGGTGCCTTTAATTAAGTTAGGAAATTATTTGTCAGTGACAGTGAGTTTCATTTTTGTGAAGTATTCATATTTAGTTAGTTTTTAATTTATTAATAAACCACTAAAAGCCTATTGATCTTTTGAAGTTTTAAATGACACTCAAAACCTATATTCATCCAAACTCTCTTTTTTCTCCATAATTTTTATTTTCAACCCTATCCTTTTTATCAATTTCACCAAATATAAACGTGTGCAATTTCATCTTACAATCATTTATTTTAAACAAAAGTCAAAAGTCGTAATTTTGTAGAGCACGAAAAAGCTCTAATTACAAAATTGTAAAATCTTCCGTATTCAATGAATTCATTTCTTAGCAAACCCTATTCAAGCTAAATTTTAAAGTTTTCATCCCTCAAGTTAGTACGAGCATTTAAGTTCGAGTAAAATTAAGGTGGATGCGAACATTGTTAGCCCTAAATTCAAATTGAAAATCTAAAGTGAAGGAGAGAAGATATAGACTTTTTTTAGAGTTGATTTTAATTTGTTGGGGTCTCAAATTAGATTGGAGCTAATTTTAGTTTAAGTTTCAAAGTTCTGACCGTATTGAGCTATGGCCTCCTCTCCAGTTTACTAATGGTTGAGAAGGAGCGATAGGGAAAATAAAATCAACTTCACTATGCAATGACACATTTTTAAAATAAAAAGAAAATAAAGAGCATTTTTGGTTTTTTACTTGTACACAAACAAAAATCAGCAAAATTGTTGGTGTGAGAATTAATAATTAGTTAGGGTATGCCGACAAAGAGAATTTTTTAATTAAGTATACTAGAGTGAAAATTGTGTATAGTTAGCTGGGGTAAAGTAAAATTATCCAAAGTTTATATAAAATTTGTATTCATATTTTCAGTGCGATTGGCTTCATCATGTCAATTTTCCAACAAACGAGTGTGTGACCACCGAGTGCATGGATGTATACTTGAATCATTTTCTTCTTCTTCTTGTTCAATTTTAATGAAGTTCATCTGACATACTAACAAAGAGTATGTAAATATATGTTGATCATTTTTAAAAATAAGATGAACTAGAAATCCTCGATTACACAGAGGTTGTAGAACTTTTCGAATGTTTAGACTGGTCTAAAATCGACAAATAATAATCATTTTGAGTGTTAAATTTTCATATGAATTTGTGGTATTATCTATTTCTTTTATCATATTATATTCACCTATTGTTGTGTAGAATGTGCTCCCTAAATATAAGGCCTTCCAACATATTTTCCTAGACACTTTTTCTATCAAAATGTTATTCGATAAGGAGCACTGATGTCACTCACTGTAGTGGACGCGTGGTAAGTATGTCGCTATTAAATACCAATCTCGTATCATAGGTGGCGTTCATATATTTTTTGACCCAACATCAGAATACCAGGTATGCTGTCGCTAGATAATTTCCCGTAGTGATGATCGCTCCAACCTTAACTCAAACACTACGACGAATTTTTTAGTATTATTTTACTCCAAAGTCGTTAAATCAGTTAGGAGAATTATCGTTGGATCTTCAGTTTTTCTTAAATATTAAAAATACCCATGTATTAAAAATATTTATAAAATAAATAATAGTAAAAACATATTAAATATTTAAAGTATATTTTTATAAAGTGCATTTTTTAAAAAATATTAAAAATAAGGGAAAATTTTAATTCACCGTGTCACATTTTCAATTCACTGTGGTAAACTATTTTCAATATCAATTCACCATGGGGTTGTTATGTATGGTAAAATAAACAAAATTCGTCGAACTGAATTAAAAGTTTTGGATAGAACACATAAGTGAACTGAAATGACCCTATTCTAAGGTTATTATAGTGGTTTCAAGTTCCATGAAAAATTAGAAGGTCAATTTGGAAGATCTCATCTCATATAATCCAAAGAATCAAATAACTTATACCATTTTAAAATTGACCATTTTTATTTATGTGATGAAAGATATTTTTGTTCATATTTTAAGATACATGAAAAATATTCCCACAGAAAATGAATAGTTTTGGTACACACGAAAAGATTATGATTTGAAAATATCTAAAACAATCTTTTTCGGGTGACCTAATACAACAAGTAGCTAAGCCATAACATGACAATATACTATCCTTTAATTGGACCATAGAGATTTGGAGGTATCTCTCCCAGTCCCAATAACATTCAATTATTTTGAATTTTGAATCACTGACCAAAATATTATATCGTATCATGCTATTTCATCCCACGTTGAATTTCATAACATATCAATTTACTTGAATTCCTTATTAAATGTAATATACTTTTTTTTAGTTTTTCAAAGCCATAAGAATATGGTACGGGTAAACCAAAACCGTACCGCATACAAGAATTTGATAGGAAAGAATTGCATCAGACAATCAGGGCTGACGATGGAACGAGTTCATTTGGTAAAATTCACTTTTGTCTTCGCTAAAATCGAGACGAAATTTTCTTACTTTCATTAGAGACGAGGATTCTCCGTCAGATTCGAAATTCTCATTTTTCGTTTTCAACCAAAAATAATGCAAACAACATATATATATATTTTTAATAAAATTTGTATTAAATATTTACTTTAAATATTATGTTTTTATTAAATATGTATTATAAAATATTATTTTAATAAAAAATATATTTAAAGATATTATTTGTTATCAAACATACATTCTTAATAGTTGTTGTGTGCGGAAAAAAATCCTAATTGGGTGATGCGGCATGTACCCTTCTCTTAGGATTTGTTTCGCTAAACTGGGCGAAGTCTCGCAGCATCGATCTCCTATGTGTGTCGACATCTGCGTGGTACTAGCACCGACGTCAGCGTGGTGCGGCGGTAGGAGCAAAGCTCTTGTGGAGGTAGATCTGGGTCTGATGGAGGCGTGGTCGGGTGGCAGATTGGGTTTTGACGAGGCGAGGTCGGGTGGTTTAGGGATGAGCTGAGACGGGTGAGGCTAGAGTTGCAGATAGGTCGCGCCTGGGTTGCGACGACGGAGCATGGAGGGATGGGGGGTTTTACTTTTGGTTGGTTGATAGGCTGGTACTGGGAGGGAACCAGAGTTATCTGGCGTTGGTGGGCAGACTCATGCAAGTATACCGAACTAGGGGGCTCGGCTTGCTCAAAATTCAATACGTGTTTTATTGGGATCAGTATTGGAAAGAAACGGGGGGGTGGGGGTGGGGGGGAGCCCGGGTGTCGATGGGTTAATCCAGTTAAACCCAATGATGTGGGAAGATTGATCGCATGGTTGATCGAGGAAGCTAGTTTAAGTCGGTCTGCAGCAAGATCACGGGGTTTCTCCATCCGTATGAGTTGGAGGTCGTGGCTATGCATGATGCTAACTGGTTCGGGTCGATTGGTCTCTAGGGTTATCAGAGATGCATGTGTAAAACATTCTGCAGCAAGATCAACAAGATCACGGGGTTTCTCCATCCGTATGAGTTGGAGGTCGTGGCTCTACATGATGCTAAACGGGTCGAGCTGAACAACTTTGGAGGAATCATTAGCGAACGATGTTGCGTACTATCCATTATCGGAACTTACATGCTTTGTTTTGCTCGTAATCAAATGGCTCACGAATTGACCATGTTTGTTTTAACTAACAGCAGCTGAGATTATGGTGAGAAGTCTGTCCCACCATCTGTAGCTTCAGCTGTCCGGCTTGATGCCGGGTTAGTTGCTATTTAATTGATAAAATTCGCTTTTCCTAAAAAAAAACATACATTTTTAAATATATTTTTTTATTAAATAAATATATTTTTAATTTATAAATGCGGGAATACCTCGTCCCGTCCCGTATTCATATGAATTTGAGAATTTTTTACTTTATTTTTATTTGAATTTGAGAATTCTCGTCGGAACGGGAAACAGGGACGTCTCTTTAGACAATATTAGTTGTGTTGGTGCGTAATGTGTCCATGCATGTCATGGTAACACAACAAGTGTGTGAGTTTGTTGCAAACAAATACTCTTAAATAATTTTGCTCTTAATTTTAAGGAAGAGGTCGATAGGTACCTACCCTATGAGGTTGTGGCATATTATCATTAGCCTTACATCGACCCCAAAGGTCAATTTCAATTCTTTTCTATTCCCTCTATTGTGGAGTTTTAATAATATATAATCATTATTGACAATATGAAATTAAAAATAAAAAAAACTATTAGTTAATAGAAAAATGGAGGAAAGAGAGGGACTTCTTTGCTTGTTGAAAAATCAAAGATCCGCGAGATTCTGGATGAAATCTGTCGGATCTTGCTTTCCAAACTGTAGAGATTTTCCTCTCCCATTTAAAACTCCATCCCCACCTTCTCTTTTTCCTTCATCTCCACCTCCATTGATTCTCCATCTCTGCCCCTCTCTCTGCTTCTTCAACCTTCTTGATTGTTCCCAAGATATGGGCATGGCTGCTGAGCCTCACCAATTTCATGTCCTGGCTGTTGATGACAGCATAATTGACAGGAAGCTGATTGAGAGGCTCCTCAAGACCTCCTCTTATCAAGGTACTGCTCAAGTTTGGAACCTTTTCATTTTCTTGAGGTTTTGACATGAAAACCTCATCTGGGTCAATCTTGATTTTGCTGGCTTCTTATTAATTGTGCTTCAATTTCTTGAATTTTGACAGTCACTGCTGTGGATTCTGGAAGCAAGGCCTTGGAGTTTCTGGGTCTTGTAGAAGATGAAGAACCAGAGGAGGAGATTGAAGTCAATTTGATCATCACTGACTACTGCATGCCCGGAATGACCGGCTATGATCTTCTCAGAAAAATCAAGGTAACCACAATTTCCCAGAAAGATTTTTTTTTAAAATTCCTTGTTTTAAGTATTGAGATTTTGGTACTAAAGTTGTGAATATTGATGTGGTTTTGCAGGAATCAAAGACTTTCAAGGACATACCAGTGGTGATAATGTCATCAGAGAATGTGCCATCAAGAATCAACAGGTGCTTGGAAGAAGGAGCTCAAGAGTTCTTCCTAAAACCAGTTCAATTGTCAGATATGAGCAAGCTCAGGCCCCATCTAATGAGGGGAAGATCCATTGAAGAAGAACAAGTCAATGATGATGAAGAAGAAGAAGAAGAAGAGGTCAACAGTAACAAGAGGAAGGGTTTCTTGACTACATTGGAGGACATGGAGGAAGAAATCACCAACACACCTGAAAGGACAAGAATAAGATACAATATTAATGGAGATTTACAAGCAATTCTCTGATCCTAAACTTGTGAACCATTACTCATGATATGATTTTTTTTTTCTTTTGAAACATATTTTAATTTTCTTTTTTCATGAGGGTTGGTCAACATGGAGCACACTAAATCTAGTTTTTATTGTATATTAACAGGGGGGGATATATTCAACCATTTTTGTTTTCCTATGAACTCATGCTCTTTAATTTCTTATTATTATTGCTAAACTATTTCATGCACAAGTCAAGAAATCTGATTGTTAATGATCAATTTTAATTTTTACTAGGGTCTAATTTTGACTTGATCAAATCTTGAAGTATCTGTATGCTTAAACTTTTCTTTATAAATATGTGACTTTAATATCTTCTGTATATTTTTCTGACTAAGAAATAATGAAGCAGAATAAATCGAAATTGGGTGTATATTTTGGTTAATGGAATGGAAGGATGTGGTTCCATCAACTCTTGGTAATGATAAAAATGATTTTAGTGGGCACAAAAGATGGTTATTGTTGAGGACACATCCCAGCCCCATTTGTCCATTAATATTCCTTGTAATAATTAGTGTTTTTCGGCCAAGGACACAAATGGAGGTGGGTGGGATCTCATATCTTTGCAAAATCTTGGATATTAGTTTTAAAGAATATGTCAATTTGGCCCCCAATTGCAATTACAGTGGTTTGAAAAAGTATTGGTTGATAATGGCACAAGTATATTATATACCAAGCCAAGATCGAGTGAGTTGTGACATCTCAATCCACATGAATTGAATGGTTATCAAGTTGCATTTCATGATATTATGAATAACATGAGGTATGTCCCATATAAATATTTAGGTAAATTGCAATATCCCATCATCATTCATCACCCTGTGTTAATTAAAAAAAAACTTTGTTTGGCTATACTTGATATATGTCGTTTTGCATATGACTACATTTAGATATTTTTTGCCACGGCAGGTTTTGAATAATCGTAAATTTTGCACCGTTATTCATTCCGTTAATTTTTCATTTTGAAGTGTGATGAAAAGACCAAATTACTCCATTTCTTATAAATTTGACGGCATACATTGTGTATCCTTTATGGTGAAGTTTCCAACATTTAATCTTATTTGAATTAAACACGTTTAGCAAGACGTGACATGACTTACAATAGTCGTAACGTTGACCCTGTTGTAAAATTCATGGAAGATTTATGTCAGCGACCTCACTAACCATGTGATGATAAAGTGAATGCAGAAGAGGAAACACTGGACTTACTGGACCCTGTCGTAAAAGTACCGACCAGCGCGCACGATGAACTTATTTGTCTTGTGCAAACCCTGTTGTACTAAGAGTCAAACATAAATTATATGTCGGTGTTTTGAACTTAATGTTAACGAAGGGTAACACGACAACTTCAAAACATCATTTGATAGAATGTGTGAGTATAACAATGAGTTTTCTCCCACCTAATTCGTACTGTTAATCATGTGCATCAATTGAAAAGAAGTTAAAGAGAATAAGAATGGATTGTATCAAAATTCATGATAGTCAATGTGTGCACATCTTATACTATAAAGAGTATACGTATAGTGACAAATTTCGTATTTATACCACATCTATATGGGAAGACGATGGACGTAAACGCCTGAAAGAAAGAAAAATTGTCAAATATTTTCCTATCATTCAACGGCTACAATGTTTGTACATGTCGGTGAAGACTAGCGACCAATTGCAGTGACACAATCATAACGTACAAGACGATAAATTTGTTGCACAACTAAATGATGGAGAGTCATGGAAGGAGTTCGATAAAGCGCACCTGAGTTTTGCTTCCGACATTTAAAATGTATTTCTCGATCTAGCGAGCGACGATTTAATTTATTTGGATCCAGAGCTACACCTTATAGTTTATGTGTATGGCCGATAATACTGATTCTCCTTAATCTTCCTTTGATGTTGTATCCGAGGAAGGGATATAATATTCTATCGATGATGATACCTAGTTCAAAATCACCGAGTAAGTGTTTGAACGTTTTTATGTGACCATTGATCGACGATCTTCAAGTTCGGGGGATGAGAATTCTAACTTTGGATCGATTAAGCGGTCATCAACTGCAGATGTGTGCAACAAAGGTGATAACATAATATTATTGTGTCGATTATAAGTTTACATAGTTGAGGCAATATCCGACATAACCTAATTGTGTTGACTATAAATATACATAGATGACACATTTTCACCTTACCATATGCGTCAACTATGTACCTTTGTAGCCGACATAACTTTGCATATTGTTATGTCGGCTACAAGCATAGCTAACGTGGCTTTACTAATGCATTATTCTCTACGCATCTGATGTCAGGCATGCATACCGACTAAGAAAGAGACCTTACTCGACACATCCAAGTGCATACTGGTGCACAAGTGTTTTGTGGTTAATATACTTTGGAGATAGATGTGATTTTATGGGTAACCTAAGAGAAACTTAAGGAGGATGTTATGGGATTTATTTCATCAATTGGCCTTGGACTCGTCTATGTCGTGGTGTATTCCTTGGGTTCAACGATATGGTATGCCAAGATGAGAAGAAGGGTGGTGTGACTCATCCAAGTTCTCTATAGGAGGGTTTCAAAGCTTGTTTCAGGATGGTAGTTTGTTTGAAAAAACCATAAAGGGAGTTTGTTTATGTGAGAAAGGGGTAGATGGTGGACATTGGGTACAAAACTGGTACATAAAGAAGTGGATATTCCCGATTTCTTAATGAGAATATGCTAGGCACTAATCAGTTGGAAAGAGTTTTTTAAAAACTAATCGAGAATTGATAAGAAAATAAATAAGATTAAAAAATTAATTTAAAATTATTAAGAAATAATCAAAAATTATTGAGGATTAATTAGACAATTTGACAATTTTTTAAAAAAAATTGACTAGAAAGCTGCTTGTCATAAGCTTCTCTTCTTAATCTTAAACCTTTAAAACTTTTAGGCCCACACTTGAAACTTGATATTAAATTTTTTTTATCACTCTCCGCATGAATGAGACATTACTTTCTTCATTTTAAGATCGCTATGCATTTATCAAAATAATTGGACCATATAAACAGGCGCCGATTCGTGAACTATTGTGTTTTACCAGTTTTTGGTGCAAAAATGAGCTTCCTAGCCTAGTGGTAAGCAAGAAAAATAAATGGGTAATCGTAGATGCTTACCCTTAATTATCAAGTTACAGACACATACCTACCTAGAGTTTTTTTTCCTACACATGTTTACTCAAAAAAATGTTTACTTGCATTTAGATACAAAAAAAGAAGTAAAAGTGAATTATATCCAAACACGTTTGTGCACTTGACCAGAATATATTTTTCACTTCCCAAAATGCCCTTGTTCACGTTCTTTGGGTTTATTGGCTCTCCATATACACATGTTTTCAGATTCAGACTCTCTCACTATCTTTAAACCTCTGTCATTTGCCCATAATATATAGCTTTTTTGGTAAAAACTTCAACCATTTGATCCATTGTTCGACCATACATTTAAGATACTAACGGTCGTGTCTCGCTCCCTTCTGCCCTCGCTGAAGATCACCACCTTGTTGCCGGAGACTGACATTGACCTCTTCCAATGCTCAATGTTTGTTTTTATGATGAATTGTTTTATTCACATTTCTACAGTAATTTCAAATGTCTACAAGTTCTAAATGCAATAGTCAGCCTCAGACTAAAATTGAATATAACAATTCTAATCAGGAAAACAAACCTTAAGGATTGGAAGAGGTCAACGTCCGTCTCCGACAACAAGGTGGTGATCTTTAGGGAGGGCGGAAGGAAGCGAGACACGACAGAGGTTTGGAGAAAGTGAGAGTCTGAATTTGAAAACATGTGTATACGAAGAGACAATAAACTCAAATAACATGAGCAAAGACATTTTGGGAAGTGAAAAATATATTCTGGTCACGTGTACGCACGTATTTGGATGGAATTCACTTTTACTTCTTTTTTGTATCTGAATGAGTAAACAATTTATTTGAGTAAACATGTGTAAAAAAAAAACTTTAAGGTAGGTATGTGTCTCTAACTAATAGTTAAAAGTAAGCATCTACAATTACCCCAAAAATAAATATATTTTTCTACATTATTGTATACCGTTTATATTATCGGGTTTGAATACACTATATACTTACCATCACAATAAGTTAATATTTTTTACAAAATAATTCATTTCTTAATAGCTATTTTGTAATTTCTTAACAAAAATTTTCATTTAATACAAATTTACAAACCTAACAAACTATATTGTTCTACCATCATTATACAAAACTATTCGGTTTGAATACAGTTTTCAATGCAATCTTTAACAGAATGAATACAATTTATCAACAATGCAATGATCTTTATTTACACCCAGTCTCAATGTTCACTGAGAAAAATATACATTTGCAATCTAGTTTTGGCTTACAATCCATCTCATCTCATCTGTTAATGATAAGCCAATTTAATATAACATCGTGGAATGTGACACAAGGCACAACTGATATTTTATTGAATTAGGCCTATATGACAGAAGGAAAACTCCAACTTACACATTTTCCTACCTTGGTTTGGGACGACAATGGACACCTAATCTACACTACTATCCTAATAAATTACTATACAACCCAGGCATATTTGATTTCACAACAAAATGAATTCTCCGAAAAAATGACTGCCTAGGTAACATCGATTCAATCCGACTTGCTGGAACCCCCTGAAATGAAACAAAAACAGCAATACATGGTAAATACATATGTGATTATAATAAACATATTGTTAAAATCTTCTGCATCCCTAACTTCCTTTAAAGAGAAAGTAAGGCATTTATCTTGGATTTTCAAGATGGGCAAGTAAGATGCTTATTTTGGAACATAGCGTAAGCATGTATAGTCATTAAGTAGATGTTAATACATGGCAGCCATCTCAAGTATAAACATCTTGAATCTCCTAAAACATTATTGGTAGCACCAGAATATGACATGGATAATTCAAGGAGCTACAACTAAAAGTATACCATACAGAAAAGGGATGGGAATTAACTTGTCAATTGAAATAATATTTGCAGTAAATGGCTGCACATACCTTCATTGACTGGGATGGGATTTGTCAGAACAAAGCTAATATCAGCTAAATAATTGCTCTCAGCAAAATCATGCAGAGTACGATGTGTTCGTGCCCCTTCCCCTTCAGAATTTCCATATTCTTTTTTCATAAGTCTTCTACACTCATCAGCATCCTGTGAAGAATCTATCATCAGCGATTGTTCAATAACATTCTAGACTTCTAGTTAATCAAAATTCAAGCAAATATCATCCTTTCCATATGGCTTCTAGCTTATTACAAGATCTTACAGAGTCCCAAGAGTTCAACTCAATGTCACCTTCATGACAAAATCAGGCTTACTAAAGAGAAGATTATAATTCACAATAGGGATGGACTTGATATTACAATTATCCAACACACTGCTTTAAATGTACCTGCAAGAACCCCAACATTTGCTCTTCAATTGTACCACGCATAGCTAGCGTTTCCACATTTATAGGTCGGGTGGCACCCATTCGATGAGCTCGACTAATTACTTGTTCCTCCATGCTGCGAAATTTTTAGCAGATAAAACAAAAAGTCAATGTTCTAGTAACAAAGTCATAGTGATTAAGTTTTAAGAAAACCTAAATTTCATACGAATTGGTTGTGAGGAAGCCTACATTAGCCATAGACAAGATTTAAACTTGGAATTACAACACGCAAGAAAATCAGTACGGGGAAAACAAATTCAACAAAGCAGTCAAAATTGTTTTCTACTCCATCTGCCCAAAAATAAGTGCCCCATTTGACTATTGGCTAGAATCAAACATGTAAACTTTTGTTTTTGACTTTCCACAATTTAACCTCATATGTTTCCAACTTCCAAGTCTTCAACACTCACTTAAGTTGTTAAAACTAACTCAAGATAAGGATATCATACAAATTGTTTGACTTCAGGGTTTCTGGTTATTCTAACCATGAATAACAATTTCACTAAAAATATGTTTCCAGAATTTCTTGCTATCCTGTAAATGCGTCTTCTTCAAAACTACATGCCGAGAACAGATCCAACACCTAGATATATACAGCTCTAGCAGTGACGAAACTAATGATGGCTAATGGAATTAATAAAACTAAGGAAGCAATATAAGAATCATATGCACATGTATAAAATTGAAACAAATATTACCTCCTGTCCCAAATAGGTTCCATTAAAAATACATGAGTTACGAAGCTCAAATCAAGACCTAAAGCAGCACTTCCATCCATCAAAAGAGCCATACAATCTGCATCATGCTGGAACATGGCTAGTGACTTCATCTGATTAAGCAAAGAGTGAATTAGAACCGATTACTTATGAACAGTAAAGATGGATAAAGGAAAAGTCTAAAACATTTACCTTGCTGTGAGCATGCATAGGGCTATACATCCCAGCGAATTTGATACCCGCAATTGTTAACTGATCAAAAAAAGGGAGGATTCAACGATCATACTCACACTAGAAAAGTAAACAAAGTCAATATATTCTACCGTATGTATTAGTTACCTGCTGTTCAATGACATGTATATGCTCAAGAAATTGAGAAAATACTAAGACTTTCTCCAAGGGCTGCTTAGACTTCTGCAATTCTTTCAATCTCTGTACAAGATAAGCCACTTTGCTGCTTGATGTTGATTGCCAATCAGAATCCCAGTTATCCTGTAAAATCCATGAAATGCATTGGTGAGCAAATATTTACCAAGATCGGTTTAAACATGATAGTACAACTAATCATGCCTGTTTATATGATGGTTGTAACTCAATAAGATCTTTAGGAACTGGCCACTTTGGATTGGGATTTTCTGGCCGGGCCAATTGTTGAGGAGTCTGCATCTCATATAAGTTATTACAGCCAGGAAAAGTACACTTTTCACTGTCAAGAGCAACACAAGCGAGGCATACAAGATGCCTACATGGTGTAATGACAGGCAGGCGGCACCACTCCTTGCACCTAAGAAATAAGAAAATATGTGATCAGAATATGCATGACAAAGTTCCATACAGAAGAGTGAGGAAGCCTCTAATGCGGAGATTACCTCTGACAATTACCACCATGGATGAGATTATATTTTATTAAAGCATACTCTACCGAAAGAGAATCAAGACCGCTTTCAACTAACATATCCATAGTTTCCTGGATATCTTCACCAGCATGTTCTACTTTAACATGTCCAGCCACACAGCACGATAATCTGACATTTTTTATTGTCGCACTACGGGACTTCCACTGCTTTGGATTCAGTAGACTTTCAACATGTGAAGGGTCATTCCAGTCAGCCAATAATATATTGCGCCACACGGTAACTACGAGTTCGTTGTAACTTTTTGCATGCTTATCATTGAAATCAAGATATGTAACTTTCTTGATGCACGGAGGAATAGTTTGCAAATCACTTTTCCTTGCACTAATCATGCACCTATGTAGTAAATGCGATAAACGTGTCCGCCCCTCCTCCATCTCTGCCTCAAATGGCTTAAGAATGCCAGCTTCCCATAACTTTTGGTTTTGTCCATAGACTTTTTCATGAAGGAAACTGAGCAATGGTTGAAGATGTGACAATTGGCTATTAGGCGTGTTAGGAGCTGGGGTTCCAGTTAATATCCAACGATTGGAAGCTATTAATGAAACAGCCATTTGAAATTTGTTTGTCAAGTTAAGACTTGACCCAAGGGTATGCCCCTCATCTAATATGATTCTAAGCCAATGAACTTGCATCATTTCACTTTTCTTACGAGGACCCCACTCTGCACTTAAGCGATTAAAGGTAGTGATGACAACATCATAATCCCAGGCCAGATTGTGTACAGAAGGCTTTCTTTGATCAGTCCATACATAAACCCGCAACTGACCCTCTCTAACATGTTTGTAGATTTGGGTTTTCCAGTGATCAACTAGATTTGACGGAACAACGATCAGAGTTGCTCTTGATAAATATAACCTGACCGTAGATAGTGGTTCACAAAGAGCAATTCTGAGAGCATCAATATCAAAGAACAAGTTATCTAAAGCACGTGGGTAGTACCACCTACTGACGCCCTTCTCAACCTTCCTTACCAGACCGAATGCTCTGAAGATTTTAAGGAGGCCATGAGAGTTTCCATCAGACAAAAATGAAGTGCTTATGAAAGGACTCCGCAAACCAGTAGTTTCCATTTCTGAGATTCTGTCCTGGGAAAGTTTAGCCAACCAATTTAAGGCCTTCTTTATTTCTGTGTTTATCAAGGAATAGTACTCCTTAAGCACACTGGTAAAAAATGACACATTTTGCTCCTTTCCCCCAGCAGTTCCCTTGGCACAGAATCCTGGTAGCTCAGTAACTTTCTCACGAGTGTCCCAAGATTCTTCTGCAGCATTACAATTCTGATACAAGGGGTTTGTGTTCATACTACAAAACCATGCCGTGCTGGCATCAGCTACACTTGCTTCTTCAAGCTTCCGCCACTTCTTGCAAGCATCACACTGGACCCAATTTTCATTGCAAATAAAATGCCTAGAAGCATCATCAAGCCGTTTACGACATTTTGAGCCATTAGAAGCTGATTTCCTTTTATTTGGCCTTTTCCCATGATCAATTTCTGGAGAAACTCCAGTTGCTTCTTCATATGCAAGACTAAGGTTTCTACGGATAAGATCCAAGCTCCTGGTGCATCGATCATCATGTATTGCTGAGTCAGTTGTTGAAGTTGTTAGTAATTTCAGTCTTTTGGAAGAACATAAGTCATTATTAGATGGGCTTAGCTCATTAGGATACAGTGACATGGCTGGAGGGGAAGAATAGTCAGAGTCGGTACTAGGGCAAATTGATTTATCTAACAATAACAGTCCCCGTCTAGTATTCTGACAAGTGATTTTTTTACCAGAGGCCATGTTATCTCTTGTAATGTTTTTACCATTAAGCTCATAATAACCACATCTCTTATCACCATTGTGCACACACCAGATTACTTGTACTCCATGAGGTGGGTCTGCCAATGTCCCTTGTGTTTTCAGAATAAGGGAAAGAGAAGTTATAGTCTTCCCTAATCCAGGTTCATCACAGAACATTCCTCCACGAAAATCTTCAATTGTAGGAGCTACCCCAGAAACTATTTCACCAGAAACAGCATTCACATGGAAAGAAAAGCCATCTTCAGTTAAGAAACTCATATACAAAGGATGCGGCAGGGATCTGTCATTCTGCTCTCGCCGTAACATCCACTCAACCGCAGCATGTTGATGCATAAACAGATTAAGCTTCATACATGGCATGACCAAGGCTGCCAATGATCTTAGGTGACGACAAGTTGCAGAAACCTTCTTAAGGTCCATTGGTTTGAGGGAAGAAAGTATAATTAGCAGAGTGTCAGCAGGTACATCCCAAATTCCAGTTCTACAAGAGTTATCCATTGGTTTTATTCTTGAAAAATCGTATTCTGCCAGCTTTCCCACACTAGGTAAGTTTTGAAAAATCTCATGGAGTTCAAATAACCTCTTCTTTGACAAATTAGGGACACGGCAATGAAGCTTGCATCCAAGAACATGGCAATCACAAAGATCCCATACACCCTTATTACCTTCCAGATCACCTTCATGATATTCTCCACCAGAAAGTATCATATTTCTCTCTCCCCAGTCACAACTGCAGAAATAATTTTAAATTGTTCACCAGAAAACAAACAAATGGTTAATATCACAGAAACTAGGACCACTACTTGGTGCAATATCATAGGCCATGTAACAGGAGTTAGCATTAATAATTTGGATAGAAATGTAAGAGAAGTTATATCTATTAATTGAAGTTCCTTATAGCATCTCATCAACTTTGCGGGACATGATGAACTAGTTCATATGATCATTATCTTTGCTTCATGAGAAACAGCCAATGCCATATGATATCATGTGTATTACTTTGCACACAACAGGCATTCCAAGTAAACTTATCTCTTAATAAAGGCAATAGTCCCAACTTTTGGTGAGCAGGAATATATGAACAAAAACATGGTAGCTATTGAAATGATCCAAGTAATATAGTAAAAAAGGACTGATTTATTAATCAATTTGGGCCAGAGTCAAGCATTAATTTTGGAGTCGGTTTCAAATATGCCAATCGATAAATATCTATTTTGGTTCTGTAAGAGTTAAGTAGGAACGGAACAACAATTTTTACTTTGAAGAACATTTATCACTGTTCATGGGATAGACATAGATCTAACACGTAACTTCAAGTTCCATTATTTCTTCTGGTAACTGCACCTAGTTGGAGTGACTTTAGGAAGGAAACATATTAAACAAGAAGAAGAGGGGAGAGAATTTGAGATGGAATGGAATCATAAACAATAACATGCATCGTGAAAAGGAGATAGCTGTTTGTTCACATTGAGAGAGAGTCATATGTACATGCTTGGTGGAGGTCAGGTAGTTTCAGCACAAAATAGTTAAGCCAACTAAACTTTCTCCTATTTCTTTTCCATTAGGAAATGCATATCATATTTAAAGTGATAAATAAAAACAAATGTGTCAAGTTCCACCACGGAAAACTCTTCAGTATTCGCTTCTCGCAAGACCCTTAAACTATCATCAATCTTAAATCATACCCACAGAATGCCTCTTAAACATCCAAGCCAAGACTCATCTCCGCAATCATGAAGTTCAGATTGAAAAGTAAAAGAGTATACTCAAACAAGTGAACTTGTTGATTTACAAAATTACAACCTCAAAGTGATTATATAGCTACTGTGCCGTGTGTTTCATCCAAATGCATCAAGCCCCACCACTCAAAAGTCTTAAAAAAACTGTAATTATCCTATTCAAGCACATATGGTCTCTCTAAACCACACATTATGAATGAAAAATTGGGTTCTTGAGCATGAAATCGTGATTATTACCTATAAACCTGTCAATAGATCATCATTAAAGCACACCAGGAACAAAATCAAGGATTGCAAGTAGAAGTGAGCACCTTAAATGCCTGAAGAGAGAAGCCGCAATGGAGGGAGATTTGGGGAACTGCCAACCACTCCAAAGCAAAACTGGAACATAGACGTCAACGAGAAGCACCGCAGTGGCCTCTCCGACCTGAACGAGTCGAGCGTCAATCTTCAAGCATCTATGGAGAAGGAGAGCATGAAGCTGGTGCACAACGCTGATGCTCCCATTGACCATCCCAATCCCCAGCTTCCTCCCCCTCTTCTTGGCGGAGAAACCATTCTCTGATGCGTCGACGGGACACAAGACGACGCCGTCGTCGGAGCGGAAGCAGACGCCGGGGCCGTCGTTGAAGATGTGGAAGCGAGCGTGCGGGGACAGCCTACTCCTCGATTCGTCGGGACAATTCAGGGAGAGAACAGCACGGAGATAACCGCAGAGCTTGTGGTCCATGAATCTAATTAGATCCGATCCGATTGTGGACGATGCATTGGGGTCTGGTCACGGTAAAGGTTCCCTAATCGCCGCCGGAGAGAGACAAAACACAATAAGCAAATCTTATACGCCGGTTATATATACAAACATTGGGCCAAGCCCATATCACTATGGGCCTTCCAATTCATTACTTTACTACTATCATCCCCACCCATTTTCATTCCTCTCAGATTTGGCATAATCAGTCGTCAATTTTCTGTTCAATCGTTGATCTGCGTGAATAATTTAGGAATGTTGATGTCAATTTAGCCTAATATTAAGGGATTTTGTAGATTTATTGTTCTTGGGCATAATTGATTACTGATTTGTAATTTGGGTGAAATAGAAGAATCATTCAACGCTAACCCTTGACCTGCACTGCACATCTGAGGTGAAGAAGAAGAAGACAAGACTCAAGAGATAGCTGGACTGGATTGGATTAAACAAATGAGTGGTTACTTTATAGTTTTAGGTGGAGCCACCAGTCAATGGTATTGGAGGTGACTTTGAGCAGCCATGAATTGATTGACTATTCATGTTCATTTGCTTCAGGGTTGACCTCTGATCAATTATTTATGTTGTTCCTTTCTCTGCTTATACTGCATTGATTTTAACCATGCCTGTGGGAGAGGCTTTTCTCTCTGCTTTCCTCCAAGTTCTCTTTGACAGGTTGGCTTCTCGCGAGTTCATAGGGTTGCTGCACGGTCGAAGACACGATGAATCACTGGAAAAACTCAAGATCACTCTGCTCACTGTTACTGCAGTGCTCAACGATGCCGAGGAGAAGCAGTTTAATAGTCAAGTGGTGGAGAAGTGGCTGCACATGGCGAAAGATGCCCTCTACGACGCAGAGGATGTGTTGGATGGGTTGGCTACTCAAGCTTTGAAATGCAAATGGGAAGCCGAGAATCAAACCAGTGCAAATCAGGTACGCAGCCGCCTCATTTCTGCATCTCTCAGTCCTTTTAGTAGAGATACAGAGTCCAAGATCAAGAAGGTAACTGAGAGGCTAGAGTGTGTGGCCAAGTATAAAAATGTCCTTGGTTTGAAAGATTATGTTGGAGTGGGATTTCCTAGAGTCGGGCAACGACTACCGACAACTTCGTTGGTAGACGAGTCTGGTGTTTATGGAAGAAATCATGATAAGGAAATCATAGTAGAATGGCTACTAGGAGGTGAAGAAGCCTGTAACAGCAAGGTAGGTGTGGTGACTATTGCTGGTATGTGTGGTATTGGCAAGACCACCCTTGCACAGGTTGTGTACAATGATGTCAGAGTGGAAAAGCATTTTGATATGAGAATTTGGGTTTGTGTGTCTGATCATTTTGATGTGGTGAGGTCGACAAAAACTATTCTCAAGTCGGTTACCTCGCAAACAGCAGATTTCGATGACTTGAATTTGCTTCAAGTTACTCTGAAAGAAAGACTGACCGGGAAGAAGTTTTTGCTGGTGCTAGATGATGTCTGGAAGAGGAGAAACAATGATTGGGATCTGTTGTGGAATCCATTGAAAGCGGGGGCAAGGGGAAGTAAAATAATAGTAACTACTCGGGATCAAGACGTGGCATCGAGCATGGGAACCGTTCCAGGCCATCACTTGGGGGGTTTATCGTTTGAGGATTGTTGGTCATTGTTCACAAGTCAAGCCTTTGAGCATTGGGACATACAAGTCCATCCAAATTTGGAAGATATTGGTAAGGAGATTGTGAGGAAGTGTGAAGGGTCGCCCTTGGCAGTGAAGAGACTGGGAGTCCTATTGCGCTCTAGACAAGACGAATTTGAGTGGAAAGACATATTGAATAGGAAGATATGGGATCTACCAGATGATGAAAGTGATATCCTTCAGAGCCTTAGATTAAGCTATTACCATCTTCCCGCACATTTAAAGATGTGTTTTGCATATTGCTCGGTGTTTCCAAGATGCTACGAGTTTGACAAGGATTCACTTGTTTTGTTATGGATTGCAGAAGGCTTGGTGCAGCAACCAAAAGGTAGGAGAAGATTGGAAGAAGTAGGGGGCAAGTATTTTGATGAGTTAGTCTCAAGATCATTCTTTCAACAATCCTTTCAAAACAAATCTCAATTTGTAATGCACGGCCTTATAAAAGATCTGGCTGATTTTGTTGCTGGGGAGTTTTGTTTTGTATTGGAGGACAAAGAGAGGGAAGGTGATGGAAACATTGGTTTTGAGAAGGCTCGCCATTTCTGTTACATCAGAAGTAACCGTGATCTGCTTGCAAAATTTGAGGGTTTCAAAGGAGTACAGTGTTTACGCACCTTCCTACCACTAGATCCAACGGGGAGAATCGGAATCAGCTATATGCCCAACATTGTCCCTCGAGATCTCTTGCCAAAGTTGAGGTGCTTAAGGTCTCTGTCTTTTAATTCCTGTCGCATAAGTGAACTGCCAGATTCTGTTGGGGACTTGAAACACTTGCGCTATCTGGATCTTTCCTACACAGCAGTCAAAGAGCTTCCTGATTCAGTGGGCACTCTCTACAATCTACAAATGCTGATCTTGGAACAGTGTTCCTCCCTCACCAAACTGCCCGTGGGGATGGGAAATCTGACTAACCTACGCCACCTTCGTATCAGTGGAAGCAGATTAAGAGAGATGCCACGGAACATGTGCAGAATGAAAAATCTGCAGACCTTGTCTAATTTTGTTGTCGGTAAAGACAATGCATCTGGAATTAATGACTTGGGAAACATGAAGCAACTTCATGGAGAACTTGTTCTTTCGGGACTGCAAAATGTGGCCAGCTTCATGGATGCAGTGGAGGCTAATCTAAAGGACAAAGAGGATCTCGATCAGTTGGTGCTGCAATGGAGCAACAATTTTGAGAGTCCCATATATGATGCAGGCAAGGAGGAATGGGAAGATCTCTCCATAGAGGCTATTGAACCTCGAATTGCTGAGTTAACTTTGCAGCGAAATAGCAGCCTCGACGAGTCAAGAAATGAAAGGGTTGAAACAGATGTACTCGAGATGCTTCAGCCGCACAAAAACATAAAGCAACTTGTGATCAACGATTATGGAGGGACAAGATTTCCTATTTGGATTGGCTCTCCTATGTTCTCTCAAATAGTAATTCTAAAACTCAGTAATTGCAGAAGGTGTACATGTTTACCTTCACTTGGGCAGCTACCCTCCCTCAAAGATCTAACTGTCGAAGGAATGCAAAGAGTAACAAAGGTGAGCTCTGAGTTCTATGGAGATAGTCGCTCCTCGGTTCTACCTTTCCCATCATTGGAGAATTTAAAAATGCACAACATGTCAAAATGGGAGGAATGGTCCCCAGGAGTTGACTTCCATCGCCTGCAGAAGCTGGAAATAGAGAATTGTCCTAAGCTTTTCAAGTTCTCCCATTCATTCCCAGCCTTGGCAAAAATGAGCATTAATGGGTGTGAAGAACTAACGGCTCTTCATGAGCATAATGGAAGCACGGGCATGGAATACCCTAGTCTCTTGGAGCTTTCTATAAGGGCATGCCCAAACCTGATGGAACTACCCAACCTGTTTCCTTCTCTCGAAATGTTTGAGATAAATGGATGTAAACGCTTGTCAGAGCTTCCGTGGCTTCCATCGATTCGTGAGTTAGAGCTAAATACATGTAGTAAGGAGGTCTTGCAGAGTGTAGTTGGACTGTCCTCACTCACCTACTTGCGCCTTTGTCAAATTTCCCAGCTCAACTGTCTGCATGAAGGGTTCTTTGAACAATTGACAGCTCTTGAAGAGTTACAGATTGCTGAGATTGGCGAGCTCTTGTCTTTGTCTGATGTAAGTGGGTTGCAAGACCTCCCTTTTCTTCAGAGATTAGAAATTTCAGATTGTCCCTACTTAACTAAATTGCCACAAAGCTTGTACAAGCTCTCGTCATTAAAGGAGCTGAGGATTTGGGAATGTCCAATTTTGGTATGCTTCCCCGTAGCAGGCCTGCCTTCCACTGTTTCAAGTCTTGAGATCAAGGACTGTGACTCTCTTAAGTTTCTACCAGAGTGGCCGACATATAACAGCAACTACCACGATAAAAAGCCTACCTCGCTCACCTGCTTGGTTATTGAGAACTGTTCATCTCTCAAGTCATTGCCAATAGGAGAGCTGCCCAGCACACTGAAAGAAGTTCAAATCCAGAACTGCCCCAATTTGGAGTCCCTTCCAGTGACAATGATACCCTGCAATAGCTCTCTTGAAGTCTTCAAACTTTCAAGGTGTCATTCCATTGTGTCCTTTCCAAGATTTATGTTTCAGCAGCCAGCAGTCGCGCCTAGTGCTGTCATCAAGATCAGGCAGCTTGTCATCTGTGATTGTTTGAACCTCGTGTCCTTACCCAGAGGCCTACACAACCTCATGTATCTCGATCACTTGGAAGTAGCCGACTGTCCGCTTCTTCAGTCTTTCCCAACTCCTGGTTTGCCCAAGTCCATGAAATCACTCCGAATATCCAACTGTGGAAATCTGAAGCTTCTCCCAGACCAAATGTACAGCCTGACGTCTCTTCAAGAACTCTGCATCGAGGGTTGCTCCAAGCTTGTGTCATTTCCTGATGGAGGGTTGCCTGCTAATATTTTGTCACTGTCGGTCTTGGACTGTGAGAATCTGAGGCCCTCGTATGAGTGGGGGATGCACAGGGTCACATCTCTCACTGACTTCTCTTTTGGCGGGTGCGAGGGGTTGATCTCCTTTCCTGATGAGTGGTTGCTGCCAAGCAGCTTATCTTCTTTCCGTCTTCAGCGTTTGCCAAATCTTGAGTCCCTGCCTAAGGGACTGAAAAACCTTATATCTGGTGAAAGTCTAGAGATATGGGAATGTGACCGCCTAAAGACCCTGCCAGAAAATGAACAACCTCAGTTTCTTCAGCCTCATACATTTTGGGATGTTCTTTGATGCCACGCAGTTAGCTGAGAATATTATACACACGCCCCCTAGGTTCTCTTGCTTTAAACAAACCTGACTGCCATTTCTTGCAAAAGTCATCGTCCATGGTGAGGTTTTTTCCTTCTTTTGTGAGTTCCCAACTAGATTGGTTCTAGAATGCTGTTCAGAAATAGTACTCTCATGAAAATTAGACTGTTTTGGCTTTAAGACTTCAATGTGCTTTTTAACACAACAAGTCTTGTGGGATATGATCCTTTGGATTTATATTTGTGATTCTTGAGTTATTTCTATTTCCCACACATCTGTAAAATATGTATGCTTGTGGATCAAATTTGCTATGAAACAGTGTATAAGATTAGAACCAGATTTTATAAAAAGCTGGTGGCTCTATGCATTTTGATTCAGTCATATTGTTTCCAAGTGAAAGCCATATCTTTTTACCTTTGGCACATGGTTGTGTGGGATCTACAGGTTCTTGAACTTTGGTTTTGGATAAGGACAAATCATATACTGTAGAAATCAGATATTGAATACGGTGAACTTAGAAAAAAATCGATTCTATTATTGACTTTTCCCATGAAAAGGAATAGATATTACAGGCAATACCATATATTCTACCCTTTGAAGTTTGAACCTCTTTCTTTTTAGGAATAATTACACTTTACCCATGCTAAAATGACCGATTTTACATTTTACTACAGCTAAAAAAAAGTTTACATTTTACAACAGCTAATTGCGTATTTTTTACACTTTACACTAACGGTGTTAGATTTTGGATGGAAAATTTTCATATTGTATGAAAAGTCGAAATTGCCCTCAATTATCAATCAAAATTTCAAATTAATTCCATTATTCATCAAATTATAAGATTTATTAATAGTATATAATTTATATTAATAATATTTATTAATAAAAAAATAATTTATTATTATTAATTATAATTATTTAATAAAAATAAAAAGAAATCATTTTTTCAATTATAAATTATTAATAATTAAATTTAAAGGTAAATTAATTATTAAAATAATATCAATTAATAGTAATAATAATTATTATAAACAATAATAATAATTAATAATATATTAAAACTTTCAAATAACATAACTCTCTCGTACGAATTTTGTTTCGGGCTCATATATTATATCAAATCAAAGAGAATTGGAAGTCAACAACTTTGAAGAAAAAAGTATTTGTCTATATATTATTAATTATTGATTTAATTTTACGCGATAAATAATTATTACAAAAAATATAAATTATTAATTATTAATAACTTTTTTAACATTTTGCTCTAACACTGGTAAATGTTGGACGAATTTTTTTTAAAGATTAAAAAATTTGTTGTCGTTAGATGAAATTTTAGACAAAAACTTATTTCTTCGAAATTGTTGAACTTATGGTTCTATTCGATTTGATATATTATAAGCCCGAAACAAAGCTCGTATGAGTGAGTTATGTCATTCGAAAGTTTCACCATATTATTAATAATTAAATATATTATTAATAATTAATATTTCTTAATTATTAAATATCAAAATAATATTAAGTATTAATAAATAAATCTTTCATTAAAGTAGTTGATCTTTCGATTCTCTTCGATTTGATACACTATGAGCCTGAAATAGAGTTCGTATGAGAGAGTCATGTAATTCGAAAGTTTCAATATATTATTAATAAATAATATTATTTTAATTATTAATTAATATTATTTGAATTATTAATAATTAAACCGGGTCTGACCGGATTTGAGTGGAGGTTGATCTTAGTTAAAGAAGAAAACCCTAAGGGTATTTTGGTCTTTTTGTTATAAAATGAAAATTTTCATCCAAAATCTAACACTGTTAGGGCAAAGTGTAAAAAAACGCAATTAGCGATAGTAAAATGTAAACTTTATTTTTAGTTGTAGTAAAATGTAAAAGTGATTATTTTAGCAGGAGCAAAGTGTAATTATCCCTTCTTTTTATTATCAATTGCACACGTCAAAATTCGAACTTGTGTTTCTTGACCCAACTTATGTTACTATGTCATCTGAAAATGTGTTCCATTCAGCTTTGATTTCCCCAGAAAAAATATGTTTGTTTTTGTCTTAGCTTCATACAGACAAATTACTGAAAACAAGATACAAGGGTCAGTTTCTATTCCATACCATACTTTGTTGTTGTGAATGGCAAGACAATAGAGATAAAAAACGGATGCGTTGAGTGTATTTGTTTTATTTTTTAGGAAAAGACAAACAAAATAAAGTTTGAACAGATATAGAACCATCCAAAATGATTGGTTTCCTAATATGAAAAGAGGCTCTGATTCTTGACCAGGATGCGGATGATAAGGGGACTTTTCTTTCCTTCTTTCTTGTATATAAATAAATAAATGGGTATTACCATTACCATCGCTGCGATTGATTGATTAATTTACAGACAGATATGGCACTGAGGTTGAGAGTGCTTATTTTGATGGGAAATATGGCGATGAAGCTACTTGGTGGTTGGCTCACTACTTGTTTTCTACTTGCAGGTGACATTGCTCACTCCATTCAAGCTACTCATTCTCATCATCGGTACGACACGCTTCATCTTTTTCTTCTTTGCTTTTATCAAACCAAATCTGAAACCACAATGTTTCTCGTCTCTGAAGAATTGTGAGAATGCCAATGCCGACCCCAGTTGCCGTGCCTCTCATTGGCTTGGTTGGTGTGATTTGAATTCAATATTCATGGAAGAGGAGAAGAGAAGAATTTTTCTTCTTTTATCATTTCAACAATATTTTAAAGATTGATGCAACTCTCACATTTTATTACACCATGCAAAATCTCTACTGGAGTGAGCAAACCTGTATCACATCACCCGTGTTAACACTGCATCTTACAGACTAATTTAATTCAATAAAATTTCCATAAATATTCCCACTTTCATAGTTTTATATGGAAATGTCTGCTATCCAAGTCCAACAACTCATCCCTGGCATTGAACGGTCAAATCACAGGTTACATTTCTCTCAAAATCATTTACGGAAAACTGTCTGAACCACTTGATGGAAATACATAACACAGCAATTGAGATAAAAGAAAATGGTGAAATATAATATGGATTGACAATGTGGGACAGCCCCTTTTCCCTTGTCCGTCTTGTACAAGAATGCTCAGTCTATTGTTGGGTATGTGGCGGTGGACCTGGGGGTGGTGGAGGCATACCGGGTTGACCCCCAGACTGCAACAAGTTAAAACACAAATCATCAAGCTAAAGTAACATAATTGTTCCAGATTCGAGTTCATGATCATATGTTCTAAGACATGTTAACAATGACTTGAGCAGATACCACACATACCCTCCTAAGCTCAACATACTATTCTAAATCCTGCTAGTAAACAGTTAGCATCATAAGGAAATGACTCAAGATTACCTGGTATGGATTAAAGCCTGGCATCATTTGCATCCCACCTTGTGGCCGGTTGAAAGCGCCACCCTGCATATACATGTGCCCCCCACCAGTATTTGGCGGACCTTGCATATTTTGCATGCCATTTGGATAATTTCCAACTGGAGGAGGCCCGCCACTCGGGTGCATTTGGTTCATGCCCATAAATTGGCCTTGGGGTGATGGAGAAACCATCTGATTAACCGTCCCTTGCATCCCCTGTACCCATAAATCGGCAATTATTTTTGTTAGCACGAAATAATGTCAATCAGAATCATTCATAAGATAGTTAACTTAATAAAATAATCTGATTTGAAGCAGTACAACCTCGCTAACAATACAACAATAGCCATGCAATTTTCCCAGACCATGTTGGGGTTGCCTACATGAATCTTTCAATAGAACTTCTTGGGTCCTCGTTCTTATTTTCCTCCACTCCATCTTATTTGAAGTTATCTCTACCATTAACCCCATCACTCTCGCGTCTTTTGTTATTATTTATATCCATGTTAACTTAGGTCTACCTTTTCCTCTCTTGGTTTCTCCTAATTCATTTCTCTCACCCTCCCTTACAGGCTGAAATGACAGATGTGCACTCAGCAAGGTGAACAACCTAACTTACAACTGCCAATCACAATTTACACCTTGCCTTAAAACAGGAAGAAGCCATCTACATCTGTTAATGTGACGGGATCAAAGATCTAAATTCTTCCCATATAGTCAGTTTTACATCTAAAACTTGTATTAATAATACTCAACATTTTCTTAATGGTAGATTAAATTTTGGATTTTCCTCTTTTTAGCATCCATCTTACTCCCACGTGAATGCAATCTAAATTCAGTGAACATCTATTAGATAAACCTATATGATAATTTAGTTATATCTGACACTGAGAAAAACGTCTTCAAAAATATAACCAAGCACTCAATAATGATGATTTCCAATGAAGATTGGATCCACATTCAACTTCATATTCTTGCGCGTTATTAGGGCCTTAACATCACAAAGCTATATTTAAATAACACTGATTTCTAGAAGATGCACAATAGCTTATAAGTAGAGCACAACTGAGAGTGATACTCCAGGTTAGAAAATTAATAAGATATAGAGAGCTTGAAAAAATTTATACCATCGGACCAGGCATCGACATCGGGTGTGATGTAGGCACCGATGAAGGCATGGACATAGATCCCTGCATATGTGGGGGCATTTGGGGTGGGCGAGATAAATGATGAGGATGTTGGAGCATTGGTAAGTGGGAAGGAGGCTGTAGCTGCTGCATATTTGGAGGTGGCATAGATAAAGGCGGCATTTGCCGTGGGAGTCCTTGCTGATGGTGGTGTTGTGGCATCTGTCCCTGATTTTGTTGGTATCCTTGCTGCTGATTAGCGGCAAGAAGGGAGGGATGTGGGCCAGGAGGGAGAGGTGGTGCACCCAAAGGCATTGAAACTGGATGAGACTGCTTCTGCTCTCCCTGACCCGACTGATCAAGGGATGGAATTGATAGTGGCATTGCAGCCCCTACTCCTGGAATATTTCCCTCATTTCGAGCTAATCCTGGGGCAAATGGTCCTGGAGTTGTTGGTGTTTCAGCTACTGGAAAATTACCAGGCATCCGACTAGCAAAAGAAGGGTTTTGCTCGCCATAACCTGATACAGATTAAATACATCTTTATAATCAAGTTTGCCATTTCTTTATCTTTTATGAACCATATGCAGTTCCAAAAACTTCAAGGATTTTACAGACCAGTGAAAGCATATTTGAAAGAGGTTGACAAGAATGGCAATATAAATATTGCATCCATTGATCCAAATGAAAAGAAAAATTGCATCCCCTTGTTTGGGAACTAGGGAGCAAGTAACAACCTTGGTTCTGGCCCATACTAAATTTATCACGAGCAGTGTCTCCTGGCCTATTCCGGGACCAAAACTTTGTTGTATGATCATTGCTACCACTGCAGGAAAAATATCATACAGGTAAAAGCCATTGACAAACAAAGCATAACAAAACCCACAAGTTGACAAGACTGACTCAAATAGTGAACTAGCATAATGTATGATTTGGAGTCTGGAAAACAAATACATCATCATGATGTATCATGAAAGACTAGTAAGATCAACATTCGACCAATCCATTTATTATTGCTATTGCTATTACGTAAATTCATTTCAAGCATACAACAACAGCGCAATGCAACTTTTGGCTCACAATAGCTGCATTTCTATGAAATCACATTTATGACATAATTAACAGCTTGGAGTATCAATGTCTTTATGGCAATAAGGATTTCGGGTTGTGGATGTCATGAGTAACTAGCATTTACCATTCAGAAAATTCTAAGCAAGTATTAGATGGCTCCGTTCTTCAAAAATAAGATGAACTTAAGTACTATGCAGGGGAAATCTGAGCACTGCTGCTGCTATACACGAACTTACAACATACAAGGTGCACATTACCTGCAAAGGAGATATCCAATAGGATGCCATGCTAGGTCCCACACACTATTATCATGTGCATTGATGATTTCAACCTGGGGAGTCTCATGCCTGTGAACCAGAGTAAGTTTTTATTATCATAAGATACGGGATCTATATGACATTTTCCTTCCCCACTTACAGCAAGGGACGATAGAAATCCAATATAATTAAGATCCAGTAACCAATTAAACATAAATGACTCGGGCATAGTAGATGCTTTTTTTACGGTGACATAGTAGATGCTTTGAGGGTAAACCAATTAGAGGTGCAATCATATCTTTTGACTATCATCAATACAGTGTAAATATCTGCGGAACTGGAACATATACAGTTCTTTTTGAAAAGATGATTATGTTGTATGAGATCCAACTCTAAATCCAAATCCTTCAATAACATAAATTTTAAGCCTTGAGCTTGAGAACTCCAACTGAATCCAATTAATAACATAAATTTTAAGCCTTGAGCTTGAGAACTCCAATTGAATCCAATCAAAGGTATATCATATGCTCAGGTTATAAGTTACAAGCACTAACAATCTTAAATAAATAAATAAAAAGTGAGGGTTCTCCCACTTGATGAGTATTAGAGGTATTAAATCAAAACTCATTGATGTATTACGAACCCTGAGGCACTGAAGGAATTAACAAAGATGAATGACAATAAAAATTAATGCAGCCCAACAACAAGATGTTTAACTCGAGAACAGAACTTACCCAACAAGCCAATGGAAAATGGATCCATCAAAACTCCCACTGACAAAGTATTCTTCATGGAAAGGGTGCCAAGCCAATGCTATCACAATTAGAGAAGAGAAATACACCATAAGTAATGGAAAACATTAGGAAATACTAGTTTTACCAAACCCTTTCAACACAAATATTGGAAAACCACTTTTACCATTTTATGGATGTATATATTATCTAAAGCTTCAATTACATTACTCAGGATGAACTTACATGTAATTCGACATGTAGTTTATTTGTTCATCACTAATTATGAATTGAATTTAAGAAAATGAATATTTCACATCTATTTTCATTCATTACAACTATTACATAAAAAACAAGTCACTATTTAAAGACTACATGGTAAAAATAAAATAAGAATTAAAGAAAAGCTGATCATATATTCCAAATTTTCAATTAAATTACATATTCATCTCATTCAGTATGATTTGCATGCTTAAACTAATTTTGACCCTAGGAAATACTTCCCTGTGCACATGAAAATAGCAATGTCCACAGTACATATCCATGAAAAGTCAGGCGTGCATTATGAGAAAGTTGTCACTAACCAGTCACATCCTTCCGGTGCCCACGGAAAGATTCAAGTTCCTTCATTGCCCTTATGTCATATAGCTACAAATATGAAAAGCACTAATTATACTTTCATCCAGATAGGGAAATATGAAACAGAAGAGGAACCAAATACAGCAGTATCAACCTAATTAGGCAGGAAAGAACTTATTCACCTTAATGATTTGATCCTTTGAAGCAGTTAGCACCCAATTACCATTTTGGTTCCATTTGACACAGAGCACTGTATTCTTGTGTCCATGACTGCAAAGTAAGAGGATGAGTACTCAAACACATGAAAAATCAAGTATTCTCTCCATCCCACTTTAACTGCCCACTATACTAAATTTGGATATTTTACTTTAAGCATCTACTTTCTTTTCTATGCTAACAAGAACTATATTTCATTTTCTAATAGCATTCTTAAATGTATTTAGTTGAAAGAAGTTAATAACTTTGGATTTTTTGCAAACAGCAAACACATGTGTCAAGTAAACCTTTAACTAGAAATAATCCTCATTGTTGCACAATAGGACATGTATTGTGGAATGGAGGAAGTATAAATTTAACAAGTAAGAAAATTATACTCACAACGAAGAAAGCTCTTTCCCTGACTTCGCATCCCAAAGCTTTACCAAGTTATCCTTCCCTCCTAAGTTCAGAAAATGACATAGGCAACAAGTATGGCAATGAGAACTAGTAAAAAAATCTTACCAGAGAAGTTGATTAGAGGAATGAATAATACACCTGAAACTAGAAGAGATTTTGTAGGGTGCCAATCAACACTCTTCACATCCCAACCATGGCCTGCCTGAGTTCAAACCACACAGGAAACCCCAAGTAAGTTCACACACCCGTCAGGTACATGTAGCACTGATAAAAGCAGTACTTAGTCTCTTGGAGGCAAAAACAAAGAAACATTTGTTGAGAAAAAAAATGTACAGCATCAGCTAGTGATATTATCACATTATAAAATGAGCACCCAATAACCAAAAACAAAAGAAAATGGTCAGCTCAACACCTGAAAATTTAAAGGCTTTTCAACTGAAGTAATCCAGAAAAATATGCTTGAAGAATACACAACCAATATTTTTGCATCAAATCTAGGATAACAAGATGAATAAAGAGAAACCTCTGAAGGCTCCTTTATTCGCTTAAGTAGAAACCACAAAGTTTCATGCAGAACAGTGATATAAATGGCCCAACACTAGATAAATGACATTTTATGAATTCAATACAACTTTATTAGTGCTCAGATCAGCCTGCATTAGAAATTCCATTCTTACATCTTTGAGTAACTAAATCACATTACCGGTCAATGAACGTTCTTCTTGGCATCGTGCGAAGTCCCAAACTTTAACAGTAGTATCATCAGAGCAGGAACAAAACTTCAAATCAGTCCTACAGAAGCTGTTAAGAAGAAAAAATTATAAGAGGCTTCGTGGAAGCTAGAAAAGGTGGCCCAGTACATGAGGCTGTCACAATTTGAGTCCTTCATTTATGTTTTTCCTAAGTTCACACTTTTCATGGACAATTAGCAAGCTAAAAAAATCAAAAGCCTACCTTAAGTCACGCACTGATTCCTTGTGAGCCGTTTTATTGGCCTTCACATTGTTCATGTTGTTCTGCCAGTACCTAAGAAGGTTCCAATATGCACAGTTAAACCAAGTATAAGAGATCCTACTGAACATGAACAACAAAACTTCACCTACAGCTACCTTTCATGATACAACATATGTTAGAGTTCATACTTACTTTATTGAACCTCCATCATCACCAGAAACCATCCAATTGTCATTATGACTCCATACCATAGACCTGATTGCTTGATCATGGGCCTGTGCAGCAAAGAATGTCAACTCTGGCGATTGTGTATATACTAAGTAAGGAAGATGAGCATCTTGCTAACTACAACAATGCACCTGAAGAATCATTTCGAAGTTAAATGACTGTCCATTCCATAAAGTGAATTCCCCACTCTGTGAGCCTGTAATAAGTCGCCTCCCAGTAGGAGTCCACTGGAAAAGGGAAAGAGCAAACCAATAAAGAAAGGGAAATGACTATTAACACATAAAAATGAACACATGCAGACAACATTGTACAGGAATCGGCAAAAGTAGAAAAGCATACATGATAATTATAAAACTGACTCTCAGTCATATAAGGGCCAATCCCCCATGTTCATTTCTGACCCTCTCATGTAACCATGGTCAATTAAAAATATCAACATAATGATAATTCTACCATATATATAAATTAAAATGCAATGACCATGGAATGACTTAACCAGTTAGTAATTAAAGTGTAAAGCACTCTTTCCATATTTACCATGACCACTTCTCTTCTTGTGAAGATAACACAGAAAGGAGCTACTGATTCTTGGATGCTTCAATGTTCCATAATGAGAGTGGTTCATACGTGAAGAATGTTGATATTTTTTATGGGTTTCAGAAAAAACTAACTATGGGATGGGGTCGTCTATACTTTTCTTCACAACAGTATTTTCTACATGTTCCCTTGCATCACATGGGACAAAAACCCAAGCTTCTTTGAATACAATAAAAGTTCAATTGCAGTCATCAATATAAGGACTAGGTATTTATGAAGGTCAATTTCTAACATTTTCCATGACAAATGCCAACACAAATGCATGTTAGATGTGTATGGCTGGAAATAGCGATAAGTCTTTTCAATTAAATTGAGCAGATTGAATATATCATCTTGCATAAACTAAGAATTCCTAACATACGCTACAGACAACAAATACTAAGCCGGAGGAAGGTCCTTGCTTATATGAAGCCTAAAGTACAAACATAATATCTCAAACCATTATTTGCATCACGGATGAACTATAACAGGCAAACTTGAGAATAAGCAACATAAGTACGAACTATTTACAAAGAAAGTGATGTGTTACTTGCCATCTAACTTACCAGAACTCGGTTAATTGAGCAACGATTTTTGTTTAATGATGTATGAACAAACTTTGCAGCAAAACTTGTGGACGGGTTATCTGTATAAGCATTTGTTGGTAGCATCTGCATTAAGGATCAATATAGAATGAACATCTATATTCTAAGATACTGATAAACGAGTTCGGACTCATTCATCAAATTGATCATTAAACCCCTATCATGTTTTTTTCCATCATAGCAGAAATTGAAATTGCAAGAAAAAATAGTAAGAATGTTCACTGACATCTATGGCTGCTGCAGGAGTAGGTTGTAACATTGTCCGGTCCCTTGAATCTCGCTGCGACATACGATTCTGCAGAAACATCCAACATAATTCTCAAGTTGCTCAATAGTGAATTGAGAAAAATGCAGCAGGACAAAAACCCTACAAAAACAGGTGTCTGGGAAGGAAAAGATAAACAATGATAGTAAGCAATCCTAAAGTTTAACCTGATTTTTATATGACAACGACGAAGTTAAGCACTGTTTGAAATGTGCATACATGCCACGGCCACAAATGTAACAAGAAGAGTTACTTGCATGCATATTTTAGAACAGAAAACCACCACTTTCAAGAACAGAAGGAAACATAAATGTTCCATTCTCTGAGATTGAGGAACAAGATCCCATCCAGACACTTTCAAGTTAGGTGACCAAATCTCAAACAAAGAAACAAACTATTGCAATGCAGATCTGATCTAAAACTCTTGCAAAGCATCAAAGTATAATATGCCATAGAATATAATGAACAAAGCTGTCAGCTTATAAGATGTAGTAATAACAAAGTCACCACCTTAACACATCTGGAAGGAATTGCGAACAACGTAGTAATGTATTTAGCAGCTCAAGTAGATGAACAAATGCAGGACAGGAATATTCATTGCAAGAGCACTAAAAGAAAGTTGCATTTGAAATGACCAACATTACCTGAACATACCGCACAACAGTGCTAGTATAATCAACTGCCCTCCTTTGTGTAAGTTTCCTCATTCTTTTGGCAGCGAAATTATCGTTATGTGCTGTAAAAACATTTTATTAGAATAACTAGAGTATAGGGTCAGCCTTGTTATAATCTAGAACACGAATTTTTATCATTCATCCTAAAAATCATGGCATGAAATGGAAATAAAACCATACTTATACCACTTTCATTACACGCATAAAAACATCAAACTCTAACCACTAAAATGTTTGGCTCTAAATATCATCCACTAGACCAATCACAAAATGCTTTCTATCATATTTTATCCCGAAATGAAAGAAAGAAAAAATGTACATCTAACACTTGAAGTATATGTAAAAGTGTTCTAACGGCTTATTCTTCTATGGGATTCTAATTTACCGTTCAGCTAACACCACTTAAACTGGGCAAATCAAATATAACAATTTATTAAACAATATTCAATTTTGACCTTTTTCTGCAAAGTTGAAATCTCCGCATAGTTCAATCCTACTGTGTTATGCAGGAGTGACCCATAACTCATTTTGGAACAGCAATAACCTAACACTATTCCCAGGAAACAATGAGAGACCCAAATTGTTCTCATCAAATATTCAGCTTAGGCTAGGGCACATCTGTTTCTACTACAAATTGGCAACAACAAAAAATTAAAATAGCAGATCTTACAATTAGCGTCATCTAAAGACCTAACATAAAATCTTCCGCACATGAAACTTGAATTGGCTTCTCTTTCCCAAGAGAATAATGAAAATGCAAGGCCTTACGGTCATATTGTGGCGGAGCAGGGCCGGAGGGGTGGTGATACTCCGGGGCGAGGGTGCTGGAGGAGGCAGAAGGCTGGCGCATCATCATGGGAGGCGGTGGCATCGGCGGCCCCCTGTGGAATTCTCCACCTTGCTGCTGCTGCTGCTGCTGCTGCTGCTGTTGGTGCTGGTGCATCTGTGGATGGTGTTGCTGGTGTGGGTGTTGCTGTTGCTGCTGTTGAGGATCCCCGTACATCATCGTTTCCAAGAACCCTAACCTCTGGAACTGAAATCGAGTCCAACAATGGCGGATAAAACCCTAAACCCCCAAATCTGTACCTATCCCTCCCGATGTAGAAGAAGCGGGAATTGAATGTGTGCGATGTTAGGGAAGCACGCAGACAGGATCACAAGGAATGGACAAATCGAAAACCTGAATTGAGCTTCTTTGAGGCCTATAGCCCAACTTGACTTGGATATCGGGCCTACATTTATGGGCCTAACTGCAGCTTCAGTCAGTTAAGTAATGTCACACATTGTTGTGAAAATTACATGTAAGTCGGGTTACTATTAGTTTGTAAAATGAAGACGAAATATTAAAGGAAGACATGAAATGGGAGAGGAAGTTTTGGTCTTCCAATAGTGCATTTCTTTATCTACAGTACCTCCATTTTAAAGATAAAATGGAGTGTACATTTGAAGGTAACTTTGTCACGTTTAAAGAAAAAATTGTCATCTCATCGTCACATTAAATATTTGCATGCAAGAAATGTCTTCAAGTAATGGAAATGGTGTGGTCACATTAATTTTATAATATCCATTTTCGAACACCGTCATTCTGAAATAATTATATAAAACAGTGTTAGAATTTCACATTTGAAATATGTGAATATATTCACCAATTAAATTATCATGGTATCATAAGTATAACCGATCATTAGTTAAATCTGTATGAATTTATCGCTTTACCCACTCGTCGATGATTCGTGATTCTGAAGGGTGGGTGAGGCAATTCAATCTCAATATCAATCTCTAACCTACCGCTTCTTCAAATCATCGATCTGTAACTAAAACTTCGGAATCCCGTAAGTCGGACATCCCGTAATTAGGAAATACCGAAAGCCGGAAATCCCGTAAGTCAGACTCTCATAAGTCAGGCATCCCGTAAGTCGGACTCTCGTAATTCGGGCATCATCCATCAGTCGTGAGCGACACGCATCCGACATCCTCAGCAGCTCCAACCCTCGCCACAACTCAGTATTATCTAGCTTCAAACTCAATTCTTGTTTCAACGCATTGAGTTTGAGGGGGGACTGATAGATTATATTTAGGGGTGTTCAGAAAACCGGTAACCGAGAGAACCGAACCGAACCGAGCCGAAACCGAACCAATCGGTAGCCGAACCGATTAATTCGGTTAAATCGGTTCGGTTATGCCATGTAACCGACCCCTATTCGGTTCGGTTGTCGGTTACGGGACTCTGGAAACCGCCCGTAACCGAACCGAACCGAATAACCGATGATAATTATATATTATAATTATAATTATAATTTCAGTAATATAAATTATAATAATAAAAAAGAATAACTTAACAATTAATTAATATTATAATAATAATAATAAACTAATAAACTAATACCTAGATAGATCTAGAACTCACTGTCTCTCAGTGACTCAGTCCATTGACTCCCTTCCACACATGCACACAACACACAGTCCTCTGCTCTCTCGCGTCCCCGTCCTCTCTCGGCCTCCTCTCGCGTCCCTGTCCTCTCTCGGCCTCTAACGGCGGCGTCCCGTCCTCTCCTGGCCTCCAACGGCGGCGTCCCGTCCTCTCTCGGCCTCCAACGGCGGCGTCCCGTCCTCTCCCGGCCTCCAACAGCGGCGTCCCGTCCTCTCTCCGTCTCTCGGCCTCCAATCGGCGTCCTGTCCCCGTCCTCTCTCGGCCTCCAACGGCGTCCTCTCTCGGCCAAAAACACTGAAGGTATACATCAATTTTAGGGTTTTTTATTTCTCCTGATTCATATATACCCAAAATGTAAAAGCCCATTTGTTCAATCGGTTAACCGACCAACCGACCGACCATAACTGGTCGGTTATTCGGTTATAGCCGAACGGAACCGACCTCCATCGGTTCGGTTTTCGGTTACGAATGTTCAATAACCGAACCGGTCGGTTCGGTTCGGTTATCCAACCGTGCACACCCCTAATTATATTATGGTTAAGCTCATTAGGGTTGGCTCATCTATATTAAGTTTCATTTTCTCTCACATATTAGGGTTTCCGATTCTATTCCTATTATCTCTATAAATATATGTCTCTTGTAATTCACAATACACACAATCAACAATAAGTCCATCATTATTTCTATCAGATAGTAACAAAAATAAATTGGGTCCTGATATGGTATCAGAGCTTGATGCTATCTGTCTGCTCTATATCTGCCCCCGCTTGTCTGTTTCCGCATGCGCATTTTGAACGGGCTTGCACGTAAGTGGGTGTGTTAGAGTCTCACATCTGAAAGATGTGAATCTATTCACCAGCTTATACCTATATGAGCCTCCACTTATCAGCCTGAGCTTTTAGGTGAGTTGGGCTTCTGATATGGTATCAGAGGTTGGTGCTATCTTGGACGTACTCTTCATATGCGTCCGCTCTATATCTAAGCCCCCCCCCCCCCCCCCCCCCCCCCGCTCGTCTGTTTCCACGTGCACATTTTGAACCAGTTTGCACGTGAGTGGGGATGTTAGAGTCCCACATCTGAAAGATGTGAATATATTCACCAGCTTATATGACAATCTGGGCATTCGCCTATCAGCTTGAGATTTTAGGTGGGTTGGGCTTCTGATAAGCAGTGTTGGATTTGTTTACTGTTGCCTCATTAAAAACATTTTCTATAAAAAAATTAGTGAGACAAAATCTGAATAAGGGAAAAATAGTGCAGCACACGTAAGTTCAGAATGTGGCCATCTTCATATTCTTGTTTTTTTATGATTGACAGAGTTATTTCGCTTGCTTGCTAAGTCGATGCATACCGATTCGCTATACTAACTTCTCGAAGGTAAATGTTGGCAAGCTTTAGTGAACAAATCTGCAAGATTTTTCTTTGAGCGAATTTAGTTAACATTAATCTCATTACTATTTTGACATTCATGAGTGTAGAAGAATTTTGGTGGTATGTGCTTGATTCAATCTCTTTTTGATGTACTCCCCTCCGATTTAAGCTATATACATTGAGTTGTCTTCATGCATCTCGTATATGTAATGATCGATCGCAAGAACACACATTCACGGCTAGCTCCGTGCATGATAAAAACTTTTGAATAGTTTGATAATGTTGGAACCAAAATCTACTTCGTATAGAGTCAAGACATTACTGTACCATTACAAGTAAATGCATACTCGTCTTGAGAGTGTGTTTTGTGGGGATCAGAAATGTATCATGCATCTGCATATCCAATCAAGTAAGCATTATTTAAATAATTTTGAATACAATAACTTCAAATCTTTAGTTCCACTTAAGTAAGTAGTAACGTAATATATGATTGACTCCGTTCCAATGTGGTATCGTCGGTTTTGAGCTGAATCTTACTAGCACATTTACTGCAAATATTATATTCGGCATTGTACATTGGGTCAAGTATAATAAAGCCCTCATCACATTTAGATATGGTACCTCATGATTAAGTATCTTTTATCTATTTCTTTTTGGACGAAATGAGTCCTTTTTAGATACAAACGATTGAACAACCATTGGTGTACTCAATGAATGTGCATTTTATATAGGGGAAATTCCTAATCACTACTCTATACTATGCAGCTTTTGCATGTCACTACCATATACTTTTTTTTGTTGCACGTCACCACTTTAAAGTTTCATTTACTTGCACCGTCCATTACATAGTTAAGTTTGATGTAAAATGTCCATTATACCCCTCTATTAAAAAAATTCTAATTTTTTTTAAAAAATATATTTTTTATCACATAAATAATGTAAACTTATTTCAAAATTATTTTGTTTAAAATGGTTATTTCAAAAAAAATATTTAAAATAAAAACCACTTTTAACAACGTTTTTTATTTATATATTTTAAAAAATAATAATATTCAAATCAGTTTATTATTATTTATTACATAAAAAATTAAATTAAAGAAATGAGATGATTTTTTTTCATTTTTTAAATAAAAGGGTATTTAAGTCATTTAAATATTTCATTTTCAAATTTTATTAAATGAATAAAATACCCTTGTATTTAAAAAATGAATTATTTTTTTTAACTTTTTAAAAAATTGTTTTATTAAATAAATAATAAAAAACTGATTTGAATATTATTATTTTTAAATATATTAAAAATAAAAAAACGTTGTTAAAAGTGGTTTTTTATTTTACTATTTTTTTGAAAAACCATTTTTTTAAAAATAAATAATTTGAAATCAGTGTTTTATTATTTATGTGATAAAAATATTTTTTAAAAAGTTCAAAAGATTTTTTTTAATTTTTTAATTTTTTTAATATATGGGTATTTTATGGATATTTTACATCAAACTTAACTTTATGATGGACGACGCAACTAAATGAAACTTTACAGTGGTGACGTGCAACAAAAAAAATATATAAGGTAGTGATCAGGAATTTCCCCCTTTATATATTGAAACGCTTTAGGAGTCTCTTAACATATGCATAACGATGGACTAAAATTTCATCCGAAATATACTCGATCTGCATGTCGAGTCAATATTTCATTTTCCCAAAATCTTTTCATCAGTTTCTCTGGTGCGAAATATACCGTTCATAGGATCAAGAGATTGAACTACCATTTGAATGTTGAGTGGCCAACATTATCCATGTAGAAATGTTTTAGGAATTTTTCAATATATGTAGATTAATAAATTATAATTCCATCAGCAATATGCTTGGTCTGCAGGTTGAGTCGAATAAGCCAAGTTATCATAAATCACAGCCTAAACTGTCCCAATTTTCAACGGTTATAGTTTTTTTCGGTTTATTTTGAGCACCTATTAAGTATATTTTCGAATATTAATACAACTTAGAATCATTCATTGATTTGAATTAGTGTATCTTTCGATAATGGTTATCTAGTAAAACATTAAATTTAGTTTAAGAAAGCCTCGGTTAAATAAATTTGCTCTAGACCGCTGCTACTCTAGGCCGGCCCTGAATCTAGTGTATTGATTATCAGTTCCTTCTAATATCAAACTCAAACAAAATATTGAACCTTAATTTCTTTTCCATCTAATGACTTAAATGTGTTTTGTATATTACATTCTAACGGGCGTTAATTTGTCCTTGAATCTTATATGAAAAAGTATATATTTAAAGACTCGTAGAAATTAAAAACAGTCAAATTTATTTGTCAAATATGTAGATAAAGCCAATAATAACATGATCTGTATACGCGCTTACTTGACCATTGATAAGGAAATAGAAAATGATTGAAGTTGGATCTAATGTCTTAAAAACAATATTATGGCAATCACGATTCACAAAGTAATTGCCTGCTGCTTTCTTGTGGTAATTTATTTTGTGTGGTTTATATATGTTCTCTCTTTCTTTAAATGAAACATATAGTTGTATAATTATCAATTGCTCATGAACGTCAACAATTTCTCCGGAATTAGGTGAAAGCTGGTTAGCTTTTGGTAATTAGGTAGGGTGTGAACTAATTGTATAATCTCTGCCTAATATGAAGTAATTGGGAGGCACTTGTCATTCGTCATATGATAATTGTTATTTCATAATGCATTACGGAGAAAATGTTAGATACTCTTATTTATTGGGACGATGCCAATGTTTTTTTCCAAAATAAAATTGTATTTATTTTTGTCAAGGGTTGAATGTTTTTGACTTGTTTAATTAAGCTCATGATATATTAATTTTAGTTGTTGGACCAACTTTTTCACATATCTCACTCTATTTATATATTTTTTTTGTCAAAATCACGGTATAAAATTGTAGTAATTACACGCTGGAAATTCACTCTTTGCATATTCATGCAAATTTGGTGCATCGGATAGAAGAGAGCCAAGTCGCCACACTTAGCAATGCGCCGACTGTACTATATTACTACCGGCGTACACAGACACACGTTGGGTATGAAGATTAAGTATCAACACATACATTCCACGTACGATGGTAATAAAAATATTCACTTGAAAGTAAACCTAGCACAACAAGCAGAAGTCGCCGCGAAACCTAACCTCCAAACCACAATTTTAGTAGTCTCTTGTATAACAGAAGGGTGCTTCGAAGTGAAGTGAACAAAAACATAACACTAAAGAGAAAAATATATTAATCCAAATAATTTGAAATAATAATAATAATAACAACAACTTAAATAGAATTAATACTATAAAACTAAATAGGACTAGTAACCTAAAACTTAAAACACCATAACTAATCTATTCATACTAACTAGAATTAATAAACTAATTTAATAGGAAAACTTAAAACTATTTAAATTTAAATATAAATAAGAGTTCTAATTAGTATTATCCTACATTAATTCTGTTACGCTTGAAAAAAAACTCATCCTAGTCTAGTGAACGATACTTGAGCTGAGTGTGTCTCCAATGTTGAGCGTATTGAAAATATTCATATGAGCGGCAAGGTCAATATTGGAAGAGTTATAGTCAATCTCTTGAATTGACCACTCATGAGCAGCTCCACAAAACTATACATTTATCAAAGGATCCAAACCATCACCTTCCTTGCACATCCCCGATGAAAATCTAGTGTAAAAAACAACAACTATTTTTTGCAACATGTCTCTGAAATTCAATAGTTTTCCATTTTACCCGTAATAATACGCTTGTGTCAAGTGTTTTGAGCCCATAAATCTTTAACTAGTGAGAAGTGTTGGAATCATAATCGTCTTCATATGAATTTTGATCTTCAAGTTATAGTTTATTCGTCAAGGGCTTCAATATCCTCTCACCAAATCAAGTGATGCAATTTCTGAATTTGAAAGTCTCTCTGCCTTTATAGTCATTTTGTACTTCCACTCCTCATAAGTACTTCTTGAAGCATTCGTTCTTGAATTCTTTGTAGCAATGTTGAGCGTCGTCCATTAGGCACGAAATCAGCTTGATTAGAGCGCCCTCCAAATCTATAGTTGTGCGCAATAGAATATGGAAATACAATGTAATTAGTATTGGCGGAAAAAAACCTAATGTAATTATAAAAACAAATATCTTACGAATAATTGGCTCCACACTTGATCATCCCGGAGGAGATCGCTCTCAATTTCTTGAAGGAACACGACTCGGTGTTCTCCTCGTGGCACAATACCATGTCAACAAATTCATGCGTATACGTACTCAACAAACCGCATATGAAATGAACAAAATAATAAGCAAATCAAAATTATAACCAACATTATGGTCAGAGGACATACCCGATAATCTATACAATGACATGTTAGGTATGATTATGAAATGCTGTTCACAAATTAGCAATAATAATTAACACTAAAATACTTGACGTCTATCTGTTACGTGTGTCGAACAGGTGAATCTGTACTTGAAGCAGACTTGTGCGCATCTAGTACAGTTTCACTTATTCACACACGTGTTGTACATCGGATATGCCCATCATGTAGTCAACACATGTAATTTGCTTGCGTCCGGTAAGTATAACTGTAGTTTTGAAAATGTAAATTTCATTTTAAAAAGACTAGCGTATTTTAGTACACATTTTAATATAGTATAAATAACATTAAAAAAGAATGTTGTTGTAGAGACCTAACGTATAATAATATTTTAATCTCAAATGAAACACAAAAGTTGCCTATTTAAGAAGAGCAAGAACCCATGCATGTATCTGTGCATCTCAAGCATATATTACTCAACATATCCACTTCAGTCATGTTTTCTTCTTCTCCTCTTACGCGTCAGTTACAAGAAGTTTCATCATCATTTCACCCGATAACCCTCTTGTTAGGGCTTGTCGTTGTTCTTGTTTCGACGATGAAAGTGAAACAGTATTTGTTGAAATCAAGAAACATCCACATAATTAACCTTCCTCCGGGTCCGAAACCGTGGCCCATCGTAGGCAATCTGCCGGAGATGCTAATCTACACGATGACCAAGAAGCAGCCATCCTACAAATGGATCCACGACCTCATGAACCAGCTCCAAACCGACATCGCCTGTATCCGCCTCGGGGGCGTCCACGTCATCACCGTGAGGTCCCCGGAGCTGGCTCTGGAGTTCTTGAAGGAGCACGACTCGGTGTTCTCGTCGCGGCCCGAGACCATGAGCACCGGAATCACCAGCAGCGGGTTCCTGTCGACGGTGGTGGCCCCCGAGGGCGAGCAGTGGAAGAAGATGCGGAGGCTGGTGAGCGGGCACATGATCAACCCCGCAATGAAGCTTCAGTGGCTGCGCCAGAAGAGAGACGAAGAAGCCGACAACCTCGTGCGCTTCCTGTACAACCAGTGCAAGAGCAACGGAGGAGTGGTGAACGTGCGAGTGGCCGCGTCCCACTTCTTTGGAAACGTGATGAGGAGGATGTTGTTCGACAGGAGATATTTTGGGAGGGGAAGGGAGGACGGAGGTCCTGGTTTTGAAGAGGAAGAGCAGATAGAGGCAGCTCTTAAGGTGATTGGCCATATATACTCTCTCTCTCCTTCTGATTACAATCTTGTCTTTAGAATGCTAGATTTGGATGGGCATGCCAAGATTGTGAGGGAGGCTATGACAAACCTTACAAAGTACCAAGATGTCATCATTGATGACAGAGTGAAGCAATGGAGGGAATATGGGAACAAGACTGATCATGAGGCTCAGGACTTGCTTGACCTCTTGATTCTTGCCAAGGATTCGTCAGGTCAACAAATATCTGTCCAAGAGATCAAAGCACAATGCGCTGTGAGTCATATTATCTTACCATCCAATTCAATCACATATTCAAATACTTCGTTTAAAAGTACTTTTTGCTAAACTTTATTTATAAGTTGGAGCTAATCTATTCTTTTTGAGGTATTCCAGGAACTCTCCTTTGCGACCGTGCACAACGCCTCCAACACTGTGGAGTGGGCGATGGCTGAAATGATAAATCAACCCAACATACTCCACAAAGCAGTGGAAGAAATAGAGAAAGTGGTCGGAAAAGAGAGGCGGGTTCAAGAATCCGATCTCCCATCGCTCCGTTACCTCAAGGCATGTGTCAGAGAATCGTTCCGGCTCCACCCCATATCCCCATTCCTTCCTCCTCACGTCTCCATTGCAGACGCCGTCGTTTCAAACTACTTCATACCTAAGGGCAGCCATGTCATGGTGAGCCGCATAGATCTCGGTCGGAACCCTAAGGTCTGGCCGGAACCACTGAGATTCAATCCCGACCGTCATTTAGAGGGCGCTGATGCACGGGTTGAGATCAACGAGCAGGACTTGAAGTTTATTTCATTCGGGAGAGGGAGGCGTGGATGCACTGCTGCTGCTCTCGGGTCTTCCATGATGCTCATGTTCTTAGCCAATCTTCTTCAAGGATTTTCCTGGAAGCTTCCACCCACGAAGAAAAAGATTGATGTCACTACATTGACAAATGGTGTTTTGTTTTTAGATGAACCGTTGCATGCACTTGTGGATCTTCGCTTAGACGAAGCAGCATATATACGCTGATATGGTATGAGTGTGTTATTTGTGTATTAAGTATGTTAAGATGATCCAAGCTATGAATAAAGAGCTCTTTATTAATAATAATATAATGGATAATGACACTTTATTACACGTAACTATAGTGAAATGACACTTTCACTACAAGACTTTTGTCACAAGGACGGCGCACAAAGCGCGCAGGCAGGAGGTTAAAAAACGCAATCAGTAGGTTAGGACGGCGCACAGTGCGCAGGCGTTGCCTCGCTATTGCTAACCCGCAGTTATAAGACAACGACTGTGCACGCGTTTATTTGAGTAGGCAGTTAGGACTTAAGGACGGCGCACGTACAAGTGTGCGCATTCCTTAGTTAATAACTGCGCTCGTGTTAATGTGCACAGTCGTTAACTAAGGACAACACACCCTTGTACGTGCGCCGTTCTTAAGGCATTGTGTTTTTTAAAAAAAAATTATTGTAGAAAAGTGAAATGCCAAAATCTAATTCTCTGCAATAATTGAACCCCACATTCTAAATATTTTCTATATGCCATAAGAACAAAGAGACCAACTCAATCTCTTAAACAATAGACAAATAAAAATTGTAAATGAGATTATTAAAGATTATACAAGGTACTGCAAGATAAAATATATGCAATTAATAGTGTTGGATGTTTGTTTTCTAACCCTAATCACAGCTTAATAATCCCAATTGAGAATCAACAATCAATTTCCCACAATTTTCATACAATTTTTCCAAAATCAGGTTATGAAAATCGAAACCCTAAACCCCAACTAAGATCGAACTGAAAATCTATTTGCATATATATATATATGACAATCTGAAAATCTATAACGACATATAAAAAAGGGTGATGAGAAAAGCTCAAGAAAATTGAAAAAAAGGGTTTCGATCTTACCTTCACGGGAACCTGAGCCGGCGACGGGAACAGACTCCGGCGACGACGACATGGCGATGGGAAGTGAAGGTGCGCAGAGAGAAAAATCAGAGAAGAACAAAGAAAAAGAGGAAGAATGAAGAGAGAGAAGGGTGTCTGTTCGATATAAGTGTCAGGTTAACGCCTGCGCACAATGGAAAGTGCGTCGGCCTTAGCTAACACATGCGCACAAGGTAGAGTGAGCATACCTTAGTTAACACCTGTGCACAAGGTAAAGTGCGCTGGCTTTAGGGTTTATTAAATGTTGACTTTTATGTCGACTAAATACTCCGTCGACTAATTAGTTATGATCCCGTGGTTTGATTTGGCTAAAATTTATTTTACATAGGTAAGACATCATAATATACATATCCAACGGTTTTGATTTTTATAATTCAATTTTCTTACATTCGGGATGTGGACATCGTATGTTTAGGGTATGTAAACCCTTACTTCCCATAACCCTAAACCTCTAAGTTCAAGACGATTCAATATTGTCAAAATATTTTTTTTTAATCCAACCTTACGGATGAAACCGAAGATATGTTTCTCTATGTCGGGTAAAATTTCGAACAATTTTATTTTTAAATCGACCTCGATCAAGTAACGGATGAGTCGAAAGACGTGTACATGTATAACGAGATCATCAGAGTACTAGCTAACCCGTTTTTCGAATCAATGCATAGAAACAAACTATTATATGTACACCCACGATTACAAGAATATTTTCAAATCTAATCGGGAAATTGAGGTCAAACGTGTATTGAAAAAAAAAAGTCAACACTTTAAACTTAAGAACTGCGCACAATGGAAAGTGCGCCGGCCTTAGCTAACATTTGCGCACACTAATAGGATGCACTGTCCTTAGCTACGGTTGCACCTGCGCACACATATTTGGATGTACAATCCTTAACTTTTGCTTGCGTATTTGACTGTACGCTGTTCTTGCTTTAGCTAATGCATGCGCACAATGGTAATGCGTTGTCCTTGCCTTAGCTAATGCCTGCACACGTGCTCTATGTGCGCAGACGTTAAGAAAATATGGTGTAGTGTTTCATACCTTAACAATTTTTTTGCGACAACATACTTTTAAAATGCCTAAAATAAAACTATCCCTGAATTAAGAAATCAAAATTCAATCAGTTCAATTTGGTTTATCTCTGGTCCAATTTGATTTATTTTTAATATTCAATTACAATTATGCCCCATCTAAAATTACATTTAAAGACTTATTAGTCATTTCATAATTAAATTTAAGACCCTTTTGAGCTGCAGGACCAAAGCTAAAACCTAGATCTCAGCTTGCAGCGCAAGAGGTCGTCAAGCGACGCAAAACTGGGTTCAGATCTGGCGTCACAGGCGGAGAAGATAAGGAGCGAGGTGGCAGAGAAGGAGGAGGCAGTGGGGAGGAGCAGGGAGCTCCTCTTCGGCGAGCTCTGCCGCAACCTGGCGGCCGGAGAGGACCGTGTTGCCATCAACTGGGGGAGGAGGAGAGGTGGGTTCTGGTCAGAGGATTCGTCGATTCGTGAAGCAACCATTTTCACCCACTGAGCAAAGAAGAAACGACCATTTTAACTCATTGGTTCAACACGGAGCGAAGACGAAGACGAGAACGACGCTGTTTGTGACGCGGTGTCTCTCTACTGGGTTGAGGAAGTTTCTAGAATTTTAGTGAGAATTGTGTGTGTACTTTATTTTGTTGGATTGTGTTGTGTTGTATCCAATTTGTTGTATTAGTTTTAGGTTGTATATGAACTGATAGTTAGGGGTGGGCACTTTTTACCCAAAACCGAAACCGAACCGGGATCCAAACCGAAACTGGACCGAAGAACCGAGAACCGTGGGTATCGGATCGGATTTGGATCCCAAAATTGAGAACCGAATCAATTCGGTTCGGTTCCGGTTCTAAGAGTGTAAAACCACTAATTAACCGTTGCGGAACCGAACCGATTTTGGGGATTTTAATTAGTATTTTTTGTATTACAATTTTATGTTTTAGCCTAAAAAGAGTTTAAATATGTATAATTTTCACCATAAATTGAACAATATTTTAATATCACATTAATTGGATCTAATTAAGCAAAACTATACAACTATATTAGAGAACCGGACCCTTAATTTCACAATTAATCATTCAATTGGGTCTCATTGGGTAGAAACGAGAACCGCACCGTAGAATCGGACCCAGAACCGAACCGAAACCAACTTATCGGGTCCGGATTTGGGTCTCCAAAATAAAGAACCGATTGATTGGGACCGGTCCGGTTCTGACCGGTTCGGTTCGGTTCAGGAACCGTGCCCACCCCTACTGATAGTTGGAAAAAATGGAAAATCCAAATACATTGTTCATGGGCACTTTTTGAAATTTCAATAGCTATTTACACCAATTATATGTTAAGGTGACACAATATTTATACTACCCTTATTATGAGATATGTCACATGAAGTGTTGGGTGACAACATGTGTGTCACCTTAATAGTTTCACATATCCATTGTCACCCAAAGTATCCGGTGACATTTAAAGTGTCATCTAAAGTATGATGTGTTACCTTATTCTTGATTAAGTATGGCAAATCGAATTTATTGTGTCACCCAAACACATAATTGGTGTAGTGGAGGGCATTTATGACAATTTTTAATTAAACCGATTCAATTTTGAGTTTAATTTGAATCGGTTCAATTTTGGGTTTTAATTTGAATCGGTTCACCGTTCATGACACTTTTTTAAAATTCTAAAAGCTTTTGAAGGACATTTTAGTCATTTTACTATGAGTTGTCACAAAAAATTGTCAATATAGTAAAAAAAAGAAAAAAGTAGTTAAAGTATGAAAGTGTCAGTTCACTGTGTATAGTCAAGTGTAATTATCAAATGAACATAAAATTAACTGATTGAACTTTATTAACTTCTAATACAGAGTTCTTGATTTTTCAGCATATTACCGGAATTTCATGTTTTCATTATCATTATCATATAAATTGTTGTAGATGATGTACGTATATAGAATACTCTCAACGAATGATATGATATTTCAATTTTATGTGTTATATTTCAACTAATAATATAATGTTTATACAAAAAGGAAAATGGCACTGGGCAAAATATTCTTTATTTTCATTTTGATATAGTTATCTATCATTTTAGATTGTATGGTGTGGTAAGTATTTTAGGTTTTAAATTTAGTAAACTCCATTCAATTTTGTTAAATTATTTTTTAAAAAAACAAAATTAGTCTTCAACCCTAACACTTATTTAAAGTTTTATTATTAATTATTAACAAAGTTAATTAAAGTTTTTAATTAAAATGTATATTATATTATAAAATTTAAAATATATTTGTAAATTAATAATAATATCATATATTAAATTATATAATTATTATTAATCACTTAGTATTTATAAAATTAGTTAAAATAATAATAATATTATTAATTAAAAATATCTTGTATATTATAATATGTTTTTAATTACACAATTTAATTAATAATAAAATACTAAATAAGGGTTAGTGTTGAAGGGAAATTTACTCTTTTTAATGAAAAATCTATTAGAATTGAAAATTTTAAATATTTAGTTCACCACTAAGGATGGCAAGAAAACCCGACGGGTACCCAACCAACCCGTCCCAATCGGAACGAGTGAAACCCGCAAAAATTTGGGCTTAGGTCCGGGTTTTCTTTCGGGTGTTTGGTCGGGTGCGAGGCGGGCGCGAGTTTCCCTATATCTGACCTGGGTTCAACCCACACCTGGGTAGTTTAAAAATATATATTAATATAATTGTTTAATTAAATTAAAGACTGTAAACTCAGGACGAAGAACAAACTAAACTTTACCAAACCCTCATCTCAGACGACTCTCAGTATCTCACGCACTACTCTCGCCTCAACCCTTTCTCCGCTGTCGACCCTGAAATTCTGGTTAGATGCAAGATGTCTATCACAATGTCGAGACTAACTGTGAGACATCTTGCTGGTGCAAAATCAACAATAAAAATGACGAACAGAAAGTAAACGACACAAGAGTTGGTTACCCAGTTCGGTGCAACATCACCTACGTCTGGGGGCACTCTGCAGTGAACAAGTTTCACTCTATATAATCAATCACACATACAAAGCTTTTCGATTATCACACAAATATAAGCCCTATGGTATTATTACTAGTGTGAACTTAACTCAGGGTCTTCCCCTGTCTCCGAGCCTCCGACACGAGTCCACTCTTAGAACTGATCCCACAGTTCCGTTTCCTTCTTTGCCGTCGTCTTCAAAGGTTGGCACACAGCTTCACTGGAGCAGGTTCGTTCAAAACATCCAAACAAATATTTATGCGATTCTTTGTTTGGAACACAAGCTATATTCTTAGCTACAACATACAGCTCCCTAACACGCTCGTCCAACACGCTTAAGAACTCTATATATTATCAACTAAGAAATAACTACACAACACCACCTTCTACGGGATGGAACGATCATCTATTTGTAGAAGATGTGACGAGACTCTCTTTAGGGTTTCCTAAAAGATCTCGTACACGTCTTGACCATCCTTTCCGAATACGTTTCTTCTAGGTTTCCTTTTGCTACTATAAGTTGATCTGGATGGAATCCTCCCTAGATTGAAAGATCTTCTTAATCAAGGAAACTTCCCGAAAGCCTTATGCTGGGATGTTTGATCATGATGTCCGAGACATCTGGATGAACATCTTCTGATTTGAGCATCGACGTCTTAGGTCGCGACATATGGATGAACATCTTTCCACTATATAAAATAGCCATACTTCGTAGGAACCACAATCACCCCTTGACTATTTTTAGGGTGAGCACTCCTTTCTTCACGTGTCCTGGAGAGAGAATCTTCAATCCTCTTGATAGTAGCTCAGACCGAAAGATGTCTGAGACCTATGGTTAGACATGATACGCCATAAGATGTCAAAACAAAAAAACAGGCTCTAATATATTATGCAAGTAATGCTGATTTCCACAACATGAGAATCAGGATTTTGAGAACCAGGGGTTTCAGGATTACTTGGCATGGAGAAGGTCGCAGCTTCTGGTGGGGTTGCTTTTTCTTTACCAGCACTTGCTTCGACAATGGGTACCTCAGAGGCCTTGGCTATGGTGATTCTTGTTTTGGTCGTTTTAGGGATATTATCTCGGGCCTTTTCTTTCTTCTTCTCGCCCTTCTTCTTCCCTGAGCTTGATCGTGAGGGAGACATAGATTTCAGGCGTAGTGCCTTTTTCTTGGCGAAGTTGGCCGCAACCCTTCTGCTTCGAGTGCCCACCATTGTCGTGACAGTGCAAGCTTGAGCAGAGAGAGAGAGAGAGAGAGAGAGAGAGAGAGAGAGGTGGAGAGCACAAATAGGGAGGGTTGTAAATATTTTGGAAAGTGAAAGGTTAGAGAAGACAATACACGACAGTTAGGAAAACCCTTTTGAATGAGTGGGGCCGAAAAATAAGGAATAAAATAAACGATATATTTGTGAGGTCAGCACTTCCCTTTTTCCTTTTTGAATAGGCTCTGAACATCTTTCGACCCATCATGTGTTGTGGATATTGACTCCCATGATCCACACCATTCTTTTCTTGACTTTAAGTCGTAGATGACATCTCGATCATAGAAATTCTTAATGATGACCTTAAACTTTCAAATCGAGCAGTGTCAAGGGTTTTAGTAAAAATATCAGCCAATTGCCTTTCAGTGGAAATGTACTCCAGTTGTATTACCTTTTCTTCAACAAGGTCTCTTATAAAGTGATGACGAATATCTATGTGCTTCGTCTTGCTATGCTGGAGAAGGAATGTGTCTGGCATGCAAGATTTGGGCATTTAAGTTTTTGTTCCTTGGAAAAGATGTTTAAAGAAGGTATGGTTGATGGGATGCCTAACATATGCCATACAGAACAAATTTGTGAAGCATGCATGGTAGGAAAACAACGAAGAAGGGTTTTTCCTGCAAAATCCACTTATTGAGCAGAAAAGCAACTCGACATGGCTCACGTAGACCTTTGTGGGCCAATTTTCTTCAGAAACTCCTGCAAGTAATAGGTATTTCTTGCTTGTTGTGGATGATTATTCAAGATTTATGTGGGCTATCCTCATAAAAACAAAGGATCAAACTCTTGATGTTTTCAAAGTACTAAAGTTAAAACTCGAAGTGGAAGTTGAACGCAAGCTAAAAGCACTTAGAACGGACAGAGAAGAGAGTTTCTATCATGCGAGTTTAGAGTATATTGTGAGGAAGAAGGCTTGACAAGCTATCTCAATGCTCCAAGAACTCCTCAACAGAATGAAGTAGCTGAGAGAAGAAATCAGGTGATCGTGGGAATGGCGAGAAGCATGATGAAGAATATGGGCATGCCTGGTAAGTTTTGGGGATAGGTTGTGATGACTGCAGTTTATTCTTTAAACAAAACAACAACCCGAAGCTTGCAAAACAAGACTCCCTATGAGATGTGGTATAAGAAGAAACCGAAGGTGAATCGCATGCGAGTAATTGGGTGTGTGGCACACATGAAGGTGCTTGAACAAAATCTGAAAAAACTTGATGATCAAAGTACCCGCTTCGTGTTCATTGTCTATGCAGAAGGCTCGAAGGCATAAAGGTTCTATAACCCACTCATTAATAAAGTAATGATTAGCCGTGATGCAGTTTTTGATGAGGGAAAAATGGGATTGGACCTCAGAAAATAAAGCAGCAATGGAGAACAATGACACTTTCTATGTGGACTGGGGTGATGAACCAGCCCTCGAAGACAAAGAACCAAGATCGCCAAAATCTCCTAAAACGCCTCACTCGTTACATACACCAGAAAAAAGCATTCACGAGTCTCCTGAATCCGAAGAGCCATTTCGTATAAGATCTTTACGAGAAATCTATGAAGAAACTTCATAAGTCGAAACAGAGAATGTAAACCTTTGTTTCCTGTCATCTGAGGAGCCCGAAAGTATAGATGCAGCCCTGAAAAACTGTAGATGGAGAAAAGACATGGAAGAAGAGATGGAGTGTATTCCGAAGAATGGGACTTGGGAGTTGACTTCTCTTCCTCCAAATCAGAAGGCCAATGGGTGTTTAAGGACGTGAAATGAGAAGTGACAAAGCACAAAGCTCGCTTGGTCGCAAAAGGTTATGCCCACAGAGAAGGAATTGATTATGATGAGGTGTTCACACCAGTGGCCCACCTCGAAACAGTGAGGCTTTCGTTTGCCATTGCAGCACAAAGAAACTGAGAAGTGCGTCATATGGATGCAAAATCTGCATTTTTTAATGGAGAGCTCATGGAAGAAGTGTATGTGAGTCAACCAGCCGGTTTTTTTGATAAACATTATCCAAACCAAGTCTTGCGTCTCAGGAAGGCCTTGTATGGGTTAAAACAAGCCCCAAGAGCCTGGAATGTCAAGCTCGATGCAAGCCTCAAAACTCTCGGGTTCAAGAAAAGTTTTATGAAGCATGCAGTCTATACGAAGCTCCCGGTATCATCACAGCTGATAGTAGGTGTCTATGTCGATGATCTCATCATCACAAGTTTGGTACTCACCGAGGTAACATATTTCAAAACTAAAATGTGTAGTTTCTTCCAGATGAGAGAGTTACAATCTAGGTTTAGAAGTTAATCAAAGTGACTATGGGATCACTTTAAGCCAAAAGAATTATGCTGAGAAAATATTGAAAAAATCTTGTCTAGAAAAGTGCAATTCTTGCAAAGCACCCATGGAGTACAGGTCAAAGTTGAGCAATGAGGAAGGAGGAGACTTTGTGAATGCCACTGAGTATAGAAGTATCGTGGGAAGCTTACGATATCTGGTGAACTCACGACCATATTTGGCTTACTCGGTGAGCATTGTTAGCAGGTTCATGAAGAAACCTCAAGTCCAACATTTTGAGCAGTTAAACACATTCTTAGATATGTGAAAGGAACCTTTGGTTTTGGAGTTTGTTATGAAAATGGTGTATCAAAGCTAACTGGGTATAATGACAGTGATTTGGCTGGCGACATTGATGATCGGAAGAGTACAACGGGGGTCATATATTTTTTAGGGAACAACTTGATAACCTGGTCCTCACATAAGCAAAAGGTGGTCGCATTATCCTCGTGCAAAGTAGAGTATATTGCAGCAACTTCAGCTGCGTGTCAAGGAATGTGGCTTGCCAGACTTGTCGGCGAACTTCTGGGGAGAGAACCAGAGGTGGTGCGATTGAGAGCTGATAACAAATTTGTGATATTGTTAAGAAAAAATTCAGTATTTCATGACCGAAGCAAGCACATAGACACGAGATATCATTTTGTGCGAGAATGTGTTGAAAAAGGTGAGATCGAGATCGAGCATGTCAGCTGAAGTGAACAAATGACGTGTATTTAGTTATATAGGGAATACGCTTGACTTGCATATGCAAGCCAAGCCATAGGCTTATTTAGTTTCCATTTTTGTTTTTTCTCTTGTTGTCGTGTATTAGTGGTTTCCTAGTTGCTCTTGTTGCCTTGTATTAGTTGTTTCCTAGTTTGCTCTTTTAGTTGTAGTTGGAGCCTATAAATAGGCATGAAATAAATCAAGAAAAGTATTCAATTCTATTGATATTTCTCTATTATTGTTTTGTGAGTTATTCTTAGATCCAACAAAGCAATGGAGAGATAGGAATCACAAGAGTGATACTGAGGATATGCTCGATCTTTTTATTCTTGCCAAGGATTCATCCAGAGAGCACTTATCAACCCCATAAATCAAAGCCCAATGCACGGTGAGATTCTCTGAAACCATTGAACTTGAAGTTGAAGGCATATCGTATATATAAATATTATGTGATTTTTAGGGAAAATTTCACTTACCGCGCCTTAATTATAGCTGAGTTTCACTTAAACCCCTTAAGTTCAAAAACGATTTCTAAAGTATCCTAATTTTGAAAAGGTTTCATTTTACCCTTTTTCGGAACAAGGCTCTACAACTCCAAAATTACTTTCCCTTTCCAAACTCGCTCCAAAACAAGTTCAATTAGTGTCAAAAACACGTTTCCATGCATCACATATCCACTGATCTACCGAAGGCATCAAAAGGCACAAAAGTAGTTGTCAATCTCAAGATTTATTGATGATTTTTGTGTCTAATACAATGAAGGCATCCTTTTATATAGGGAATACACATTACAAATAGGAAAATATCTACTAATCCAAATTAGAAAACCGTAAATAGGAAACCTTAGTAATCCTGATTGACACCCCCCTCAAATTGATGTGGGTCGACCAACATCAATTTGACTATTAAACAATTGATACGGTGGCGGCACTTGACAGCTATGTGGAGTGACGTTAATTTGGTGTTTGAACTCGAAACTCAAAGAACTTAAAATCTTCGAAAACTTAACTCGGAGACGGAGACATGAGCCTGGAGACTTTGAGGATTTATACTCAACTTGGAGATCATGGGGATTCATACCCATACCTCGGAGACTGAAGTGTGCTACGGCTTCAACATATCCTCTCACATTACTGAGTGAAAGGGGCTTAAGATGGTAAAAAAACAAAACAAAGATCTGAACATCTTGAGAAAACACCAAAAATATGTCAATGATTAAGGAAATTGGCCAAAAATTTCATGGTAGAAAACGAGTAGTGAAGCAAATAGAACATTGGGAGGAAGGAACTCCGAAATTTTTTTTCGATGAACAGTAATTTGGTGAACAATGCATAAACCTGGTGAACAGTAAAAGTATATGTAAACAGTGACTCGGAATAGTGGCAGGTGAACAGTATTTCAGATTTTTTTCCTTGCCTTGCCCACTCGTTAAACCATAATTAACGAGTAGGCAAATCCACACACGATAGGATCGAACCTAATCCTCTAATACCATGTCAATCACAAGCTTTATTGATGATTGTTGTTGTTCATAATACAATGAGGGCATCCATTTATATAAGAAATACACATTACAAATATGAAAATATCTACTAATCCATATTAAGAAACCCTAAATAGGAAACAATAGTAACCTTGATACCAACAACAACATATAGAGAAAAGTAGTTGTCAATCTCAAGATTTATTGATAATTGTTGTTTCTAATACAATGAAGGCATTCTTTTATATAGAGAATACACGTTACAAAGAGAAAATTATCTTCTAATCCAAATTAGAAAACCCTAAATTTGAAACTTTAGTAATCCTGATTGACAGTAGTTTAAATATCAAAATCACGAGGACATAATCAATTTAGATGCAAGCAAAGAAGTTGATGTTAGATCCTAAAGGATCTATATCAACCTCGCACCTACTTGAAGGTGATCTTCGGGAGTCTTGAATGCTACTTTTCTTATTAGATAATGTTCTTCTTGATTAATCAAATAAGTGTCAGTAAAACACTTACCTTTAATTGAATTGAATTTTAATGCAAAGTTTTTGACCATGATGTTTAGGAAATGGTGTTTGTAGTTATGGATAATCCCTGCAGTATCGTTGAATGGGCGATGGCGGAATTTATCAATCACCAAAACATACTCGTCAAGGTAGTTGAAGAAATAAATAGGGTGGTCAGAAAAGAAAGATTGGTTCGAGAATCTGATGTCCCGTCGCTCAGATTCATCAACGCATGCCTAAAGAAAACATTTCGACTTCATCCCGCGAACACTTTTCTACCTCCTCACCTCTCTACCGTCGATGCTATTATTTCCAATTACTTCATACAAAAGGGAGCCAAATTATACTGAGTCGGTCGGGACTCGGCCGGAACCCCAAAGTTTGGGACAATCCCTTAAATTCGAGCCTGAACTTCATACGAAGGACGATGATGTGATATGTTAAATTTACAAAACCTGACTCAAAGTATATTTCATTTGAAACGGGAAGGCGGGCGTGTATTGGTTTTGCGATGGGGTCGGACATGGCGGTGGTGTTACTAGCCACACTCGTTCAAGCTTTTTCTTGGGCTCAGGGGCGGATCCAAATTTTTTTATTTATAAAGAAAGCGAAATTGCTTACCTAAAATTTAATTTCATAATTAAATAAAAATTATTAAAATAATTATTATATGCTTATAATGAAAATTAATTTGTGCTTGATTATTTATTTTTAATTTAGTTTGTTCATATATATATATATATATAAATACGAAGCAAGTCACTTCGCAAGTTTTATAAACCCTGATAAGTTGGCTCGAACTGGACTCGTTTAACAAACAACCTAATATTAAGCTCAAACTTGGCTCGAGTTAGATCACAACTAGCATATGGTAAGATATTCAATTTGTATTTCACTTGTTTAGTACAGCTGGACATTTAATATACAGTGACATTTTCATATTAATTACGTACCGGAAACAAATATGCAATATATTTAAACAGTTAGATGTAATTAGGGTCGTTTATGGTTGGAGAATCGACCTGACCCAACCCGAACCAAACCGACCGACCGAACCAATCATCCGAACCCGAACCGAAACTCAAATTTGGTTAGTCTCAAATCGAACCGAATTTGTCGACCGGTTCTCGGTTTGTCCCGAGAAAATCGACTTGAATTGGGTCCAATGAAATAAGGCCCATATACATTATTTTAGCCAAAGTTCCTAAGCCCAAATGTATGATAATGGGATAAATTTCAGAACTAAAATTCACTTTATAAAAAAAATACTGATATTTATTAATAATCAAAATTGATATTATAATTATTAATAAAAAGAATTAACGCAAATCTCATCTTAAAGGGAGTTCTTGTTTGGATTAAATAAGTGATTCTTGCTTTATTTATAAAGTAGAGAAAGAATAAAAGGTTTACTGTTTTCCGACTTGGGACTCGTATTAATTGCTACAACTTTTGAAGAGTGAAAATAATATATACAAATAAATCAGTAATGACCTGAACTTTTTTCTGTAAAAACATAATTATCTCAACTTGGTGTACGTTAAGTGGCCAGGTTCTACATGGACAACCCCTTGGTTTGAATGGTAGTGCAATCAATAATGTGTATTATTTTTTTTATATATTAGTCTGATACTCAGTTATTAATTGAACTATCAGTTAAGTTTGGTTTTGATCGGTTCTCAGCAAACCAGATCGAGATGGAACCGTTGACTAATTGGTTGTTGTGAGAACCGGACCGTCCAAAACTGATTGGTTTGGTTAACCACCCGAACAGTATCGATTCGATCGGTTTTGATCGATTCGGGTTCAAATGAACACTTAGATGTAGTCATATATTTGGAGAAGTTTTATAAATAACTTAAAAATATTTAAATTGTAAAAAAGTAGGTGAGTATGAGAATGAGACCATGAAATCTTGGTGAGACTGGTGAGTTAAGGTTTATCATCTTCAAACCATATGTTTTTTTAAATCATTCAAAAAATATGTTTATTTTGAGGGAATTCAAACAATATGTTGATGAACTTTAAAATATATTTTTCTTTATAAAATAATAAAAAATCATTAACAATATATTTTAAAAGAATTAACAATTGTTAATTATGACCTTCCAAAAAACAATTGTTAATTACGTGGATAAATGAAACAAAACAGGATAACTGGGAAGGATTCGACTACAAACCGTTCTTGCTATACAAATATTAGAACGGTTTGTAGCCATGGGATGAAAGATATGAACGGACAAGATGAAAATGAGTAAAAGAAAATAAAACAAAAGCTGAAAGTGGTCAATAAGGGCAGTCATGTCTTTTGCTAAATAATTAATACTAAATGTGCCTAAATTTAAGGGAGTGATAAACTCAAATATTCTATATATTTGGGTTTTGAAAATCGTTTCTGCTCATTCAAAGAAGATCAATAATGTAATATCAGAGAGAGAGAGATGGAAGACGAACATATGATCGGTGATGCTATGATTGTTGGCGGAGAAACAAGTCTGTAAACACTTATTTCTATTCATCTGCACACACACACACACACACACACATATATAATCAACTGATATTGCAACTGCTCTTGGTGTAAAAAAATTATAATTTTTGGGAAATGTTTTGATCAACCAGTCATGATTATCAGTCGAAAAATATAGTCATTTGACGTGAAATAATTGTTTCAATTTGCATAATCAATATGGATTTAGATATGAATGAGGATTACATTTCATGACGAGCCGCGACACTCTAAAAAGTAGCAGGTTAGGTGTCACCTTGAAATGCGTTACATAGTCACGTGAAGGCGAATGTGCCCCAAAATCCGGTGATGATGAATTTCGTCAGTATAACAAGAGAGGTTGCTTGACAACACGAACCATATGTCGGACAATGTTGTTCTTTACATTAGCTTCTTTGGGTAGTACATGATTGTGAAGTTTATAGAAGAGCATAATCACCCATTTTATGGTGCCGAACACTTCTAAGAAATGCGTGGGAACATGAGCCTGACATCCAAACAAAGCGAATGAGACAAAAAAATCTTCTGATCATGAAGCAAATTAAAAAGTGATGGACATGAAACTAATTTAAAAGGTCTGGCACAATTTATGTTTGTTCATAAAACAAAATAAAAAGTTTTGGTCATGACACATTCTGTGTTTGTTCATGAAACTAATTAAATTTTTTGAAAAATATGAAAGAAAATTAAAAAGTGTTGGTCATGAAACTAATTACAAACTTCTGGTCATGAAACAACTTAGTTCTTGTCATGACACAATTTATGGTTATTCATGACACAATTTCTGGTTGTTCATGAAACTAAATAGAAGTTATGGTCATGACACAATTTTGTGTGTGTTAATGAAACAAAATAAAACTTAGCGAGAATCAAGTTTAAAGATAGTTAATGATTTTGACTAGAGAGAATATCACTATAATTAGCGAGAATCACGTTCATATTGAATTCTCTAAATTAAAATCAAACTTACAATGACAGTATTGCCCTCCAGGACATGCAAAAAGTCCTTGTTATGTTAAATTAACATTATTTACATTGACTTGCCATCTTAATAAAACGCAGGCCATCCAATTTATGATCTAATGGACATGACGCGTTCTAAAATTTGTATGATATGCCTAAATTTGTATCCGATTAACACCCGAAGTGTGCATGGTTACAAATACAATTCCATTATTTTTTTTAACTTTGAAGAGGCCCAATAGCATCAAAGAAAGTCCAGCCCATTGGAATGTTATTTAGAAAAAAGCGCACGGTAGGAATTAAAACCAAGACTTCAAGGTCGGCAAGGCTGTGTCCTAACCGACTGACCTACTGTCTTCTTTTTATTACATCACACCAGTTTAAGGTCGTAAAACTTGGAATTCGGGTAAAACTCAACTCGCTCAAATACGAGAAGAAATCGAAACTCAAATAAAACTCGGTAAACTCAGTAAACTTATTTTGCATTAAAATATAATTTAATATATACAATATTTATTACGATAAAAGCAATATATATTATGTGTTATTTTAGGCTTACTTTTTTTAACTTGTGATTATTTTGAAGGTAATAAGTTTTTATTTTATTGGGCTTGGTTTAGATGTTTATTGTGCTTGTTTGCTTTAAAGTTGAAAGCCCTACTACTAAAAGCTTCTCTTTTTTAATTAAAACCTACCTAATCCTATCTCTGTCTCTTATGCAGCTCCCTCCTCTCCACTCTTCTTCTTCTAAATCTATTTTTTTCTTTTGCTGCAATTTTTTATGATTCTATCTTCTTCTTACTCTTTTGCATAATCTACGAGTGTCTTCTTCTATGGTCGAATATGGAGTGTTGTTCGTTTTTCTGTTCGGCTTGACTATGGATTGACCGGCTTGACTACGGATGGACCCGATTTAACCACGATTTGGTCAACGTTGACCGAGTTCCGACCGGTTTTTAGCTTCTCGTCTCGATGAGGTTGAAAATCCCAAAGTCCGGCCGGATTCCGGTAGAGTTCCGGCGAGTTTCATAACACGACACCAATTATGTATATGTACTAATTTTGGACAAAAATATACATTAATAATTTTTGAATTCTCCGGCCGAGAGAGGGCGGCGTGGATCCGCCCCTGCTTGGGCCCCACCTCCGAGAAAGAAGGAAATCGATCTCGTTGAATTAAAGTATGATCTTTTGATGTTGCTGGATGAACCTTTACGCGCACTTGCAACTCCTCGTTTATCAGATGTATTGCATGGTGCTTCCTCCTTTTCAAAATAAGAGGGAGGTGTAATAATCACACTGTGGGGGAGAATCACACTTTACTATAATTAACTATATATGATCATTTTACCTTTTTTACCTAATTGTGCATTTTGGGAGATTTTTAGGCTAAATTATGCCCAAAATAACATAGGTAGGTGTAATAAAATGTCTCAAAATACAAGTTAAGATAATAAAAAAGTTAAACAAAAATTGTTAAAGAAAAATAGCATAAAACAATTATAGTTAGGTGTAATAAATTGTCATTTTCTCTTTAAAAAGATCCTATCTTCGTAGCATCCCAGCTGGTTATAATGGTGCAATGTTCCAACTATTGTCTGATTTGTTAGTTCGTCTTTATTGTTTTGTGTTATAGAGTGTTTTTTATTTCAACTGTCAGTTACTGTATCTAACACTGTCATTTGTCTTAATTCATTATATTTACTTGTTCTCCTAGTGTTGACGTTTTCTTCATGAAATCAAGCCTCACATTTTATTCAATGTCTTATCCTAAGAAAAAAAATACTTTTTATGAAATGTTTTTGCCTGTAAAAATAGTGTTTAATTTATAGAAAATGTGAAAGCGTACTTGACGCATTGGTTCAAGTAAGCTCTACCTGACCAATAATCAGGAGTTCGAGCTAATTTGTTATTAGTTAACTCATCCATATGTTAATTTTTGGAGTAGATCAGCCTGAAGGTGGACTAAGCTTTAATGTTACATTAAAACTTAATTCAGTTTGAAGCGAAAACTTTAAGACGTAATCATTATATATAAAATTCACAATATAAATTTATTTATGAAGTTGTAGTTACTTGTCACAATATATTTAGATGGTGGTTCATATAATAGTAATTAATTAGAAATATATGTAGGTTGTGCGAATGAGTTAGGAATGTGTCATGAATCATACATGATATGTTTGAGTCTATCAACATCATTTTGAATTCTTCTGTTTTTGTTGTTGTTTATGATGTGTACACTCCCACGACCACTTGGTTCGATATTTGAACAATCAAAGAAATATATTCTCGGATCAAAAATTCGATAGGACCATGTGAATCGCTACATGATATGTTTAAGTGTATCTACATCATTTTGATTTCTTCTGTTTTTTGTTGTTGTTTATGATGTGTACACTCCAACGACCACTTGGTTCAATATTTGAACAATCAAAGAAAATATATTCTCGGAATAAAAAATCGATAGGACCATGTGAAGCAGATCAGATCCGCTTGCAAGGTTCGGATCATGTTTATTTTGTTTTATCATGTGTACACTCCAAGATCCAACATAAGGCAGAATACACCATTTTTAGTACTTAAAAGAGTCAAGCAGTTCTAATTTATGGGATCTAGTTGACTACAAATCCATGTGTATACTGCAAACTTTAGAACGTTTTATAACATCAGAGTGCGTAATGGACGGCCAAAATTTGTGCGCTAATAAGAATGACGAGTCTGTAGACCAATAATTGTGAAGGTAAAAGATAAGTAAAACTATAGCAAATGGAATAAGGAAAACGTAAGAATTATACCGAAACTTGGTTAGACGGAGTTTGCAGATTGTGCGAAGGAGTCGTCCGAGTCCAGCAGGTGTTGTTTTCTTAAGACAATATTACTCCCTCTGTGGCACTTGAAGGAATCTCGAGCAATTGTCTCCCAAGATAAAATGGATTAAACAACTAACGAATGCTACGAATAGTGGAGTCTGGCGATCTAACGATCGATGTGTGTTTAGAGTATGGAGGAGATGGTAGGAAGAAAATGGAAATCTGATCCCACTTTAAACCTTTATATAGGAAAATTCATGTATGGATGCATTCATTTGATTCAGAGTTGAATCAGTAAGGTTCATGTGCATATTCATATGATTAAAGGTTGAATCAGCATGGTTCATGATGCACATGCATATGCATTTTGTCTGGATAAAAAGAATAGGAAATGTACCAAGCCAAGCCAAGACCAGACCAGACCGAACCAAACCGAACCGAACCGTGCCGTGACATGCCGAGCCGAGCCGGGACGGGACGGGACGGCGGCGGCGGCGGTGTTGCGTGTGTGTGGTTGTTTATCAACCCGAGCTGGTCTGGAGTCTCCCCACTACACGTTAAGTGATGACCCAAGGCCACACATTAAGCTTTCATTTCCAAGAATATAAAGAGTCACATTCGTTTAAGTGTGAGCGATGTGGTACTCGATATATTAATTATATAATTTGCATCATCTTTAAGTGCTATTATCTCATTCAATATTTGATTGATTTTTATAAATGTATACCCTAGGTTGTAGTTCTCGAAAAGGTGAACACAACAGACATAGACATGAACCGATTTGATTACTATAGTCGATCGCAATGTTTGGCGGAAAATCAAATCGAAACTTTGTTTCCAACAATCCCCTACATTGAATGGATATTAGTAGACTGTTAACCAAATAAGTTTGTTGATACGTGGCGTACAATGTTTAAATACAATGTGAGAAAGTTACTGCATCGGGTTAAGTACGTGACCTTGAACTTTTCTAGTGACAACCTATTGAACCTACTAGCGAATCAGTAGACTTGATTGTCTTTGAACTGTAAGCTGTTAGTGTAGGTTTGGCAATATATAGTACACAATAACTCTCTCGATCAATGTTAGATCTCTCTGTGTGTGTTCGTTTTGGCCTTGAACACTTGTTTGGCTCATGAATGTGTATGAATATCCGGCCTTACCGATAGTCATTGAAGCGACCCCACTTCACATTCACTAAGGTGATTCTATAAAGAGTATCCCGCAAATACCCCATTGTGGCCTAAAACATCCACAATATAGACATCATTAAAAACTTAAATTATCCTAATGCGGCGGTAGGTGCACTGACTTATCATAGGAATGGATAAGAAGTCAAGTACTTCCCAGTGCCATAAGTTTGACAACGCTTCGTTGTCCCGTTGAACCTAGATCTTGGGATCTCCAGTTAACTAGGTTGGGTGTCCGCGGAAGTCAAACTTGTATTGAGTTTACGGCCTTAACCCCATTCCCCTCGATAAGATTTCAACTTGCTCTCTAGGTAAACCTTTTGTTAATGGATTCGAAATATCCTTGGACCTTACATAGTCCAATGTGATAATCCCATTCGAGAGTAGTTGTCGTATGGTGTTGTGTCTACGACGCGTGTGTCTAGATTTACCATTATAAATGAGACTTTGCGCCCTTCCAATAGCCGATTGACTATCGCAATGTATGCTTATTGGAGGTACATGCTTGTCCCACCTAGGTATATCTTCCAAGAAATTCTGAAGCCACTCAGCTTCTTCTCCAGCTTTATCTAATGCAATGAACTCAAATTCCATAGTAGATCTGACTATACATGTCTGATTGGAAGATTTCCATGATACTGCTCCACCTCCCAAAATGAATACATAGCCACTAGTAGATTTTGATTCATTGAAGTCAGATATCCAATGTGCATCACAATATCCCTCGACAACCGATGGATATTTAGTGTACTATATCTTCAAGTTTTGGGTATACTGTAAGTATCCCAATACTCATATGATGGCTTTCTAGCGATGCTTGCCATGATTACTCGTAAATCGACTTAGTTTACTTATTGCGTAAGCAATGCCTGGTCTAGTACAATTCATGATATACATGAGACTGCCTAGAATACGAGAATATTCTAGTTGGCATACACTTTCGCCTATGTTTTTAACCCATCGTTGTGTCATGTCAACTGACGTTTTAACGGGTGTGATTTTGTGATCCTTGAATTTATCAAGTACCTTTTCAATATAATGTGATTGAGATAAAGCATACCCGTCTGATATCTTGAAAATCTTTACTCCTAAGTTAACATCAGCGACTCCTAAATCTTACATGTCAAACTTGGATGATAACATTGCTTTTGTAACTCTTATTACGTCCATATTACTACCAAGTATGAGCATGTCGTCTACGTATATAGACATACAATGACATATCCCGACTTTGTGTGTTTAAGGTACACACATTTATCGCATTCATTAATTTTGAATCCATTGGATAACATTAGATTATCAAATCTTGCATGCCATTGTTTTGGTGCTTGCTTAAGTCCATATAGCGACTTAACAAGTCTGCAAACTTTGTTCTCATTTCCAGGGGATGAGAAACCTTCGAGTTGTTGCATGTATATTTCTTCATCTAATTCACCATTCAGAAATGTTGTCTTCACGTCCATTTGATGTATTTCCAGACCTTGAATTGATGCAATGGTGATAAGCATCCGTATAGGTGTTATCCTTGTCACAGGCGAATACGTGTCAAAATAATCTAAACTCTCTTTCTGCCTGAACCCTTTTACTACAAGTCTTGCCTTATGTTTGTCCAGTGACCAATCGGTTTTTAGTTTTTTCTTAAAAACCCACTTGTAACCCAATGGTTTTGCGCCAGGGGGAGGATCCACTAGTTCCCACGTGTGATTTTGCAAGATGGATTTTATTTCGCTATTTACTGCTTCTTTCCAATAAGGAGCATCTGTCGAACTCATTGCTTGTTTAAAAGTTTGTGGTTCATCTAACGCCAATAGTGATACAAAATCAGGTCCAAAGGAACTAGTTTTCCTTGCCCTTTTGCTACGCCTTGGAGCTTCCGCATCAATTTCCTCGTGGTTATGCTCATCTAGACCTGCTGGCACCTCAGCTTCTCGGGGTCTCTTTTGAGTACTTGATTCATTAGGTGTTTTATGAGGATATATGTGTTTAAAGAATGTAGCACCCTTGATTCAATTATGTTATTCACATGGATGTCTGAGATTTCATACTTGCATACCATGAACCGATATGCGCTACTATGATGAGCATATCCGATGAAAATGGAATCAATAGTCTTAAGTCCAATTTTTTCCTTTTTTTTGGTTTAGTTACCTCTACCTTAACCAAACACCCCCACACTTTCAAGTATTTGTAGGATGGTGGTATACCCTTCTATTGTTCATAAGGTGATTTCAAGGTTTTCTTATGAGGCTTTTTGTTGAGAATGTAGTTTGCAGAAAGCAAAGCTTCTCCCCATAAGTTGTCTGGCAAAACCGAGCTTAATAATAAGGCATTCATCATCCCTTTAAGAGTTCGGTTTTTGCGTTCTGCAATACCGTTAGATTGAGGGGAATATGGTGCCGTAGTTTGGTGAATTATACCATTCACTGCACAAAATTCTTCAAAAGGATGTTCATATTCTCCACCTCTATTGCTTCTTAAGGCTTTTATTTTCTTACTTAGTTGATTTTGTGGTTCCTTCGAAAGGTGGCTATTTTATATGGTGGAAAGATGTCCAGCCATATGTTGTGACTTTAGGCGCCGATACTCAAAACGGAGTATGTATAACCAGATGTCTCTGACATCATGATCAGACATCTTAGTATAAGGCTTTCAGGAAGTTTCCATATTTGGATAATCTCTTAATCTTGAAAGGATTTCATTCGAAACAACCGTGTAGCAGCAAAAGGAAACTCAGAGAAGACATAATCGGTAAGAATCGTCAAGGCGCGTCAAGAGAACTTTTAGGAAATCCTAAAAGGATACTCGTCGATCCTCTATATATAGGTGCTCGTCCCATCCCGTAGAGGTGTGCTGTGTAGTTATATCTTAGTTCATAATATACAGAGTTCCTAAGCGTGTCAGACTAGCGTGTTAGGGAGCTGTATCGAGAGAAAGATATAGCTTGTGTGCTCAAAAAAATATTCGAGGGAAAGATTGTTTGACTGAACCGGACGAACTCGCACCAGTAGAGCTGCGTGCAAACCTTTGAAGAAACGAAAAATGAGGTACGGAACAGTGAGATCTGTTCTAAAAGTGAACTCGAGTTGGAGGCTCGAAAACAGGGGAAGACCCTGGGTTAAGTTGTCACTAGTAACAATATCGTAGAGCTTAGATTTGTATGATAATCGTGAGAAACTTTGTATGAGTGATTGATTAGATATAGTGAAACTTGTTCACTGGCAGAGTGCCCCCAGACGTAGGTGACGTTGCACCGAACTGGGTAACAAACTCCTGTGTCATTTACTTTCTGTTTGTATTTTACTATTGACTTTGCACCCTAAAGATGTCTGTCACTTAGTCACAACATCGTGATAGAGATCTTGTGTTTTAACTAGAATTTCAATTAGTATCAGAGGCGGCATCTTACTTCACTAGGTAAGTTCCTGTTTGACCAATTCTAGTATTAAGTCATGTCTGGATCCAGAGAATGAGGCTACGTCAACAGACCTCCTGTGCTAGATGGATCAAATTATGGGTACTGGAAGGCCCGTATGACCGCATTCCTCAAGACACTAGATCACAAGGTTTGGAAATTAGTGATCAATGGATGGATAGCTCCAACTAATACTGATGACCAAAACATCTCTCACATCAAGACTGCGAGTGAATGGATTGATGCAGAAGACCGTGCTTCCCTAGGTAATTTTTTTGCACTCAATTTTATTTTCAATGCAGTTGATCAGAATGTGTTCAGGTTGGTCAACACATGCCTGGTGGCAAAAGACGCTTGGAAAATTTTGGTCACATCATATGAAGAAACGACCAAAGTTCGAGAGCAAAAACTTCAATACCTCACGACACACTTTGAAGCATTATTCATGAAAGATGATGAGACAATCAATGACTTCAATGTTCGGATTAGAGACTTGGCAAATGAATCGTATTCACTGGGAAAACCCATGACAGATGAATATCTGGCCCGAAAAACATTTCGATCTCTTAGTCCAAGGGACTTGCCCTAACAAGCTCAACGGGTCCCTCTCGAAAACAGGTAAACTCTGAATCTGAAGATGATTCTGACGAATCTCTTGTTTTGATGGTAACAAATTATAACATGATCATGAAGAGATTTTCAAAAGGGACAGGGAAACATGTCTATCATAATGACAAAGACACTCTTCCACAAAAGTTTCAGAAAGATGTCGTTAACCCTAAAGGAACCATAAGTTATGACAAAATAGGCAAAGGAAAAGGTCTCCAGTTTCATGAATGTGAAGGTTTCGGTCACATCCAGAAATAATGTCCAAACTTCCTGAAAAAACAGAAGAATGGATACAAAGCCTCCATGTCTGAGGACGAAGAAGAGGACAGTGATGAAGTACAGATAAGTAATTTTGTTGATTTTACTGCACATTTTTCTAACCAAGAGTTTTCTATGGATGAATCAAAACTTCTGTCATATGAGGTAATGAACAGTGACTATGACAAACTATTTACCCATTACATAGAAGAATCCAAAGTTCTGGAGAAACAGAGAGACAAAATTCTGGCACTCACAGAAGACAAGACTAGGCTGCTTGAAACCATAGTGAGTTTGAAGAAAGAAGTAAGGTGTCTCAAAGGAGAGATTGAGCAAATGACAAAGAACATAAAGATGATGAACCCCGGCACATATATGTTGGACACTCTACTTTTCATGGGCAAACCTGCTAAGAATATGCAGGGACTAGGCTACACATGAGCATCAACATCTCAAATCGTCTTTGTTCCTCAGCAGGACAAGCAACCTAAGTCTGCTTAAATATCTCAGCCATCCGGTATCCCACAAGGTCAACAACATCGTCGAATGCAACATGGTCAACGACATTATCAGACGCATCATGTTCAACGTCGTCTCCGGATACCTCAAGGATTCAAACTTCTTCAGCAGCATTCTCGTGCTATGTTAGCTCCTAGACAATCTCAAAGGGTTGTTCTACTACAGTTGATCCCTCGCCAACAAAACCAATGGACATGTCACCACTGTGGACAAAGAGGTCTCACAACCCAAGTAACCGCTACCTTCACCATCGATGGGGTCAACTTTTCCCCCACCGTCATCAACTCATGGATCTAACTTGCTTCCATATTCAACAAATGATTCTTCCTCCTAAATGGAACCATGGAGAGATCTTTGGAGTTGTGGTCTCTGGCGGCAAGAGACCAGCTGTTTGGTCGGGTTTCTAACATTTAAATTGAATTTAGTACAGTTTTATGCATAATGTGCATGAAACGACATCATAAAACATTTTACATGACTAAAAAATCCACAGAGAACATATGCACAACCAGTAGCATTCAAAATATTATGACAAAACAATCACTCGTGGACGAACTCTTGTACTCCTATCAGATGTACTGAGTAAGGGATGATGCATACCCGTTGTTTCATTGATTGAACTCCTATCATTATGTTTCATGAACTCACCTCCCACCATTAATGTTGATATAAGTTCTTCCATGGCCGCCTATTCGTTTTATTTCAAAATGAAGATTAAAATTATAATTTGTCACAGGAGCAAGATGTCGTACACGATGTTGTGACTTCATGTCCGACAACTTGCTGAATCACAAATAATAGATAACTCACAAGTATAAAAGAAAACAGAAGACACACGATATGTTTCGGTACAACATCACCTACGTATGGGGGTACTCTGCTAGTAGAAATGATTTCACTATACAATAGTCAATAGTACAACAAAGGCATCAACTGATTATCACACAAATCATTCTCCTACCTACTATTACTACACAGTGAGTGCCTAGACCATGGACTCCCCCCCTGAATTCGAGATCTTTCTCGATTCCACTCTTCGAGCAAACGCCTATGCTCGAGTGTCTTCTATCCTTAAAGGCACGTGAGTCATCAGTCACGTAAACAAAGAAACCCAAATCACACAACCACTAAATCTCCTCAAACAGTGGTTTGTGAGTTACACCGTTCTTATCAAATCATACAACCTTCTAACACGCCCGTCCTGCACGCTTAGAAGCTCTAAATATTTTTCTTAGAAGAACGTCAAGCTGTTAAGGGAACACCCTCGGCTTTTATAGCAACATACACACTGTCTTGAAGCGTCACTAGGGTTTCCTTAACCTTCACGACGGATCTCCTTGTATCTAGGGTTTTCTAACCCATACAGGAGAGAATATCTTTACCAATTATAGATACAATCCTACTTGAGATCGAACAAGTAATATGAAATTCTGTTAAGTAGCAGGGGCAATATGTCGAACACAATGTTGTAACGATTGGTTCGACAACTTGCCTAATCACAGCTTATGGACAGTAATTAGTAAAGTAGTAATCATAAGACACACAATATGTTTACCCAGTTCGGTGACTCCGCACCTACGTCTGGGGGCACTCTGACAGTGGAAAGGTTTTCACCATATGGTATTCAATAGTACAACTTCAAGCATCAACTAGCTATCACACAAGCTATTTTCCTAAGCTACTATAGATCTCACCGTGAAGAACCTCGACCAGGGACTCTCCTGTCTTTGAGATCCTCTCAATTCCACCCTTCGAGCAAACCTATGCTCGGCGTAGTTGTCTTCGACAATTTCCTCGTGAATCTTCAATCACGAACACATACCCACAAATCACAAACACTAAAATCGCCTCGAGTTAATGTTATGTGATCGACACCGTTCTTCTAAATCAGCTTCTCAATTCGCCAACCTTGCACAGTTAAGAGCTTTGAGAATTTAGCACAGAGAACGTGTCTATTGCTATGGGGGTAGCACATGCTTTTATAGCAATTCTACATGCCTAATTGGTCTTCAACTCCAAATAGGCAATACAATTTCAAATAGGAATTCTTTTGCCACCTTGCATCATTGGCAAGTTGACAAGTTGGCGTTGCCGCCTTAATTGGTCTTGCTGACGTGTATTCTTCTAGCTGGACGTTGCCTAAATTCGTCCTGACATAATCCCTTGCGCGCCAGGCTTCTGCGAATTAAATAGGAAAGCTTCGACTACTTGCCTAATCCTACGCGCATCATGTTACGCCAAATGTGTTGCAACATGTTGGCTGACATCTTTATCTTGCGCTAAAAAATATGCCAACACTAAACGTAGCAATAATCTCCCCATTTGGCTATTTTTTAGGCAAGCACAACTTCACAATCTTTATAGTAAACTACCGGCGAGTAACGTCTCCAGCTAACACGATCATCTTAAGCCATCTTCATCAGTGGCACACAGCAGAGTATAACTCTTTGTCCTTCATCTTCATCAGTGGCACACAATACCCTAATTGATCAAACACTCAATTCTCCTCGAATGATGTTTGTCGAGCATATGGTTCTTAACAAATCATACAGCCTCCCAATACACTAAATTTAGCACAGAGAGCTCTGAATATTTTAAGCATGAAGAACCTACACGAGTAGTCTTGACATCAAACTAGGTTTCCTCTTAAGTGTCGTTTACGCGTCTTCGAGTACTTTCCTAATTCCACAAGACTTGGGTTTCTTCTTTAGTGTTGTTATGCTTCTTCGAATACTTCCCATCAATATGTTGGAACATATGTTGTACCACAAGTTTGCGTCATCTAAGACACCAAAATTTTGATGGACTTAGAATGACCTATATCTCCCCTAATTGCTTCAAAAATGGGAAAGGGCAAACAAGTTCGCACAACAATCGTGTAGGGGAAATAAAAATAAACTAGCTCTATGACAGAGCAATATAAATGCAGAAAGATGTCATTTCTAAAGTCAACACAAGTCTCGAGACATGTTACCATGATACCTCCCCCCCTGGTTGCCTTAATGATATCTCCTTCTTGAGTTCAGCCAGCACTTTCCCATGGACTGACTTTCTGGTCACTGAGCTTTATGCAATCTCCTGATGTCTTCCCAGATGGTCTGACAACATCTTTAGCATGCTTTCCTTTAAACAACTTGGTGCTGATGGAGATAGTACTAGGGTGCTTTTTCCTAATTCATTAGTGGGCGCACAATAGCTGTGAGGTAGATCAATCGAGCTAGATCTGTTGTGATACTAGACTCATGGGATTATGAAGCCCAATTCGTAATACCGATACGATACAATATGGAGTACTTTGGCAGTCAGTCCTGGTAATTTCATTTTACCTTTCGAGGGCCAAACCTCTCTGCAACTTCAGAAATTTTCTTAGCAATCGACTTTATGATAGGAAAACGATCTGTAGATGTGACATTCTCTCTTCCCAAGAAATCATTGATTGCACTAGTGGAGAAATTGAAACAGTGCCCTCGCACACGCACTTTTCTAAACTCGGGATCTTCTAGGTCATCGAATGTGAATATAGATTGACTATATATTCCTTTACCAAGGAGGGATAGAGAGTACCGATGTTTGTAAATTTCCTGAGTGGTCCTGCATCTCCTCCACTTGAGGACCCCGTCTTCCTTGTGAAAGGATACATTGTCAAGCGGAGCAGCTGGAACATTCTTCGGAACTTTCTGTTCTCCCACAGACTTTTTGCCTCCAATAATAAGTGGCACCATAGGTTCATCATCAGCTGATTCTGGCTCATCAACTAGTGGATCAGCTGGTACATTAGGTTGCTTCTCTTTACAAGATTTCGCTTCTTCTTCTTTGACACAAGGTTGGCCGAGCAAATATTATTATTATTGTTATGAGTAGCGTCTTCATTATCTTCTTCTCTTTCCTCTATAGGATCCTGATCAGGGGATTGTTGGAACATCCTTCATGACATCTTCAGCTAAGTTATCTTCAGCAGATACTACAACATCTTCCATAACTTCCCAAGGATTTTCAACTATTTTACCCATATAAGATTTTGACCTAGTAGTTGACTCAGGCACAGTCTCGGTTTTGTCAGTGGCAACCTCCACAACAACTTCTTCTTGAGACACCTCTAGAGTTTCGAGGGGTACTTGCCCTAAGTTGGTCAGAAGATGTCGGACAACTTTCTTTGACATTCTGTGCTGAGGTTAGGGTTTCCTCAGCTACACCTTCAGGCGAGGGTTCTTGGTCAGCAACCCGTGGTCCTTGGGTACTCTCAATCCTAGGGTTTTGTCTCCGTGTGCTTAGATGAAATAAGAGATTCAGTGTTATCTTGAACCATTGTACATTGAGTTGATTCATATTGAGTTTCTTCCATAACATCCCCACCTTATACTTTTTCGTCGCCTGATGTGCTACTGACATTGGGATTTGTCAGAACTTCTTTCTCAACAACATCCTCTTATGTGGCGATAGAAAGAGGGTACAGTAGGCACAGATGATTCTCTCATGGTATCTCCGGCCTCTATATTCGGTAGATATTCATAATCCAGCCCTCGAACCTTGACTTCATATTAGTTCCTTGCAACTCTAGGTCCAATACCTCTTTTAGTAACATTTTACTTCTTTATCTTTGGATTCTGTTTATGTGATGATCCTACAGTCCTTAATCCACTTACGGTGCCAATCATTATCAAGAGAGTGGATTTACTTCACCGAAAACAACTTTCTTGGGAGCCAAGACGACTGTGGCATGTTAGACGAGCTGAAAGATTTTCCATGGTAATTTTATCTTCAGATGGACCTTGTTTTGAACTAGTCCCAGATTCGATTTAGATGTCTTCTTGGTCTAGAGAGGAGAAACTGAATCACCAAAACTCCTCTCCATTACATAAAGATTATTGAACCATAATACAGAGTCCAAGGAATGACCTAGGACTCTCAAACCTGTTTACATCAATGGTTTTTGCAAAACTATCAGCTAGCTGCTTTTCGGTGGGAATATACTCCAGTTTGATCTTTTTTTCTTCCACCTGGTCTCGGATGAAGTGATGTCGAACTTCAATATGCTTGGTCCTGTTATGTTGAACTGGATTCTTCGAGATATTAATGGTGTTAATGTTGTCGCAGAACAACGTCATGACGTCTTGCTTGTTATCATACTCAGGCTGAGTACAACTGCATTTCGTGGCTATATATTAGACTCAGCTGTGGACAAGGAGAAGCAATTTGCTTCCAAAAGATCATATTGTTGCCAAGATAGAAGCATCCTCCTGAAGTACTACGTCTATCAGCAGTACTTCATGCCCAGTCTGCATCATAGTATCTCACCAGAGTAGAAGAGGTCTCAAACGTATAGAGAGAACCACAGTTAGCAGTTCCTGAGATGTACCTTATTATTCGCTAAGCTTGAGACAAGTGACTGGCTTTTGGATCGTCCTGATACCTTGCACATACTCCAACAACTAAAGCTATATTTGGACGACTATTAGTAAGATATAGAAGACTTTTATACTTCTATATGCACATTGATCAGCAGATTCTCCAAGAGGCTCATTGGTGAGTTTGACATGAGTTGCAGCAAGAGTTCGTTTGTGAGAAGCTTTCTTGAGTCTAAAATCCTTGACAATGCTTCTTGCATATTTGCTTTGAGTGGTGAAGCTGGTGTCACTCATTTTCTTAATCTGAATTCCCAAGAAACAATTAAGCTCACAAACCATACTCATCTCAAACTGCATCTGTTGCACAAGACGTTCCACCACCTTATCTGACAATCCTCCAGATACTATGCCATTGACATATATTTAAGCAATCATGGTGTTACCATCTTCCTTCTTTATGAATAGAGTCGTATCAACTCCCCATCGAGTATAATCATTCTGAACTAGAAACTGCGTTGAGCAATCATACCAAGCTCGAGGTGTCTGTTTGAGACCATAGAGAGCCTTTTTGAGCTTATAGACATGATAAGACAAGCTGGGATCTATAACCCCTTTTCGCTAGACAACATACACTTTCTTCAAGTACTTATTGAGGAATGCCCTCTTTACATTCATCTGGAAGAGTTTGTAGTGGAGATGATTAATAATACCAAGAAGAATTCTGATAGCTATTCGCCTAGCCGTAGGAACAAATGTCTCATCAAAGTCCACATATTTATTAGTGCCACCGATTATCAGATCAGGAGCAATGCTACGCTCATCGTTGCCATCATCTATCTTGACATATGTAGTACTAGGAAGTACATCATCTATCCTGACATTTATAGTACTAGGAAGTACTTCATTAGCAAGTATAAAACCTACAGAGCCAAAGACATGATAGTTCTTGACATTTGGCTTTCTCCCCCTCGATATTTCATAATCTAAAGGCATAGTAACTCTATTATGAATACGGCAATCCATGTGGAGAGAATTGTCTTTGGCCAATATCATTCTTGTAGCCATTTCCTGAAGAGTTTGATTCTTCCTTTCCACAGTCTCATTTGTGCTGTGTGATAGGAGTCGAGAACTCGTGAGCTATTCCTTTCGCATCACAAAAATTGGCAACTTATATTTCCAAATTCTCTTCTATGGTCGCTCCTGAGTATGACCACTTTGTCAATGTTTCCTCCTTTTTCCTTCCAGACTTTATGACATAGGGCTTTAAGGCTTTCGACCTGCATTGGTCCCATTAGATCTACGTGTATAAGCTCTAGTACTCACGATGTGGTAATATGTTGCACCATCTTGTGCGACTTCTTGACTTGTTTATCAATCTGACATTCATCACAAATTCTTCCTTCAACACTCTTCAGATCAGGGACACCGACTACAACCTTTTCAGAGATAATTTTCTGTATGCTCCTGAGATTCGGATGGCCAAGTTTTTGGTGCAGAAACTTGGTCTTGTCAGCCTTGGATAGGAAGCATTTGGTTGACAGTGGAGGTGAGGCTGGAGACCACATGTAAAAACTGTCTTGAGATCTGATTCCCTTCATGAGCTCATCCTGGTTCTCGTTCAATACCACACACTTATCATAGGCAGAGTTGACAAATAGGTCTAGATCACATAGTTGGCTGATGCTGATAAGGTTAGTTGTAAGACCTTCTACCAATAAGGCCTCAGTTAGGCATGGTACCCCAGGGTAGTTGAACTGCCCCTTACCTTTAACCTTAGCTTTTACGCCATCACCAAAGGGAACATAACACTTCGCATATGGTTTTATGTTAGTTAAGAAGGCACGATCACCAGTCATATGACGAGAACAACCACTATCAAAGTACCAATCATTGATGGTATAAACCTTTAGAGAACTATAAGCAATGTTAGCCCGATAGTTTACCTCTTTCACTCGCCATTCTTTCTGAGGAGAGGATTGTCGACCTTCTTTTACTCGCCATTCTTTCTGAGGTGTGGCATTTCGGCAAGCTGGCATACGCTTGTGTGATGGTTGATGTCGAGTGTGTTTCTTCCCGTAAAGGTGATAGCAAAACGGTCGTATGTAACCCTTTTGTCCATAGTAATGACAGACCCATCGTGTTCTGCTGGGGGAGTCAGAAAGATGTTGCTGACGATGTCTCTGAACTTGATTAATGTTGGATGTGTGCGACATCTTGAGAGACATCTTGTTCACAGCCTTTTGAGGAACAAAAACAGTCTGAGACGTGGAAGCCTCGTGAGTGTAACCCAGTCCCTTTTTGTTCTTGGCTGGTTTTCCAATGGATAGGATCTCGTCCAGAGTATTGGTGCTGGAGTTCATCATTTTAACAGACTTATTCATGTGCTATAGTTCCCCATTCAAACGGGTGACTTTTCGCTTGAGATCCACAACGGTTTCAATGAGTCTTGTCTTGTCTTTAGTAAGAGAAAGAATGAGAGCATTCTGCTCCTCAAGGATCTGAGACTCTTCAATCGATTTGACATATAACTCATTATAAGTTTTGTTCAAAGTATCATCAGATAGTTCACCGTCAGACTCATATTTCTTCAAGGGTTCAACAGATTTGTTGACATGATCGATATTATACGAAGAGGGGGTTGTATGTACAATGATATTGCTTATCTGTTCAGAATCGATGTCTCCTTCTTCCTCGACGGTTAGAGTGGTATTGACTCCCCTCTTCTGCTTCTTTTGGAAGTTGGGACACTACTTCTGAATATGCCCATAGCCTTCGCACTCATGGCACTGACTACCTTTTTCTTTCCACGTACGTTCATCACTTCTGCCACTTTTGTAAGCATTCCCATCATTCTGAAACCTTTTTTGAAGGTTGTCTGTGACATTGTTGCAGACATTCTTCCCAACCATCTGGTTGAATCTTTTCATGACCCTGCTATAGTTCTTAGCCAGATTGCTTATCTGTTCATCAATTTTGTTATCAGAATCAGAGTATACTTGTTCTTTCTGGACAGTGGGTAGAACTTTTGAGAGCTATTCCTTTGTGTTTCTTCTCCAATTTTGGAAGGGAGGGCTCGAAGGTCATGAGGGATCCCATGAGTTCATCAAACTTTAAAGTTTTAAGATCACGAACTTCTTCTATTATAGTGATTTTCATCTTGAATCTTGGGCTTAGTGCTCTCAGAGTCTTTCTGACTAGATCTTCATCGGTCATGGGTTTACCAAGGGATATGACTCATTAGCAAGATTTCTAATACGAACATGAAAGTCAGCAATGGTCTCGTCTTCATTCATGGAGAGAGCTTCAAATTTTGTGGTGAGATACTTAAGCATTTGCTCTCGGACTTTAGTGGTTCCTTCATAAGCAACAATAAGCATATTCCAAGCTTCTTTGGCACTTGTGCATGTGTCGATAAACCTGAAGACATTCTTGTCAACCCCGTTGAATATATCATTGAGTGCAAGAGAGTTTCCTAGGGATGCCTCTTCTTCTATAGGACTCTAGTCTTTTTCGGGTTTAGGACCAGTCACATTGTCTTGGGCATCAGCATATTGTAGCTCCTCCCAACCATTGATCACAGCCTTCCAGGTTTTGCTGTCAAGGGATTTCATGAAGGCACACATCTGTGCTTTCCAATAACCATGATTGGTTCCATCAAGGACTGGAGGACGATTGACAAATCCTCTTCCATATCAGCTACACAGAATCTTTGCAGGAAATCACCTAAGAGTTAAGGTGCCCCCTCTGATACCAATTGAAATTTTATTAAGTAGCAGGGACAAGATGTAGAACACAATGTTGTAATGATTGGTTCGACAACTTGTCTATTCACAGCTTATGGACAATAAATAGTAAGGTAGTAATCAGAAGACACACAATATGTTTACCTAGTTCGGTGACTCCGCACCTACTCTGGGGGCACGCTGCCAGGGGAAAGGTTTTCACTATATGGTAGTCAATAGTACAACTTCAAGCATCAACTAGCTATCACACAAGCTATTGTTTTAAGCTACTATAGATCTCACCGTGAACAACCTAAACCAGGGACTCCCCTGTCTTTAAGATCCTCTCAATTCCACCCTTTGAGCAAACCTATGCTCGGCGTAGTTGTCTTTGACAATTTCCTCGTGAATCTTCAATCACAAACGCACACTCACAAATCACAAACACTCAAATTTCCTCGAGTTGATGTTATGTGATCGACACCGTTCTTCTAAATCAGCTTATCAATCTGCCAACCTTGCACGGTTAAGAGGTTTGAAAATTTAGCACAAGGAACGTGTCTATTGTTATGGGGGTAGCACCTACTTTTATAGCAATTCTACATGTCTAATTGGTCTTCAACTCCAAATAGGCAATACAATTCCAAATAGGAATTCTTTTGCCACCTTACGTTATTGGCAAGTTGACAAGTTGGTGTTTGCCGCCTTAATTGGCCTTGCTGACGTGTATTCTTCCAGCTGGACGTTGCCTAAATGTGTCGTGACATAATCCTTTGTGCGCCAGGCTTCTACGAGTTATATAGGAAATCTTCGACTACTTGCCTAATCCGGTGTGCATCATGTTACGCCAAATGTGTTGCAACATGTTGGCTGACATCTTTAGCTTGCGCTAAAAAATATGCCAACATTAAACGTATCAACATAATATATTCGAAATATCTCGCAGACAGCATTCTGCTGATCAGAGAATATAATATCGGAACTTACCAAAAATACACTCGAAACACGTCTTACCAAAAATTGCGACATGATGACCGGCATCTTTCTTCTTCACTAAAAAATAACGACAACTTAAACATAACAACAAAGATGAATTTGCGTATTGATTATTTATGTATACAAATTTGACAATTATCTCCCTTGATTTTAGGATCCAACCAAATCAATAACACGTAAAAATTCTCGAATACCCGTGTCGACTAATATCAGAAATTGTTTTAATTGTTTAATGCATCATCATCTCCACCGTGGATTGTTTCAATCTTATGGTGTGTAATGGTTCTAAGATTTGTAGTGGAAGTGGGGTTTGTAACCGAACTCATCCCCTAATTTATAATAATGTATTTCCATTTCTCCTGCATTATTAGAAAATTGAAAGAGTTGACGAGGTCTTACCAACATCATATATACAGTGTAGGTGGTCGGTAAGTTTTTTCCAACTGCGTACTTTGTATGTGCACAATCATTAAGTTAACGACGCGTACACAATACAAGTATGCGGTCATTTAACTTTTTAGGAGTCGCACATCGCACTAAATATGATGCTACTTAAATTTGACTAAAATGACTGAACATCGTTGTTGTCAAGGAGCAATTAATTTTGTAATAGTTGGTCGGATTGTTAAGTAAGGTGACATGCCTACGCAAGGTACGCCACCCGTAAGGTTATTAGTGGCGCAAGTATTCAAGATGTACCGCCATTAATTAAAACAGTTTATATTTCACATATAAACTCATTGATATTCCGTAGTTTTTGATGATATTGGCGAGGAATTTGTGCAACAACAAATTTGGAGTGATCAAATACAGAACATTCGTGCTGCAGTTAATTGAGTTTGTCGCACGAGACTTCAAAGTTCAATAAGCTAACAAAAACCGTATGTTGTGCACGACCGTTGGATTCACTAGGTCGCTGATGGGCGTTGGACAAAGATTATGAAACATCTGTGTGAAAGTCACTTGCTCGCGCATCAGGTATTGTTGCACTATGCTGCCTTCTAGATATCTCTTGTTCCTGTCACTTTTCTTAAACTCGCCTAGCTGCCTACATTATGGCGAAATGAAGTAAGATTGAAGTTGTCAATAAATGTTTACAATACGGGAATTGAATAATCTTCTTACCTTTCTATCGGAAACATCCATGTGAAATGAACTGATCTGGTGCGCAAAACTTGATCTGGAACATATATAGGGAGATGGGCCATAATTGTGAAGAATTAAGGAGGGAAAACTGCTTCCAACTGAACCTGAATCATCACTATTTCTTCCTCTCGACCTCGGATTTCTTTAACTCCCTTGTGCATAACATCTAGAAGAAAATCCCCAACTTTACTAATACGTCTGCCACGAGTTTGTCGACATAATTTCGAATTACAATCAAGAATATTCTCCAGATCAACAAGTGGTAATCTTGTCGTTAGTCGTTATGGGTAATCTTTCTTGGGTAATCTTTCTCTTCAAACTTCCTGCATAATCACTAGGATACAAGACAACCTGGATATCATCCCGTACTTATTCACGATTTTCATGCTTCACAACATAAAGAGCATGCGGGAGAACTGGATTTCCACTGCCATCATATATTACATGTAGCTCGGGCCGCACATTATAATCCTTCCATGAAAGTCGTGCATTCGGGTCATCCTTAGTATTTCCCCCAAAATCTATAATGATTCCCATAACGTTGTCGCACACATTCTTCTCTATAAGCACCACATCAAGCGCGTTTCGGGCTTGATGGGTCTTCCAATAATCCAGCTCCCTAGAATATACTGATGTGTATCAAACACTCAATGCGACCGACCTTCTGTTTGAACTCGAATGCAAACTAAGAAGTGGCTACTCGTTTTCGTATATCTTAGCACATACTTAAGTACCAGAAAAGAGCCAGGGTGCCTCTATTTTCTCTGCATTTTCGTTGAACGTATCCCCCATGCCAAGCAATATCATGTCTGATCTGCATGAATGATATTGATTCCATCCATTATCGTGCGAGAACCTCCAAGCACCCTAGTACGCCGTTCTCCCACGATAGTGGATGGAATCAATATCATTCATGCAGATCAGACATCCCTTGTAACCTTTGTCTGAATTCTTCCCAACATCCTCAGTCCTAAATAGTCGCTAATAGTACACATCACAGTAGCGCTCAATAGAAAGGCCTTGTTCTTGAACCCATCCCAAGTCACATCTCTTTCATGTCATAGCTTTTTCAGCTCATCGATAAGTAGACACATAAAGTTGTTCAAACATTTACTGGGGGATTGTTGGGGGAAAATGCGGTCTCCCCTCTCTCACGCAACAACACGCGGTCGCGGCAAGTACAAATAAACCGGTAAGATACCGAGTCGAATCTACAGGGACTAATGAGGGTCGTAGGTTGTTTTGAGTGTTTGTATTTATTTTAGTAAACTACCAACAAGTAAATAGCAACAACATGATAACAATGGAAGTAAAGCGCCTAGGGTGCTAGACAAATAGCAATGTAAATAAGTTTATGAGTTTTAATTCCTTCGGATCGAAATTAATGTTGAGCCTATGTCTTAAGTGCCGACCTCGCCTTTCGGTAATGAGGTTAGCCTAATCCCAACTCTCCTCGTGCCCTTTCGGTATTGAGAATAACTCGAGACCGCATTAGATCGACAATAATAAGCTAAGGGTTATTACGAGGTGCCAAGACACGGTCTTGAGCCTACAACTCTCGGTGGATGCTAGGTCCGGATTCTATTCCTTCCCTTTCGGTATCGGATAGAACTCCTCAAACACATATTGTAAAGCGTCAATTAAACAATACATACATTCAAATAAGCAACCACACAACAAAATCTTCAATTTTAGAACTAATACCTCCATAAACTCAGTAAACATATTTCATAATGTCTAGCACCCATGGCTAAGGGATTTAGCCCTCAACCATGGTGCTCAATCCAACTATTATCATACAATCAACAAAAGTAAACAACAACATCAAAATAAACTAGTAAATAGGGATAGAAATTGCTCTTGGTGTTCTTGAGCAAGATGGATCTTCAAGCTCAGTGGATTTGATGGTAGGAATCTCTCCAAATCTTCCTTTCCTAACTCCAAAGGTTGAGTCTATGGTGGAATCCACTTCAAAACTCCCAAAGTGTCAAGAAGAGATGAAGAAATCTTCAAGTTTGATGAAGAACAAGAGGTTGGAGCTCTCAAACTAAGCTCTCTCCTCCTCAACTCGCTTTTGGTCTTTGCCCAACTCTTCCCTCCACTCCAAAATATATGATTTCTGCACTTTATTACCAGTTTCGCGCCTTAGTCACGATCTTGCCTTGGTAGGCACGATCGTGCCTCACCTAGGCACGATCGTGACTCAAATCGTGCATCGCCTCTGTAAGTTTGGAGCAAAATTCGGCAAAAATACATTTAGGCACGATCGTGGCTCACCTAGGCACGATCGTGACTCAAATCGTGCATCGCCTCTGTAAGTTTGGAGCAAAATTCGGCAAAAAATACATTTAGGTACGATCGTGGCTCACCTAGGCAAGATCGTGACCCATTGAAATCTTCATCAATGGATTAGATCTTCACAATCTGCTCAAATCGACATATTATGGGCCCCAATCGGACTTCGGACGAGAAATCTACACCACCGGGAAGTTTCAGCTGTTGTGCAGAACTTTCTTAACCGATTTTCAGCTCCAATTATGCTCTAATTGTGCCTTGAACCTACAAAATGTCAAAAACACACAAAGGATCAAAAGTACCAAATTAATGGCTCTAGAAACTCGAAACGAGGACAATTCGGTGCTCAAATGCGGGTCAGAAGTGTAATTGCAAGGTCACATTCGGACCCGCAACAGGGATTTTGAACTAGATATCAACATCGTCAACAAGTCGTATTCTTTCTTCATGGCCATCGGGGGGATTAATCGATAGCAAGATGACAAACCATACTCTGTAAGGCGGCACTTGTGACCCATATGGACTGAAACCGTCGGTGGAAACAGCGAGACACACGTTCCAGATTTCCCTTGAGAATTGTGGGTATGTCCGATCAAAGTTAATCCATTCTTCGCCGTCTGAGGATGTTGTAGTGTATCATTGTCCGTCCTCTCTTTCTCTGTGCCATCTCATCCACTCAGCTATCTCATGTACAAGAAATAACCGATGCAACCAATCTGTCAATGGAAAGTACCACTTGATCTTCCTCCCCGCCTTTGAATCCCCTTTTTTGTATTGAGGCTCTCCACAATGCCTACACTTCTCTCATATCACGTCATCATCCCTTAGTACAATATGCAATCGTAGTAACATACATTGTAATTCATGCATGACATCTCGATCTCTTTTAATTTCTATTTTGCTACGATGTAGTTCGTCACATACGTGTTCTGTTGGGGTAATGTGCTGGAGACCTCCGCATTAACATCGTCAAATGTCGTGTTCGTCATGCTAGTCTTGTGCTTAATGGACATGATCCTTAACAATATTGTCAACGTTCTGTCACCACTATCGTCGTATAGTGGGGTATGCAGCTCTGGCACCAACCGCTTGTATTCCGTTGTATTTGCTCTAGAAGCCTACTCATCAATCTCATCCAACATATCCTCCACGTTGTTTCTTTCAATACGGACATCTCGGATGGGTCTACATCTTCTACGAAATGTTGCAAAGGATTCACATCAAGACTCGGAGGTGGAAAGTATTGTATACTAGACTCGGCATACCGCTCCTTTTTGCTACTCTCCTTGATGTTGATGACTTCCCCGTGAACGGTCCACACAGTATAGTTTGTCATGAACCCTTTTTCAGTATATGGTTGCAAATTACCTTCATTTCGTGAGAACCTGAATGTGTCAGCGTCATATTCTCTAGCATTTTCCCTCGCAAATTTCATAAAACTAGTTAGTCCCTCTAGAAACACTAAATCCCATGTATTCGTTAGTCTCATCCATCTTCAATCCATTTGTTATGTGGGTGTGTGTATATATATATACAATGAGATCAGAATACAAATATTTTTTAATGTATTTCAAATTTTTACTACCGCAAAATATAAAAAATACACTATTTAACTTAAATAAATACTTGTATTCCGTCGTTTAAATATCGGGTTACTCACAATTTCTCCTCTCTTGTTCTCAAAATTTTCAAAGTTTCAAATATAGGAGTGAGTACTGAGTAGCTAGTTTTGAAGGAAAGTTTTTTGGCTTTATGGGGTTGCGTACCTACCTATGTACGCAGCCAAACATCTCAGCGGTAAAAAGTAGTCATTACCGATCATTGACAACAGTCGGTCATCAGCCACAATGCCCAGTCAACATTTGTTGAGTGTACTCGTATGTAGCGCGAACAGACAGGGTTGTGTACACTCATGTACGTAGCGCGAATGTTTGCGCGTACTGTCCAAGTGTACGCATCCCATTTGTCCAAATGATGTAGTGTTAATGACCTCCGAAATTAAATAAAAACTTGATGATTTGTGTGAAAATCCAAAAATTTTTAGTGATATATTGAATTATCGCTATATTTTTAATGGATATATATGTACTATTAATTATATTTTATGCCATAACTTAACAATTTATGCTATTTCACATGGTGCCGACACCCTACATAATAAAAAGGGATAATGACACTTTGTTACACTTAACTATAGCGAAATGACAATTTCATACCCTAACTATTTTTGTCTCTTTTTTAGTACCCTAACAAACTTTTTGTGACAAACTATGCTAAAATGACTAAAATACCCCTGATTTAAAAAATCAAAATAAAACTAGTCCAATATGATTTATCAAACCATATTTAAAATGGTTCAAATTTAATTTTACATTTCGGACAGAATTGTATTTGTATCTTAAGTACAAATCAAATTGAATCAGAGATAAAAAATATTGAACCAATTCAATTTATAGTTTCTTACACCAATGGTAGTTTAGGTATTTTAGACATTTTAGAGGTAGGTTGTCACAAAAAAAATTTTAGGGTACTAAAAAAGATAGAGAAATAGTTAGGGTATGAAAGTGTCATTTCGTTATAGTTAGGTGTATCAAAATGTCATTATCCCTAATAAAAAAGTATAAATTTGTGTGTAAGAAATATATGTGTGGACCCCACCATGCACTTGTTCCAACATGACATGACCATGCATGTAATAGTGTTCTTATTTGTGTGATGTATGAGGAAATGACCACATGGCCAAGACTTGCTTCACTTTTCCCCTATAAATAGGGGTTATGTAAGTCTTGAATGGGTAACAAAAAACACACCCAAAATTTTCATTCGTAGCTTCTCCCTTCTACTTTTCACTAAATAATTCTCATTATTACACTCTCATGCTCACTTAAAGATAGGGGTAATGACAGTTGGCTACACCCAACTATGTCACGTTTCAAAATGAATACCCCAACTTTCAAAATTTCATTTCGGGTACCCCGAGTTTTAGTAAGCGACACTTAGTCCAACGTTTGTTAAATCTAACTGAACTGCTATATTAAAAAGTTTAAAATACCCTCAACAGTTTTGGTCTGTTAAACCAGTATGATTGGTTCAATTGATATGATTATGAAATGACTATTGTACCCTTAATTGAACAACTAATTTAACTAATTGTTTGAGGGCAAATTTGACTTTTCAACTACACAAATAATAATTAATGAAATATATTATTATTAATTAATAATTGATTATATTATTATTATTAGTTAAACTATTATTAATCATTAATTAATTTACAATATTATTAATTAATTTATAATATCAATAATAATCATTAATTGATTCAAAAAATATCAATAATAATATATTAATCATAAACCCTTCATCTTCTTCAGTTTAGCTCCACTGGCCGCCATTTTCGACAACCACCATCCCGAATCCGGCGGCCTGTGCCCCGTCCCTGACCGCGACTCTAACTGCCTGCTCCCCATCTCCGGTCCTCGGACGGCCCAATCTTTACCTGGCCCACGGACGACAATCGATTATCAATCGATTCAAATTCGGGCGTCTCCGGCGGATGGGATCTGCCGCCCCAATTTCAACCAGGCAAGCATCCCGCGACCGCGGCCGTCTCAAGAGGTTTCTGGTTCAGCCGACGACGTTGAGAAAACATTTACGGAGGTTGACGGTTGGGTTTTGACCGAAGAAGAGGAGGCAAAGGGGATGGTGGTGTTCAGGCCGGCGGCAACGTCGCAGGAGGCCACGTCGGAACTCAAAGAAGCTTTGTTGTTATGGATTTCGGTTTGGTTGTTGGAATTTGATTTGTTATTTGGATATTTTGCTTAGATTTTAGATCTGGGTGAGACAAAACCATATCTGAAGGCCAAAAATATTGAGTTTTTTTTATTAATTTTTCAATATAGATGTTGATTTGTTTTGTTAATTCAATGGATGCTGAAAATTTTAATTCTCAATTTCTGATATAATCAGTCATGAGCAAAGGGGAAGAGTTGAAGAGTCAAATTTCAAATTAGACTCATTGAGGGCATTTTAGATTTTTTTTAATACACCAATTCAGTTAGATTTAACAGATGTTGGGTTAAATGTCGCTTAATTGAACTTAAGGTATCCCATCCGAAAAATTGAAAGTTGGGGTATTCATTTTGAAACGTGACATAGTTGGGTATAGCCAACTGTCATTACCCCTTAAAGATATTGCTTAATAATTAATGTTGGTGGTGGTATTTTAAATCCCGCATTTAATATATTTTACACAACACGTTATCAGCACGATTAACCTAACTATCGTAATTTATTTTTTCTTTCTTACTTACTTACTAACTAATAACTAATTTATGTTTATTTATTGCATTTATGTTTATTTCGTAAATTTATTTATGTTTATTATATTTATATCTATAAGTATACTCTGTGATCGCCAATCTTCAATTGGATCTTTCACATCAGAAATTTATCTGTTATTATTATATGTATTTTATATTTATATATAATGTTTGTAACCCGAAGTTTACGAACCTAAAGGCATAATGAACTCGAAATTCTAAAATTGTCGGGAAAGAAAGTTGATGAACATGGCGTTCATGTAAACCAGAAGTTTACAATTTCTAAAATTTACGGAACCCGAAGTTCCGAATCAAAGTATAAATCTCAAGCTACATTATGAAATATCGGGACTAAAACTTGGAGTTCTAAAATTTAGAACCGGCAGTTCCAAATATCCACAAAATATGTCATATTTTGAATAAATATTTTGGACATATTTTAATTATATTATTGCGGTTAAATTTTTCAAGATGTCGAACCTGGTGAAGTGCCAATATGTTGCCCTTGGTCTCGATGGGAAGAATTACTTTGAATGGGCCCTGGAAACAACTCTACACCTAAGATCTATGAATCTTAGGAAAGTGATTGTAGAAGACAGCCAAGAGTCTGTGCAGAAGAAAGCAAAGGCCATCATCTTTATACGTCATCATATAGATTCCGGTCTACATGCTGAATACTTGGATATTCAAGATCCACTTGATCTCTGGAATAAGTTAAAAGAAAGATTTGAGCAGATGAAGGCTATTGTCTTACCTTAGGCATTACATGAGTGGTCAAATCTTAGACTGCAAGATTTCAAGACCATCAATGAATACAATTCCGTTGTGTTTAGAATTGTATCCATGCTCTGTATGTGTGGAGACAAAATAATTGATGACATGATGCTTGAAAAACATTCTCCACATTTCACCCATCTAATATGCTACTGTAGCAGCAATATCAGGAGCGAAAATTTGAAATGTTCACGGATTTGATTGCATGTTTACTGATTGCTGAACAAAATAATGAATTGTTGATGAAAAATCATCAAACCCGCCCCGTTGGCAGTTCACCATTCCCTGAAGTGAATGTGATAAAGCATGATAATTATCCTCTTTTTGGGAGTGGCCAAAGCCCCAGTCGCGGTCGTGGTCGTGGTCGTGGGCGCGGTAATTTTCACCCTCGCGTGAGAAATGACAAAATGCTCCACCGGAAGTGGAACAAATTTGAGAGGCGTGATAAAGGAAAAGGCCCACAAACTCATACTCCCAAAAATAGTGAACATGAATGTTTTACATGTGGTGTAAAAGGACATTGGGCACGTACTTGTCGTACTCCCAAGCATTTAGTGGTCTTGTATCAAGCATCACTTAAGGGAAAAGAGAAGGTCGTAGAGACAAACTTTATGGGCAACTCGGATCCTGCAGACCCAACTAATTTGAATGTCTCCGACTTCTTTGAAGATGACGATGGAATCGTAAGAAACTTGGTTGCTGATGATATAGCATGAACTGTTATTGAATAATCATGGGATTGTAATATATTATAATATATTATGTTTTTTTGTCTTATGTAATCCTTTCAGCTGTTTTTAATATGATGCTATATTTTTTTCTTTTATGAAAGGATATGAATTTCAGAAATGAATCATCGGTTGAAAAAAACGGTAATGATGTGTGTATTGTTGATTCAGCCACTACACATACAATTCTTAAAGAAAAGAAATATTTTTCGTGTCTAACTTTGGTTGAGGCAAATGTTAATACTATTATGGGTTCTGCAAATATTATAGAAGGCTCTGGAAGAGCTTCTATATTGTTGCAAAATGACACTCGATTAGAAATCCATAATGCTTTATATGCTAGTAGATCAAGAAGAAATCTACTCAGTTTTAAGGATATCCGCGGTAATGAATATTGTATTGAGACCACAAGTGAAAATGAAACTGAGTTTCTATGTATCACTGTAAACAATTGTGGTGAAAAGCGTGTAATGGAAAAATTACACATTCTATCATCTGGCTTGTATTATACAACGATAAGAACGATTGAGGCATCTGCAATACTGAAGAAGAAGTTCTCCAATCCAAATAGTTTTATACTTTGGCATAATCGTCTTGGTCATCCAAGATCAACTATGATGCGTAGAATTGTTGAAAATTCACGTGGACATCCATTGAAAAACCAAAAGGTTTTTCAGTCCAATGAAATTATTTGTATGGCTTGCTCACCAGGAAAATTAGTGGTCCGGCCATCAAAAATTAAGGTTAATATTGAATCTCCATCATTCTTGCAAAGAATCCAAGGGGATATTTGTGGCCCTATTCACCCATCTAGTGGACCATTTAATTATGTTATGGTCTTGATTGACGCATCCAGCAGATGGTTACATGTGTGCTTATTGTCAACTCGTAATATTGCATTTGCAAAATTGTTAGCACAAATTATTAAATTGAGGGCACATTTTCCTGATCATCCAATAAAGTTTATTCGTCTTGATAATGCTGGTGAATTCACATCTAAGACATTTGATTATTATTGCATGTCATTGGGAGTCGATATTGAACACCTGGTTCCACATGTGCATACCCAAAATGGTTTAGTAGAATCTCTTATAAAACGTATACAGATTATTGCACGCACATTATTATTACAATCACAATTATCAGTTTCTGCTTGGGAACATGCTCTGTTACATGCTGTTTCTTTAATTCGTTTAAGACCTAGTGCATATCATCAATATTCTCCTATACAACTTGTGTGTGGGAATCAACCTGATATATCTCATTTACGTACTTTTGGTTGTGTTGTGCAAGTGTCTATTGCACCCCCTCAACGCACAAAAATGGGACCCCAACGATGATTGGGAATTTATGTTGGTTTTGATTCACAATCTATAATCAGGTATCTTGAGCCATTGATAGGTGACCTATTTACTGCACGACTTGCAGATTGTCGTTTTGATGAGAGAACGTTCCCACATTTGGGTGGAAATAAAAAGCCTCCTGAAGTTAGACGTGATATTGAATGGAAAGTAAATTCTATGTCTCATCTAGATCCACGTACATCACAATGTAATAAAGAAGTACAAAGGATAATTCATTTGCAAAATTTTGCAAATCAAATGCCTGATGCATTTGCAGATACATCAAAGATAACCAGGTCATACATAGATGCTATCAACACACATGCAAAAATTAATGTTAATGATGACAATTCAAAAGCAGCAGTCGATTCTTCCAGTACACGCCATAAACGTGGGAGGCCATTGAGTGCAAAAGATATTGTTCCCCGCAAACGAAAAAATCAAGTGAATAGACAGATAGTTCCAGCAGAACTATCGGTTCCCGAATAACCATTGGTTCCTGTAGAACCATCAATCCCAAAAGAAAATGAAAGTTCTAAAATTCGTGAAGAGTTACAAGAACATAGAAGTAAAGAAATAAACTTCAATTATTCATACACTAATGAATATTGCGATCGAAAATTGATTAACATAGATGAAGTCCTTGCTTTTACAGTGGCAAGTAAGATAATGAATGATTTTGATTTTGAGCCACGTAGTATTGATGAATGTCGTGAAAGACATGATTGGCCAAAATGGGAATAAGCAATTCAGGCAGAATTGACTTCATTGGTGAAACGTCAAGTCTTTGGACCCATAACTCGAACACCAGAAGATGTTCGACCAATTGGATGTAAATGGGGTATTCACAAAGAAAAGAAATGAGAAAAACGAAATTGTTCGATATTAAGCCAGGCTTGCAGCCCAAGATTTTTCTCAACGACCTGAGGTCGATTTTGATGAAATATATTCACCTGTGATGGATATGATTACATTCAGATACTTGATCAGTTTAACAATCTCTGAAGAACTAGATATGTATATAATGGACGTTGTCACTGCCTACTTGTATGGTACGTTGGACACAAATATTTATATGAGACTCCCTGATGGAGTTAAATTGCCTGAAGCAATGAAAAATAGTCCAAGAAATCTATATTCGATCAGACTACAAAAGGCATTATATGGACTGAAACAATCTGGTAGGATGTGGTATAATCGTCTTAACGAATACCTTACCAGAGAAGGATATCAAAATAATGTTATATGTCCGTGTGTATTTATTAAGAAAACAAACATCGGATTCGTAATTGTGGCAGTGTACGTAGATGGTATGAATTTAATTGGAACTCATGAAGAGATCCTTAACACTGCTGAATATCTTAAGTAGAAATTTGAGATGAAAGACTTGGGGAAAACGAAATATTGTCTCGGCCTGCAGATTGAGCATATTTCGGATAGAATTTTAATCCAAGAATCAGCATATACCGAGAAATTTTTTTGAAACGCTTCAATATTCAAAATGCCCACCCACTAAGTACTCCAATGGTCGTTCGGTCTCTAGATCCTAAAAATGATCCATTTCGCCCAAAAAACAAAGATGAAAAGATACTTGATCCTGAAGTACCATATCTAAATGCGATCGGGGCTTTATTATATCTTGCACAATGTACAAGACCAGATATAACATTTTCGGTACAGGTGCTCGCAAGATTTAGCTCAGAACCGACGAGACGACATTGGAACGGAATCAAGCATATATTGCGTTACTTGAGCGGGACGAAAGATTTGGGATTATTGTATTCAAAATTCTTAAATAATGTTGCCTTGATCGGATTTGCAGATGCTGGATACCTATCTGATCCCCATAAAGCACGCTCTCAAACCGGATATTTATTTACTTGTAATGACACGACAATATCCTGGCGCTCTACAAAACAGACTTTGGTTGCAACATCCTCCAATCATTCAGAAATTCTAGCACTACATGAAGCTAGCCGGGAATGTGTTTTCTTGTGATCGGTCATGCAACATATTCAAGGTGCATGTGAAATTTCGTCAATTAAAAACTCTCCTTCCATAATATATGAAGACAACACTGCTTGCATAACTCAAATCAAAAGCAGGTACATCAAATGAGATCGAATAAAGCACATATCCCCTAAATTCTTCTACACTCATGAACTCCATAAGAGTAGTGAGATTGATGTCAAACAAATTCGCTCCAATGATAACCTTGCAGATTTGTTTAATAAAAGCTTGCCGACATCCACCTTCGAGAAGTTAGTATGGCGAATTGGCATGCGTAGACTTAGCAAGCAACCAAAATAACTCAGTTAGTCATCATGGGGAGTAATGATTAGGGGGAGCAAATATATGAAGATGATCGCACTATAGACTTTTGTGCACTGCACTCTTTTTCCCTTATTCAGGTTTTGTCCCACTGGGTTTTCCTGAAAAAGTTTTTAACAAGGCACCATTAAACACGTCCAATATCGTCTACATAATTACTTATATATGGTGGTGTCCAAGGGGAAGTGTTGTAAGAAATACATGTGTGAACCCCACCATGACACTTGTTCCAACATGACATGACCATGCATGTAATAGTGTTCTTATTTGTGTGGTGTATGAGGGAATGACCACATGACCAAGACTTGCTTCACTTTTTCCCTATAAGTAGGGGTTATGTAAGTCTTAAATGGGTAACAAAAAACACACCCAAAATTTTCATCCGTACCTTCTTCTTTTTACCTTTCACTAAGTAATTCTCATTATTACACTCTCATGCTCACTTAAAGATTTTTCCTAATAATTAATGTTGGTGGTGGTGATTTAAACCCCACATTTTGAATATTATTAATTATTAATTGATAAATATATTGTATCTTGAGATTCACTATTCATATTCAACTATTGTATTAATAATGTACATTGGTATCTTTGTAAGGACTAGAACCCTAGCTACTTGCCTTGTGGCCAACAACAGATACGCATCATTCATCATTAATCATGACTGCTTATTCTGTCTATGAACTAAAAGAAGTTTCATCGGTTCATCTGATAATTATCTTTGTGTTTGGCCTTGTTGTTGCCTTACACTACATATTCAACTCTAGAAAATCACAAGGAAATTCCTATAAGCTTCCTCCGGGTCCAAAACCATGGCCTGTCTTAGGCAACCTCCCGGAGATGATAATCAGCAAGCACAAAAACCGGCCGGCGTCCCGGTGGATCCACGACCTCATGGACCAACACCATACCGACATTGCCTGCATTCGCCTAGGAAGCGTCCACCTCATCCCCGTGAGGTCCCCGGAGATTGCCCGCGAGTTCTTGAGGAAACACGACGAGGTGTTCGCATCGAGGCCCCTGAACATGACAACCGGGATTTCAAGCGGCGGGTTCCTGACGGCAGTCATGGCGCCGGAGGGCAAGCAGTGGAAGAAGATGAGAAAGGTGGTCAGTGCCCACGTCATCAATCCAGCGACCAAACTGAACTGGGTGCGTGAAAAGCTAGACCAAGAATCCGACAACCTCGTACGCTTCTTATACATGAGGACAAGGTCGAGGTCGGTGGTGAACGTGAGAGATGCGGTGTGGCACTTCTGTGGCAATGTGATTAGGAGGTTGCTGTTCAGCCGGAGATATTTCGGACAAGGGAGCGAAGATTTCGGGCCTGGGTTTGAGGAACAAGAACATGTTGAGGCTGCTTTTGACGTGGTTGCGCACGTATACGCGCTCTCTCCTTCTGATTTCAATGCCGTGTTTAGATGGCTAGACTTGGATGGACATGGCAAGATTATGAGAGGGTCGTTGAAAAGACTTACAAAATACCAAGATCTCATTATTGACGAGAGAGTGAAGCAATGGAGAGATGGGAATCACAAGAATGATGCGGAGGATATGCTCGATCTTTTTATCCTTGCCAAGGATTCATCTGGAGAGCACTTATCAACCCCTGAAATCAAAGCCCAGTGCGCGGTAAGATTCCTGAAACTAATTAAAGTTAAAGTTAAAGGCACATAATATTTATCAACTTAATTTGACTTTCTTTAATTATATTCATATTAAAGTTAACGCTCATTAGAATTGGCGTATTTATATTAAATTTTTTTTTTTCTCTCAAGTATATTAGGGTTTTTTCATACCCTCTATAAATAGAGGTTTCTTGTATATCATAAATCACACATCAATAATATCTCTCATTATTTTTAACAGATTTTAACATAATATTAGAGGAATTATGTGATACAACTAAAGTTCAATATGATGTGAGTATTAAGTAAGTGAACCCTCTTAATTTAGCTTGTTCATAAACAAAAATGTTAATATGCAGGTAATATCTGACTTGATTATCTATTAGAGTATCGCATCCGAAAGATGTGAATCCATTGATCAACTAATTAAATAATAGTCCGGGCATTCATTTATCAGCTTGAGATTTTAGGTGGGTTGAACTTTTAACATGGTATCAAATCCTGGTACGATTTGGATCGGACCTCCATGTCATTCGTTTCGGGCTTATGGCCCATGGAACAGAAGTCATCCCCGCACCCTCGTTCGTAGATTTCACATGTCTTTCAACCTGGTTTGCACGTGACAGGGGGTGTTAGAGTAACACATCTGAAAGATATGAATCTACCAGCTTAAATTATAGTCTGGGCCTCCACCTATTAACTTGAGTTTTTAAGTGGGTTGGATTTTTAGAATAAATGACTTTTCACATAACTATCCGTGAATATTTCTTAGCATCCCGACCCCCCTAAAAATGTAATTTTCTTGCCATTACCATTTTCGTTAACATATGTTACATTTTAACGTTAAAGACTAAAATGTCCCTTCTAGTATTTTAAATTTTCAAATGATGCCATATTTTACCTAGGGTTCATGATAACCCTTGACTCATTCTGCGACATGGCCCGACAAATCTATTATAATTAAAATCTTATACTAGTATAACAAACATTGTCCATGCACGTGACACCAAGCTGAGGTACTCGCTTGCGGACTTATTGCACTTCAACAAAATTTCTTTTTATATGTTCCATTCCGGGTTAATTGAGCAAGTCAGAGTTTGTTTTTTAAATGACGTCTTTTCCTCTTCATGAAGAGGAAACTGACACGAAACTATAAGCTTGTCATGGTCGTTGTCCCGACTCATGACACCTTCGAAGGACATCTTATCACGGGCGTTATCTTGGCCCGAGACACTTCTAGGGACATCATTCTATTTTTTTGCCTCAGGTCGTGAAATGGCCCATGACACTCGCATGAACAAGGCTCTACAACTCAAAAATTACTTTTCCTTTTAAAATTCGCTCCAATAAAAATTCAATTAGCGACCAAAACAGTGTCCATGCATCATATGTGCACCAAACAAACTACCCAAGGCATTAAAGAACCAAAATTACAAAGACATTCGCTTATATGCGGGTAAAAGAAGTCGATACTAGATCTAAATGGACACTTATCGACCCCACACCTACTTGAAGGTGATTTACGGGGGTCTAGAACACTACTTTTCTTATTAGATGATGCTCTTCTTGATTGGGATGGAAAAAGAATTCATATCCAATGGATATTCATGTACCCGATCCAATCGGAACGGATATATCTGAAAGCGAACAGATATGGATACGGATACGGATACAGATATTTTCACGGATATTTCATCGAATATGGATCGGGTACGGATAGACCTATATCCTACCAGTATCATATCCATATCCGTAGCATTTAAAATAAAAATAACAATATCATACGTACCCACCCATAATCTCGTATACATACGTTTTGGAATTGAAAAGGGAAATGACAATTAATATTGCAAAAAGTAGTCTTTTCTATGTCTACTATTTTCTTTGTTGTTTATTGTGGTCTTCTCCAATAAGAGGTAGACGTAGTTTTTATTAATAGTCTCAAGTATAAACTGTCATATACTTATGTTTCCTTATTTTTAGGTTTTCAAAATTTCCAATTCAATCAATTCTTTAAAATTCAATCGTAACCTCAAGTTCAATTTTATTGTGTTTATTAACTTGAAAAAATTTATCATGTTGCATTTATTTTAAATTTTAGTTAATTATATATTTACTTTCGGGTACGGATATGGATAAGATAATATATCCATATCCATTGGATATTAAACGGATCGGATATCTGACAAACAAACGGATATGGATATCCGCTCGAGCGAGCGGATACGGGTACGGATAAGGCCATATCCGGTCCATATCCTATCCGTTGCCATCCCTACTTCTTGATGAGTGTTAGTAAGACACTTACCTTTAATTGAATTGAATTGAATTTTAATGCGAAGTTTTTCACCATGGTGCGTAGGAAATGGTGTTTGCAGCTATGGATAATCCTTGCAACGCTGTTGAGTGGGCGATGGGGGAACTTATAAATCATCGAGACATACTCTTTAAGGCAGTTGAAGAAATAGACAGGGTGGTCGGAAAAGAAAGATTGATTCGAGAATCTGATGTCCCATTGCTTCGATACATCAACGCATGCCTCAAGGAAACATTCCGGCTTCACCCTGTCAACACTTTTCTACCTCCTCACCTCTCCACCGCCGATGTCATCGTTTCCAATCACTCCATACCAAAGGGCAGCCAAATTTTACTGAGTCGGTCGGGACTCGGCCGGAACCCCAAAGTTTGGGATCGGCCCTTAGAATTCGAGCCTGAACGTCATCTGAAGGACGATGATGTGGTAGTTAAACTTACGGAACCTGACTTGAGGTATATTTCATTCGGAACGGGAAGGCGGGCGTGCATTGGTTTTGCAATGGGGTCGGACATGGCGGTGGTGTTACTAGCCACACTCGTTCAGGCTTTTTCTTGGGCCCCACCTCCGGGAAAGAAGGAAATCGATCTGGTTGAATCCAAGTATGGACTTTTGTTGTTGTTGGATCAACCTTTACATGCACTTGCAACTCCTCGTTTACCAGCGGCAATGTATGTTAATTCTTCCGTTTCAAAATAAGTGTTGATACCCGAGTCGACATCTTCCCTTGTATTTGATTGTTCTCCTATGTCACCTCCGTAATAAAATGTATTTCCATATATAAAAAAAGGTGTTTATCTTTTTTATAAAACAATGAGAGAGCTCACTTAAATTCGTCCAAATTAATAATCATCAAAGAAAAGTAGGAAAATTAATATCATAAGATTTATATATAACAATAATTAGCTATGAAAAGCAAAGCATATATGTTAATTTTTCAAGTAGAACAAGAGTACAGATCACTAAATTTTAATTAAAGATTAATTCAGTTTGAAGTGATTCTCTTATAAGACGTGAATCACTATAAAATTCATATTATAAAAGTTTATTGCTTAAGCTATAGTTACTTATTGTTAAATATCTAGATGGTGGATCATATAATAATAGTAATTAAATAGGAATATATGTATAGGTTGTCCCAAAAGAGTTAGGAATGTGTCATGAATCACTACATGATATGGTTGAGTCTATCTACATTTTGTTTTCTTCTGTTTTTCTGTTGTTGTTCATAATGTGTATCTCCAATGACCACTTGGTTCAAATCGGAATAAAAGTTCGGTTGGACCATGTGAAGCAGGTTCGATTCATCCACTAAAGTTTAAGGAAGTTTGGCTGGTCCAAGATCCAACCTAGCTAAGGCCTCGGACGAAATACTCGGAATCACGCGGTTCTTTTAATACTTAAATTAAAGAGTCAAAGCAATTCAAATTTGTAATATTAATGTATTTTCTTTTTCAAAAAAAAACTGTTGTAGCTCTATATTACGGGCGGTGTTAGTGTAAAATGTTATCGAATTATTAAAATTGTTTAACGTATTCAACTTTATTTTTCTAAGAGTAAAAAATATTATAAACTAAATATAAAAATTGCAAAAAGATAAATAATAAATTAAAATAAATAAATATCCATAATAGTCTAATAAAACATAAAGAACAATTCAAATAAATCATTGAATAAGGCTCGCGTATTTTAAGTTATCGAATAATAAAATATTAGTAGATGATAAACACATTTGTATAAAAGTAATTGATTTACATGTCAATATCGTATCGTCATTGATGCGATTTATGATAGTTTTTTGGTTTCTTAAACTCAATTGATTGTCTCTTAACTGCTATTTCTTTCCCCAATAACATGAAGAAATCAGCTTAAAAAATAAATCACGCAATGATTCAAAAATTTCACTATCTTATAAGATAATCAGAATATACCTTGTGAACATGACAAAATTTTCGTTGCCCAAATTTGTTTTGAGATGAAAAGTTGTTACCAATATGGATTCAAAATTGAATATTACCAAATAATTCACTTTCTTGCCATCATTGCCGATCTCTGTTTTGTTGCTCAATCTGTCTGAAGTAGTCAACTTCAACAATATTTCTTCTTCAATCCATCAATTGTCCCTTAGAGATCAACACGACGGATCAGAATATTGCATAATCGAACGTATCAAAAACTTCATCGAAATCTAATGAACGGGACATTGATCGTTTTATTGAGTTAATGAATCGTATCTTAAATAGAGAACTTGTGATCAACATGTATTAAAATTAGCTTAGGAAAAGAATTGTAATCTAACAGTATCCTAATCAACATTAAATTTTTTTTGTTATTATTTAATTGTATTTGTATACTACAATAAACTTAATTAAGTTTGAAATATGTTAGTATACTATAATATATTAGTATTTTATTTTTTAATTGAATTTGAAATGTATTAGTATACTACAATAAATCATTGAATTAAAAAATCATAAATTTTAATTGAGTTTTAATCGTATTAGTATACTACAATAAACTATTTAAAGAGTTTGAAATATATTAGTATACTACAATAAATCTTTGAATTAAAAAATCAGAATTTTTAATTTAGTTTCAATTGTATTAGTGTATTATAATAAACTATTTAAATGAAGAAAAAAATCAAAATTTTTAGAAAATAGGAACGATAAAAATCTCTTCAAACAGGTTGTCACGTGGCAACTTGAGTATTTTCATGATATATATATATATATATATATATAAAAAGAGAGAGAGAGAGAAAATTAGCTGCAAACAAAAAAACGTCAAAACTGTAGAACATGTAGTGCAATGTTGCAGAACATGTTGGACCTGTACAAAATTGAAGCCATACAGAACATGTAGTGCAATGTTGTAGAACATGATGGATCATGCCACGTGTCGCGCGCTGAGACAACGTGCATCTCAGATCCGACGGTTCTACATGAGTTTTGACATTTTACAAGGGTTTGTAGCCGAGTGCGTCTCTATATACATATATTATTACTAGAAAAGTATGTTGTAGCACCGCGATGACGGTGCTATTTTGTAATACCTTATAAGATAATTAAAAACTGATTATATACACAATTTTAAAGAGACAAAAAAAAACAAAGGCCACAAAAATAATCAGAATCATTCTCATCCATTTTCTGAGTAATCAAACATAAAACAATAGAATTAACGTTCGTCAAAAAGAAGTCGAGCAAATATCAAGAAACATAAAACTGGGGATAATGATATATGACTACACCCAATAATGTCACTTTTCAAAATCATTACCCAAACTTTGAAAGTTTTGTTTCAGGTACCCCAATAATTTTTAAGCGACGTTTAAAATCACTTCTGTTAAATCTAATATAATTGGTTTGTAAAAATTTCTAAGATGTCCTCAATATTTTTGATTTGAAATCAGACTGGTTTGACCAGTTCAAAATCGATCTGACCGGTTTAAATTAAAATTTAATTTACTTTTATTTGATATACTATAATTTCGAAACGAAGTTCGTATGAAAAAATTATGTCATTCGAAAGTTTCATTTATTTAGTAAATAATCATTACAAAATAATAATAAACTAGGCGACATGTAGGTTGGTTAACCAGATACTATTTTTATTGCTCAACCAAAAATTGAGATGTATTGATCATGAGAAGCCAACCCCAACCAAAAGTGGAAGGGAGGGCAATAGTTTGACTTGCAAGAAAAGCAAAGACAAGAAAAAAGTTCATTCTAGATGGCTAATATGATCTTTAATCTTCATGATGGTGTCCACCTATATGTGAAGCTTGGAAAGTTGAGGACTTGATGATTTATGCGGGAGTTATTTGAATCGTCTAGGTCCAAAATTGTTTGTCTTTTCTTGAGTACTGGGCTTAATGTTGATGAAATTTGCAGGAATTGGGTTGGCATTGGTCTTGGGATGCAATCGGCTAGAAATCATGTTTCAAATAGGTACAAAGGGACCTCCACCATCCGTTGGATGTAATGTCATCAACGGCTGTCAATATTAACCAATTTCAACTAAAAAATAATTCAATAAATCTCATAAAAGGTAAACTAGTAATTGTGCCTCATAAATCACATCTACCATTTGTCTCACCCCTTCCACACGATTGTGCTTAAGCTTCAACTCCACCGCGTCCAGCTCTGCCTCCTCCGCCACACTCACCGCCACGTCCTCCTCCGCACACGGATCCTTCACCACGACCAAGCCCCACGCGCTGCCATCCGATCCCCACCGGTCCGCGATCCAACGGCTGCGATCCGCCTCCCCATCCTCGCGCCCCTCCCTCTCCGACCTCAGGTTCGTCCGGAGGCTGGGGTCCGGCGACATCGATTCGGTGTGGGAGAGGTTGGGGGAGATGGAGAGGGCCTACTCGACGAAGCCAGACATGGAGGGTACGGGGTCGGACCGAACACCTGGCGCTGGACCGCCTCGAAGGAGTGTCCAGATCTGGATCCACGAATTTCATATCAGAAATTGGAAACAATGAAAATCTGAAAGTCTTTCATATAACTGAAAACCTAAAAGTCTTTCATATAACTGAAAACCTGAAAGCCTTTCATATAGCTGAAAATATGTCCAAATAATGAAGAACTACATTCGAACAGGTTTTCTGAGACACATTTCATGAAATTCAAATGTATCAACTCATAAACAATTCAGATTAAGGTTTTTCCATTCAAAATCTTAAAAGCTTTTCAAAATCTGAAGGCCTTTCATATACAAGACGGCCGGAACAAGTAAGAGGCCAATGTTTTCAAAATCTGAAGGCCTTTCATATATTTTCGTCTATAGGAAAACACTAATACCCGTCGGGGGAGTGGTGTGACGAGGGGTTCCCTTGTGTGATGACGATTTTCTGTTATATGAAAGGCTTTCAGTTTGTTAGTCAAAATTTTTGTATCAGAAAAATTTGAATATTAGTCAGATACAAGAAGCCCGGAACAAGTAAGAACTCAATTTGTTCATAATCTAAAAGGCTTTCATATCCTTATTCATAATCTGAAAGGCTTTCAGATACACGAGGGGTCCCCTCGTGTGACGAGGGTTTCGTGTATTTTTCTATAGGAAAACATTAATACCCGTTGGGGGAGTGGTGTGACGAGGGGTCCCCTCGTGTGACAAGGGTTTCGTGTATTTTTCTATAAGAAAACACTAATACCCATCGGGGGAGTGGTGTGACGAGGGTTTTTTGTTATATGAAAGGCTTTCAGTTTTTCAGTCAAAATTTTGACATCAGAAAAATCTGTAGGCCTATCAGATGGCAGAGAAATCTGAAGACCTTTCAGATACAAAAAGCCCGGAACAAGTAAGGACTCAATTTGTTCATAATCTGAAAGGCTTTCATGTCCATGTTCATAATCTGAAAGCCTTTCAGATACACGAGGGGATCCCTCGTGTGACGAGGGTTTCGTGTACTTTTCTATAGGAAAACACTAATACCCGTCGGGGGAGTGATGTGACGAGGGGTCCACTCGTGTGACGAGGGTTTTTTGTTATATGAAAGGTTTTCAGTTTGTCAGTCAAAATTTTTGTATCAGAAAAATCTGAAGACCTTTCAGATACAAGAAGCCCAAAACAAGTAAGGACTCAATTTGTTCATAATCTGAAAGGCTTTCATGTCCCTGTTCATAATCTGAAAGGCTTTCAGATACACGAGGGGACCCCTCGTGTGACGAGGGTTTCGTGTATTTTTCTATAGGAAAACACTAATACCCGTCGGGGGAGTGGTGTGACGAGGGATCCCCTCGTGTGACGAGATTTTTCTGTTATATGAAAGGCTTTCAGGTTTTCAGTTACAAAATATGAAAAGCTTTTCATATTTTGAATGGAAAAACCTTGATCTGAATTGTTTATGAGTTGATAGATTTGAATTTCATGAAATGTGTCTTAGAAAACCTGTTCGAATGTAGTTCTTCTTTGTTTGGACAGGTTTTCAACTATATGAAAGGCTTGCAGGTTTTCAGTTATATGAAGGCTTTCAGATTTTCAGTTATATGAAAGACTTTCAAATTTTCATTGTTTCCAATTTCTCATTCCATAATTGTCTTATTTACAGCTCTCTCATGAATCAAGCAATCACAATCACATGAAAATGCACGCATTTACGTTTTTGTTATTGAAAATTCGTGGATTCATATATGGGCACTCATTCGAGGCGGTCCAGCGCCAGGTGTTCGGTCCGGCCCCGTCCCCTCCATGTCCGGCTTCGTCGAGCAGGCCCTCTCCATCTCCCCCAACCTCTCCCACACCGTCATGACTGGCTTAAGCCCCGATTCTTTCCCTGACCCAACGCCACGAGCTCGTTCACGAAAGGGTCGTTCGGGGACATCAACGGCGATCCCGACGGCGGAGAGATCGGCGGAGTGGACCCGGCGGACAAAGGAGACCGAGGGTCGGACGGCGGAGATGCTCGACGTGTTTGAGTGAGGAGAGCTTGGAGAGGAGGTTGAGGTCGCGGACGGAGGAGAAGAGGTGCGTGAGGGAAGAAGGCAAGCTTGAGGAGCAAAAATACAAATATACCCCTATGTACATGTTAAAAGACTAATAAAAATGACAAGTTTGACTTATTTACATCATGTGCCACCGCGTGCATCTTGACCATTGCTTATATAATTGTGTGGCTGAAATTGGTCCCTTGATACTTATTTGAAGATATAGTTTTCTGTTGATTCTTTCCCATTTAGTCTTCTTAAAATAAGCAACATTAGGTGTGATTTGAGCCCAATGCTTGATTTGGAGGAGATGGGACCTTTGATGGAGCAGGCCCAGCCCAGGAGCCACAATTCAAGAGAGCACTCCTCACCGTGACCAGACCACCACCCAGTCCACTCCCTCCAAAATTTAGCTTTACACTTGACACTTTGTTTATGATTTTTCTCACGTACAGCATTGAATGTGAATGTTGACATAGTCACACCTCTCTCTTCCATTGTTGCCTCCTCGTACCCACTGTTAATTATCACCTCTCTAATTCAAGCAATCACTCATAAATTCTCACCACTGCTGATTTCTTCTTGTCGTTGTTAGCGTTATCAACTGTCTAAAACTCCATTGGTTATCCAAATCTCAAAAAGAGGGAACCCTCAATAATCTCTCTTAGTCTAGGAATATTTGATGACATCTCAATTTGAGAAGGTAAGTTTAATTCAGTTTTGAGTTTAGGTTTAAGTAATGATTCGGTTTAAGGTTCTATTTTCTTTGTTCTTGCTCTTTTATGGTCCATTTTAATATCTAAGTTTAGATTCGATTTCAAGATTCTACATTTCGGTTCTTGCTCTTTTATATCTTACTTAAGGTTCAAGTTTGGATTCTAGTTTAGGTTAATCCGTTAACATATGATGATTTAGGATTCAATTTAGTCTTTATTTTTTATGGTTGATTTGAGGTTAAGGATTGGATTTATTTTGAATTGATGATGATAGGATTGATTTAAGGTATTGTTTAAGTTGGCATATTCCTGTGTGATGATTTAAGATTGGATTTAGGCTTTAACTGGGACGTGACGTGTTAGAACGCAAAACCGCGTGATTCATTCAAATCAAGGCTGGCCCCAAAAATCCAAACCACCATTCCATTGTCGCAACAGAGAGATAGAGGCAGCAACAATTTTCTATTTTTTGCCGTCAACTCCATTTACATTCCCTCTGTATCTTCCTTCCTTTTTGTGAAAAGCTATTTCCTCTTCCACCGAAAACCCTAAACCTCCTTCAAACATCATATTTCTGGCATCGGTATTGGCCGATTCGATCAAGATCGTCTCGATTTTGATCAGCCAAACCCTCGATGCGATGTCGAATTCGGATAACAAGTATGAAATCGCCGCCGGGAAGCCGAAGCCGGCGCTGTTCAACCGGTCGGTGACGCTCCACACCACCACGCCGATCCCCAAACCGTTCCACCAGCCTCAGCCGGTCCTCGAGCGCTCCGGCTCCATGAAGAAGCTCTACGAATTGGCCAACACCTCCATCAAAGGGAAGGTGAAGAAGCTCTGCAGCATATTCGAATCGCCCCACGGCGGCGACGATCCGCCACCGGCGAGGCTCAAATCGGCGAAATCGATGGTCCCGGAGCGCGTGCCGTGTGTGTACAACCGGAACACGTCGATCAGGCTCAAGGGGACCGAGGACAGGATCGTGGTGTACCTGACGAGCCTGAGGGGGGTGAGGAGGACCTACGAGGACTGCCGGGCCGTGATGATGATCTTCAGAGGGTTTAGGGTTTGGGTCGACGAGCGCGACATCTGCATGGACGCCGCCTTCAAGAGGGAATTGCAATGCGTGCTGCTCCAGAAAAATGTGAGCTTGCCCCAGGTGTTCATCAGAGGAAAGCACATTGGAGGAGCTGAAGCTATCAAGCACCTCTTCGAAATCGGCGAGTTGAGCAAGCTTCTTGAAGGGTTCCCCGTCCTGAAGCCCGGGGTCATCTGCGATGCCTGCGGGGATATCAGGTTTGTGCCCTGCACCAATTGTAGTGGGAGCAGGAAGTTTTACGATGAAGATGAAGAGCTGGTGATAAGGTGTTGGGTATGCAATGAGAACGGATTGATTCAGTGCCCAGAATGTGAAGGTTGATTTGGAAATGGACTAGCTGGTTCAGTGTGTATGTATCCTTATAGATTCCTATTCCTTGTGTGGATAAATAATTTTCTCAGGAGTCTATTCAATATCGATGTGAGTATATGCCTGGTTTGGATCCAGATGAAGCCCTCCATTTTCAGTATTGATGGGTTCTTTTCTGAAAATGGATCATTTGTGGAGAGCTCATATTCATATTCCAGCCCCCAAATGGACGGACAATGATTTGAAATTGTTGTGTCAATGACAATATTGCAAAATTTGTTGGGGGTATGTATTATTACATTACCACCTGAGAATGTGAATATCTTTTTCATGCATGCAAACCATATTTGCATGCTTGCATGCACGTGTTTGTTTAATAAGCTGAATTCTGTTATTGAAGGGTTCATTATATATATTACACATTTCGTGTTTTGGCTTCTGTAGTGCTGGCTGCCATATGTATGCTAAGGTATGGAGTATCATTTATCGGGTTTGCAGTCATTGAGTTTTTACTATGCTACAATGGATTTGAAATGAGGGATTGTAGTTTCTTCAAGAGATTTGGTATGGGAATGTAGTTTCTTCAAGGGATTTGGTATGGTTGATTTCTGTGTCAAGTTGAAAATTCTCCATTCATAATGGCATTGGAGATTGTTATGTTAACTTTGTGCGACATATGGGAAATTGCATTGTTTGATGTTCTCAAGTTGCAAGTATACATTCCTAGTCCTGTGGATTGGTTTGCACCTGCACCAATGTTCTTATCAGCAAAATGACATTAAAAAGAGTGAGATACAAGAGGGTGACACTAGATATAAGACTCACAGGCTAAGAAAAAGGGGTTAAAAGGTGATATTAGCATAGGCAGAGCGATTTCTTCATACGCTGGAGCTGAGTGATAAACTGTTCTTCCTTTTTTTGAGCGGTCATTTCCGTAGAGTTGCAAAAAAAATTGAAGTGTCCTCGACTTCAGATTCAATTTGTTGCAAATTTTTCATTTTTGTTGTAAGATGAATTTGCAGAAACAAATAGTTTAGTAATACTCACTTCTCACAAAAAAGAAGCTAATTTGACAAAACAAACAAACCATTACACCCGTATGGAAGTAACTTATCAACTGTTTTTTAATGAAATTAATCAAAATACCAGAATCATATTGATTCTTACCTCAAAATATAGCTTTGTCAGCCATGCCATTCGGATATATTCCGGCTTAGGGGTTTAGGAATGTGCTTCTCAAGTATAAGCAATGTCAACACAGGTAAAAAAAGGGAAATAGATACTAGGAAAGAAGCTGTGGAAAATGATCAAAGTAGAATCTTTACATTTTTCTTCAAGGTAGCTACAAAACTGTACAATCAGAATAATCTAAAATTGACATTTGTGTCAGTGTGCTTGATCAGGAAGATACATACATATTTAACCACAAAAAATCTTCTTGCAAGCTAGAATCATAAAAGTCTATGTTCTTGTATAAACTTAGCGGCCATCCTCAGACCAAAAACAAGGATATCAGCAGCAAACATCACACGAAATGGGCAGATAGCTGTAACAGAACACAACTAATTGATTTCCAGAATCAGTTGCCTCGTATTTGGTGGCTACTGAGTAAGAGGAACACATTCTAGCTCGATCTCTATCACACCCCTCTCAACGTTTTGCAGCTTAAGAGAGACGTCCTGTTTTACCTGGCCGTCTACCATGGTGATAACGCTGTCTTTTACAAGGGTATTGTCTTTTCCGGCCACCCACTTCCCAAGCTGTGTTGCTTCATCTATTGATGATTTCTCAAAGGCTTTTGCTGCAGTCACCAGAGGTTGAATGTCAATCTCTGCCTCCCCCATAAAATCGTCAGTTGAGAATGTATCTTTGTCATACACAACCTGCAAATCACCAGAACCGGAATATAAACTTGTTGACATAAATATGTTGAAAATGGATCCAGATTATACGTACGCACAGAAGTACTACCAAGACTACTAGCAGGTAGCTTTCAATAACTAATCCTGATTCAGAAAATAGCTATGTCCAAACAAAATGTTAGATGACTGTGATTGAAGCAAGTATTGTTGATCTAGAATAATCCTAATTACTAGGTACTTACGCGTGCAAAGAGCTGATCCTTACATGCTATGCGGTGAATTTACCATCTAGGTACCTTTATAAGAAGAGGCTGCGCGACGGTAAAATCAAATTTCATTATTTGTGGCATCTGTAAGCAAAATATTTAATGTGGAGAGTGGACATGTTTGCCCTTCTTGTAAGATATTATGTTCGTGTCAAATTGCTGCCTTTATACTTCATAGCAGCCCATGGGGCCTACGTCTAAAATTCTACCATTACAACTATGGCATAACCAGTTATCTGATATTTAGGCCTATTTCTCTATAGATACCTTCCTCACTGAGACTAAAAATATCACCAGTAATGATTGAACCGCAAATGGTCACTCGTGGGCTTGTTGGAAAAGTCAGTAAGTGTGAAGGCAGTAGTGTGACCATGACCAATTGAAAAAACAAAATACTTTGATCAATGAAGGAAGCATACTCAATCCAAAACGTTAACTTCAGAATATGAGCCTAAGTTGTGGCTAAGCTATATCATCTTTCAGAGTTTCTATAAATGATCAGCACATTAAAAGATAAAGTGATGTGTCTCTCTGGCATGAAATAAGAAATGCAAAATTATTACCAAGTATGTGTAGAAGGCTGTTATCAAAATAGGATTCATATGAAATTCAAATACAGAAGGCGCAGGTGTGCTAATGAAATCATTGCTCTGATCATGCGTGTTTCACATTATAATCTTGGATTAAAAGGTCTAGCTTACCACTTTTAAGGGCGGAATGTTTTCAGGAATAGACAGCATAAGACTTTCATTCCAGACAGGATTCAGGCTGCTCTTTATGACACGCGTCCTCACTGTCTGTAACAAGAATTAAGCAACAATATGTTCATTCCATGTCTTTTTTTTCAAGAGAATTCTCAAAATAAAACATAGAAGTAATGGTATAGAGATTTTATTAGAAGGGGTTACCTGGTGACCCAGTGCAAGAACGACATAAGGGTCGCTACTGATCATGTCCCGGATTGCGAGGTTAGTACCTCTGACCACAATCACCTTTATTAACCCAACAAATTCAATCATACCTGCCTGCAGAAAATGATTTTGAAACAGTAAAATTTAGTTACCATATTTTAAGTGAAAATTCTACCTTGATTCAGATTTTTGTCTGCACCATTTCTTGATTTATTTGCAAATTATACTATAATACTGTTAAAAAGCTCAAGTTCAATAAAACATATTATTGAACTGCCTTTAAGACTATGCAGGCAAGTCCAATGCCACTTGCACTTTGACATGATATTTTTGGGCTCAAAAGTATAAAACTATAATAAGAAAATATACAAGTAAACCTGACATAATTTACTGATGAAATTGTGATAAATGTGATGTTTTCTGGTCTATTTGACAAGTATACATCTTTGTTCTTTATTCAACCAAACAATATGATAAACAAAATACTATGAACCGATTTTGTTCATGTATTTAATACCCAAAAGGAAATACTGTTTCTCAAACTAAATATAGTTACCATAGAAGAACTCTTCTTAGCACTCTTGGGATCTGATTCTTTCCTACTCCAGCTATTACGAAATGCAAACCCCATACGGTGCCTTGTAGGTTGTTTCTCAATTTTCCTATCTTGGATAGAGTTATTGCTCTGGGGAGCTGGTACATTTCTACCAGGATGTGGTGGGAAGGGGCAGGCAAGTGAATCATCTGGCTGTACAAACTGTAGCAGCTCGTATTTTCTCCTGATTATTCAGAAAGAAGATCTCCGATTTAGAATGCCATAGTATTTCTGAGAATCATGAGGTTATATTTTTAACTAATTGAATATTCAAAAAAGTAGATCTCTGGTTTAGGATGGAATACAAGCATTACCGAATGAATTCACTGCGCTCCTCATTAGAGGAATCTGGCTTCAGCTTTTTTATATTTTCTGGTATGTGAGCCTCGTACTTCAAGTTTGCTACAGTATTTCCACCCATCTCCTCAAACATGTCGACTTGTTCATCAGTCCATTCATCGAGCTTTGTTGACAGGACCTGAACCATAATTCAAGATCAAACAAAAAAAAATCATTAGATAATTCAAATGTACGAGTCTCATTCAACAAACAAGTATCAAGGCTACACTAAAAATGTAACTTCAGAGATCAGATTCACCTAGAAAACACATAAACTGGACCATTAATAATTTTCCTTCTGAATATTTCTCAGTCCTAATGTTTTGGCCCCATTAACAGTCATAAATAGCTGCATTTTTTTCAATAATCATCTACAAAACGAACTTCTTTGATCTTTATCTGATCAGGTCCATACCTCTCCTATATCTAAATAATCATATCTTGAAAGATGGCACAAACGACAACAACATATATGCCAGGATGAGGCTTCTGAGCAATGGTCCATTTCTAGACACTAATCCATTAGGTATCTTCATCATTTGAATTTTCTAGAATATGGTAGTTTCCTTCTTGATTAATAACTGTGGGGCCGTCCACTGTCAAAATGTTGAATGCCATTACAGCGTCACATAATCTCTAACTACAAAATTTGATTCTATATAGTACGAATTATAGTATTGAAACTGTACCTTTGATATGTGCACCCCAAGGCTTCTATGCATACCAGAACACTTTATACAAATGAACACTCCAAATGTTATTGATCTGATATCAATAAAAGGTATGGTTATTGCGAATTGCAAATAAACAATTTCTGAGAAATTAGTTGTGCAAGACAAAAAAAAATACTATGAATTTGAATTCAAGGATGTTCAGAAAATTAGGTTTTCCTCATTTTAATCTTAGAATGGAGAATTATCCAAAGTGTGCCCCCAGAATTATGTTGCTTAAATAAAAATCATAACAAATGTACTTGTGTGTGCTACATTTCTCTAGAGAAAAGGTTAAAGCATGAGGAAAACAAGTTTCATTGGAAGAAAAATGTTTAAAAATGTAGGAGGGAGAGAGAGAGAGAGAACTCAAGCCAACTAATTTCTATAGATGGTAAGGGCATCCTCAAAACTAATTTCTATAGATGGTAAGGGCATCCTCAAAATACCAACAAACGGAGAACTTCCACGGTGAAACTGACTGCCTTTGATGTACTAGAACAGTAAACGCTACGAACATGGGAACCAAAGTAGTGGAATAGGTTCTTAATGTATCATTAGAAGAAAGAGTGCAGTAACCAAAAACCAGAATGCTAGTAGGTCACTACAGATAAAGTTACCCCAATAATTTGGCCATGTAAACTGAAAGTAAATTACATGTTGATTCTCCTGCAAACATTATTACATGATAACAATAATTCTAGATCAATTCAAACAAGATACTTACGCCCATTTTGGTTCCGGAGAACTACAATCTGCACAGAACTTATTACCATCAAAATGTAGCAGCTGTGCTAGTCTTTTACGTGGATCTGATAAATGGAAAATAGGAATTAGAGAAAAGCAACAAGTTTACATCATAGCTCTTGCGAAATCTCACTCCTCAAATAAGAAATTGAGAGTAGTGTATCCGTTAAAATTTGGATACAACCAATTCACACCAAGAAGAAAACATTCATCGAAACTTTACGGCACATTGGGAAGCATGTCATGATCAGGTATTAACAGTTGTTATTTAACGGAAATAATCTTATCTGTATAATGGCATTATTGAAGCCTATTGAATTTCTAGAATATAATTGGTATTATTGATGAATAACTTGATTAAGAATTACAATAGGTGGTTCCTTTATATAGGGAACAATAGGAAATAAACCAAACTAGAAAACATAATACGAATAGGAAACCCTAATTTAATCAACTATTCTAACACTCCCCCTCACGTGCACGCCGTAAAACACAAGTATTGCACGTGAAGCAAGAATAATAGAAAAGCAAACATAACCGTGCAACTACGTCGACTATTGACGGTGCAAAACATCTTCAATCATGCCGATTTTACGGTCATGAGAACAAGTGATTTTTAAGAATAATCACCAAAACTTTCAAGCAACTACTCACATAATGACGATGCAGCAACTCGTTGCATAGCAACGGTGCATGGTATTTTAGGATTAATCATCAAACTTTTCAAGCAACTACGTCATACAATGACGGTGCAGCAACTACGTCGCATAAGACGGTGCAAAGGTGATTTTTAAGAAGAATCACTAAACTTCTCAAGCAACTACGACGGTGCGAAACTCAACAAAATCAGTGGAGCAAAAAACTTGGAGAACAAGCATCGAAGACTTGTGGCGGCGCGTGAGACTCACGCGCAGACCGGGGGACAACAAAACGGCTGGACCTGAGCTGCAGAAGCTTCACTTGTGGGCGGTGAGTACAGAAAACTCCTCGGACTGCTTGAATGAGAAACAGATCTGGAAACACTGATGAACGGTGCGTATGAACAGTACTGACGTGAATAGTGACGATGAACAGTATCGCATGAATAGTGACGATGAACAGTATCGCGTGAATAGTGTGCGATAAACAGTAATTCGAAAAAAAATATTAAAAAAGAACAACGGAACAATAATGCCTCGCCCACCCGCCAAAACATAATTAGCGAGTGGGCAAAGCCACACAGCTAGGATCGGATGTAACCTGCCTCTGGTACTATGTTGAATTTCTAGAATATAATTGTTATTATTGATGAATAACTTGATTAAGAATTACAATAGGTGGCTCCTTTATATAGGCAACAATAGGAAATAAACCAAACTAGTAAACATAGTACGAATAAGAAACTCTAATTTAATTAACTATTCTAACAAAGCCCTTTAATAGTTTCTCACAGATGATTAAATGTTTACTCTCAAATTTTGTGCATATGCAATGTAGCGGCATATGTTAGTAATTGCACTATAACTGCTAGACCATGAACTTAATTACAATGTAAACAGTGTCTCAAATATGCAGTCATTGTAAATCAGAGGTTTAAGCTGCAACAATTAACTTCCATCAACCAACTACCTCTTCAGTAAATATCCTATGCAGTATAACAACTTATCTATCGATTCATAAACCAAAATATGAAGAATGAAGTAAAAGTGACAACTAAACGTATCATACTGTTGTGATGGGCTCTTGAAAGTTCATCCCACACAAGAAAATGTGGGCAAAACTAATTAAATATTAAGGACTCAAGATATCATTATTTACATGTCAATCCAGAGAAGAAGTCCAACCTTTTCCGTCCAAGCGTATAAGATCATACAGGCTAGACCCTGAAACACAAAATTCAACAACTTCAACCAAAGTCACAAAAATGAAGATGCAATGATACTAAATTTCGCATAGTGCAAGTGTACCCATCTATAAAAAGTTGCTATAGAAATACATCATTGAAGTACAAGGCCTGTCAAGCAACAATCGTGATGAAAAACATTTGAGCGTATATAATAATGTAAGTATTCACTTAAACTCCATAAAGTGTGAAATTAATGTTCATAAATGAGATCAGTCATGAAAGTGTTCAATTAAGGTTTTAAAAATAAAAACTTGATATCGGTAGAACCAAATGGAAGATATAGAAAGAGGAGGTGGAAGTTTCAGAAGGTCCAATTTTGAAGATCATCATCTGGTTGGAAAGATGCAAACATCAGACAGATAGCCTAATTGAACTAGGCCAGATAAACATGCTTATTACTAATGGCAAAAATTCATAACATTCTGTACGACAACCCTTTGACATTAAAGCAACATAGAATCAGGATGTGAGATTCAATTCTTGAATATGTCATTGGTCTTTTGAGGGATAGGGCCGAGAGTTATTTGTATCTAACTAACAAAAAGAAGTAAGAAACTCACACAAGCAGTCACCTTTTAACATAAATCTGGCCAAAAAGGCATTGGTACAATGCCGTGCCAAAAATTGTGTAGAACAATTGAGAGTAGTGTGTTGTATAATGTTCATACCTGGGGAGTCCTTGGAATCAGTACTATTGCGATAATGACGATGTTTATCCTCTGCACTTGAGCGGTCGGTCCTCGCCTCCTCTGAGCTTCTGCGGTGGTGCCCATCCATCCTTACTACTATTCCAGACCCAACCCAGATCATCAAAAACCCATCTTCACCACCTCATCTTTGCTTATCACAATTTCCATCAACTACCCAATAACTAAACATAACGAAATCAAAACAAAATCAATTGGAATTGGATTCAAAGGAAGGTAAATTTCTTCAATAAACACATAATCATACCTAGGCGCTGAAAATTGGGATTCTGAATGGAGAATGGCTCTCACCAGCTCCTCTGCAAATCAAAAACCAAAACAAATTAGACACACAACACCGCAATTTGAATTTGAAGAGAAAAGAAGGGTTCTTACATATTGGAAATGGATTCAACTTGCTGGCGAACGATTGGAGCCGCGATGAACATCAATTTTGCGGGAAAGCAAAGGGAAGAAGATAGTTAATGCTTAATGATTAACCGAGCATCAATTGTTTTTTTTTCAAATGTTGTTGATTTGTTTACTTGTGATTTTGTTGAATGATGGAATTGGGGAGTGGCCTAATTGAATTGATTGTTGGAATTGCGGGAATATAGGTACACCTAACATTTGCTCTTTCCTTTATTGCGCGTGCACGTCCTAGTATTTTATCGGATTTAGGTGTACCACTCGTAACTATCAATTTTTATGGATAAAGTTCACAACACTAACTTTAATTTTGTTGTCCTCTCCATTAATTTATATGGAAATAGTTCTATTTGCTCTTGTAGTAGTCACCTTACTTTTCACTATTATTATTATTATTAGGGATAATTACACTTTACCCTTACTAAAATGATCACTTTTACGTTTTACTACAATTAAAAAAAAAATTTACATTTTACTATCGCTAATTGCGTTTTTTTACACTTTACCATAACGGTGTTAGATTTTGGATAAAAATTTTCATTTTATAACAAAAATACCAAAATATCTTTAGGTTTTTTTTTCCTAACTAAGATCAACCTCCACTCAAATCTGGTCAGACCCGGTTTAATTATTAATAATTCAAATAATATTAATTAATAATTAAAATAATAGTATTTATTAATAATATATTAAAACTTTCGAATTACATTACTCTCTCATACGACTCCATTTCAGGCTCATAGTGTATCAAATCGAAGAGAATCGAAAGATCAACAACTTTAATGAAAGATTTATTTATTAATACTTAATATTATTTTGATATTTAATAATTAAAAATATTAATTATCAATAATATATTGAATTATTAATAATATGGTGAAACTTTCGAATGACATAACTCACTCATACGAGCTTTGTTTCGGGCTCATAATATATCAAATCAAATAGAATCATAAGTTCAACAATTTCGAAGAAATGAGTTTTTGTCTAAAATTCCATCCAACGACAACAAGTTTTTTAATCTTTAAAAAAATTCGTCCAACATTTACCAGTGTTAGAGCAAAATGTTAAAAAAAATTATTAATAATTAATTATTTATATTTTTGGTAATAATTATTTATCACGTAAAATTAAATAAATTATTAATAATATATAGACAAATAATTCTTTCTTCAAAGTTGTTGACTTCCAATTCTCTTTGATTTGATATAATATATGAGCCCGAAACAAAACTCGTACGAGAGAGTTATGTTATTTTGAAAGTTTCAATATATTATAAATTATTATTATTATTATTTATAATTAGTATTATTATTACTATTAATTGATATTATTTTAATTATTAATAATTAATTTACTTTTAATTTTAATTATTGATAATTTATGATTGAAAAAATGATTTACTTTTATTTTTATTAAATAATTATAATTAATAATAATAATAAATTATTTTTTATTAATAAATATAAATTATATATTATTAATAAATATTATAATTTGATGAAAATGGCATCAATTTGAAATTTTGATGATTAATTGAGGGCAATTTCGACTTTTCATACAACATGAAAATTTTCCATCCAAAATCTAACACCGTTAGTGTAAAGTGTAAAAAATACGCAATTAGCTGTTGTAAAATGTAAACTTTTTTTTTAGTTGTAGTAAAATGTAAAATCGGTCATTTTAGCATGGGCAAAGTGTAATTATCCCTTATTATTATTATTATTATATAACGGGGGCGATTAGTGTACAACTAATTATTGTTTTACAAAATGTCGAACTGTTCCTGACTAATGAATTATTGTTTAAACGATCAAGATTGAAAGAGTTTAGAATTTGTTTAGTTATTCTATATTTCTCATAGTTATCATCAATAACTGGGAAAGGGGTATTTTGGTAAAAGCAAGTAGTAACTTACTTGAGCACGAGTTTAAAACGGCCCGTTGTAGTTGGGTTTAAAAAACTCACACGTGTTAAAGTGAATTGATTATCATTTGGCCCAACTTGTATAGATGATAGTCATTACAATGTTTTCTTTTATAATTAAGAACTGGGAGTAGAAAGAGGGAGAAGTATTTAGTAAGGGGACTACAGAGAAGTGTTGGGGCTGAAGATGGCGATCCATAAGAGAGGTCCTCGCCTCTAAGTTAGATTTGAATATGAACACAATCGGTCATGTTTGGTGCATGGTCTTCCCCTTGGTCGAATGACGTGTTCCTCTCTCTTGCCAAAGCCTCTTAATTAGATTGGAACACGAACACAATCGGTCTAGCGCTTGAAACTAGTGAATCGATCAATGTCAACACCAAACTAAAACTGATAGTATGTTATAAGTATGGTCAATGCCGATTCTAACAATGACAAATCCGAAGGCTCTAGTTGATAAATCATGGGTAGGGGAGGTGAAACGCCTCATGCTTTCCTCTAGTTTAGAGGGAGTGTCATGAAATGGTTGATACTTGTCAAAGAGGGTGTTAGGTACTAGGAATGTCAATGGAACGGGTTCGGAGCGGATTTTATGATTCCATCGCCATCCTAATTTCAAGCACCTTGCCCCATCCCCGTCTCATTCTCTGAGTTTTACCCATTTTCCCTGCCCCAAATCCTGCCTGGATGAGGATGAGGATTGAACATAACTCAAAATTGTAAGAATTTACTTGTAGAAAAACAATTCTCAATCATAACAATCTAAATTATGGTTACAAAATCTTATAGACAAAAGAAAGTAGAGCCGCTAAAAATGACAAAATGTATGAAAAATATGCGAAAACAACTCCAACTCCAACCAATAAAGCGTTAAAATTCAAAGTGAAAACAAATCCAACAAACAAGTTGATAAACTCCAACAAAAAAATATCTATATTTCATATTCCCTATAATATATTTTAACAAGATATTTTGATAACAATATTTAATGTTTTTAAATACATATTGGGTATGTTCAGGCCGCGGAATACTTACCCCAACCCAGTTTTTAAATTCCCAGTTTGTTACCTCGTTCCCCTCCGCATTCCTCGAAATTGTTGCCACGCCCCGAACCCAAATGGGTCAGGGCCATCGAATCCCCGCGGGTACAGATTTTTTTGTAAGCCCTATTAGGTACCACATTTAAAAGATGTGAATTTGTTTACCAAATTAAATAATAGTCTTAGCTTTCGCTTATCAACTTAAGTTTTAGGAGGGTTGAGATTTTAACATGGTGTTAGAGTTTGATTGGATTTTGACATAACTTCTATAACATTTGTTACGAGCCTTAGGCTCATGTCGATCAGAAGTTGTTCGCGCCCGTCTATAAATTTGTTTACCAATTTAAATAACACCAGCCTTCAACTATTCTTAAACTATTAAGTGGGTCGAGGTTGATGGATATTTTCTTTCTTTACACGAAGTTGTTCGGGCATCATGCACCTCTCCATGTATTCAACAATTGAAATGCTGAAACACTTACATATTTTTATTTACAAAGAAAGACAAATCATAACCTTTTTTATGTTAAAACCCGAAATACGGAAACAAATCCATGATTTAATTGTACATGTATGCAGAATAACAAGAAAGGATATGAAAAAGGAGAAAAATGAATATGAATTAAAGAAGGCTATTGATATTGACCATTACAGTTCATAAGGAGATGGTGTGAAGGCGATGGATGGGTAGAGGATGGAGCAGAGGTGATCCGAGGGCAGGTTTACAGGCCCGTCTTCCCCAACGCTCCATATTGGTGAGCCGCAGCATGTCCTGGTCGGATAGTATATGCACCTCGGGATCAATAACTCGTCGTGGTCAACAATGTGCGTGGTATCCGGATAATATATGCACCCGGGGACCACTTTATCGGGGCTGCCCGTATTTGGGTAGTATATACACCCGGGGATCAATTCGTTGCGGCCATCGCTAAGTATTGAGATGAAAGTGAGGTCATCTTGAAGAAGCAAGCAGGAGTTCCCCAATGATTCGAGTGGCGTCCACTCCTTGGTGCGTGTGTCTATTTTGAATATGCCAATGTAATAGTCCGAGTATTTAACAACCATACACAGCTCCCCTCCAAATTCCAAGAGATGGTATCTCTCCCTGTCGCGGAGGAAACCCAAATCATGATCATGATCACCATCGGGGTCGTCTAGTTGTGCTAATGGTGCTAGAGGCTCGTGTGGGAATGCTGACAAGTCCAAAACTCCAAGGCCGCCACATGGACCCAGAACGTACAATTTCCCGTTGAAATATATGAAATCTTTGACACTAAAACCGGTATTGATTAGGGACCAGGCAGAGGAGTCGGAACCTGGCTTGGCGAATGCTAACTTGCCAGCTTGGTAATTGATAACGACGAAGCAATTGGAGTCGGCGGGGCTGGCGGTGAGAATAGCCTTGAAAACGCAGAATTGGGAATAGTGGCGTGTGTAGAAGGCTTGTTTGGGGTCGGGGAGAGGGATGGTCGTCCGTGAAATGGGGTTGAAGAGGTTGATGGTGGCTTCGGAGACGTTCACGCGAACGCGGTAAGTGATGAGCCAGCCGAAGGGAGAGCCGTAGACGTTGGAGCCTCTGATATCGGGCAAGTGGATCTGGAAGTGGTTGGGCCTGGTTCTGGTGAAGCTGTAAAAGGACCGCTCGGCCGTGTTGTTGCTGTAGGAAATAGGCATAAGCCAGGGGGTGAGACGGTGGAGCCGAGCTCTGGACCGCTTCGCAGCGGACCGCCAACCTCGACACACGGAGGCCACCGCCATGTGATCTTCCACGGAACTCAGTTCCGATGCAATCAAACCTAAAACGTCTGCCGGAACGCCGGACCAATCGGAGCGCTTTCTCTTTCCGATGGTTGCCATTCCCAGTATACACTACCTATACCTCACCACCCTCCTCTTTATATACACCATAAATCCTAAACTCAATACAATTTGGATTCCTTCTTTACCTCAGTTGGGCTTTTTGCCTTTTGGGCTTCACTTATCTATTCCCCCTCTCAATTACCGGCAGATTCAGACACGGAAAAGTCTCACTCCAACCATTGGATAATCATTTGCCTTCATCATCTCCAACAAAGAATGAAATTAGAAATACAAAATATTATCTTCTTCATGTAAAATTTTACCCCAATTTTGAATATGTCTCTTCTTAAATTATTGTATACACAAAATCTACATAACATGATCAGAAGAGCTATCTAATTTAGTGGTAGGCGACTCTTACTTGACATCTTTTTTCTCATTTTATTTGCTTATTGTCAATTTATATTGTTGATTATAATTCTTTTTATTAATCTTTTTTATTCTAATTTATTAATTATTTGTGATGAGTTTGAGCGTAAGGTTGAGTCATTTGATGAACAAGTCATCCTCAATCTATTTGAGTTTTCAAAGTTGGGTCATTTGATAAACGAGTCATCCCCAACTTATTCGCGTTTGTGAGACTCGAGAACCGATTCACTTTGTATTTATATACATGGAAGATTCGAACTCCATTAGAAATAAGCAATCAAGTTTAAATTAGTTTTTGTTTTATGCATTTAATAATTATTTTATTATAAAAATTAAATTAAACTTTGAGTATGAAATTTTGTTCCCTTGAAAATTTTCTGCATCTGTCATTGAGCAGGAGAAGAGGATTGGTTACTAATAATGGCTATAGGTATTGAATTCGATTATGCCAACAATTGTCCTTAACTTCATATATTGGAAGATAGATGATTAGCAGTAAAGTATTTATTGCTAAATATTATTTCAAAATCTAGATGATATCTTAGTACCGACTGATATCATGACTATAATCATATTTCAAAGATAAGACTAAAGGCTCAACCAAAATTCTAAACTAAGACAAGGTGTGATTTTGTTCTCTTATGTGAAGAAACTGCACAAAATTACCGTTAATTATACATAGGGATAATCTTAGCTAGCTAGTAGTTTGACATCATTTTCACATAACTACATTATATCTAATATATAAAAACTACGTTGAATTTGATTAATATCACCTAGCTACATTTCGTTGGTTGCTTTAAATTTTCTGTTTAGTTGGTGTTGAAAAGAATATTAGCGAAATTCTTTATTCATCTGTCTACCCATACGACTAAAGAAATAAAACGAACGAATAAAAGGGTTGAAAGGAGTTAGACTCCTCATTTGTTCTCTTGCTAACTTATTGCTGAATTCGAACAGACGCGCGAGAGGAGAGCGAGAGGAAGATGAATCAGAAACAGTTGAAGAAGACGAAAGAATCGACGAACATGGATGAGGTGAGTTATTGTTTCATTTAGGGCTTTTATACTGAAAGTCTTAAAAAAAATTGGGGTTTATGATTTTCAATTAGGGTTAATGGTGTTATTATTATAATTTCGACATTTTGTATTGCAGAAGTGAGTTAATATTTCCATTAAAGTTTCGTGTAGTGAAAAATGAAAATATTTGTAGGGGTTTTTTATTTTCGATTTTGGTTTAGAGTTAGTGGGGTTTTTTAATTTTAACTTTTTAATTATTTTATTTGTAGGGGTTTTTTAATTTTAACTTTTTAATTATTTTATTTGTTAACTTAAAAAGATAAATTTACCCTCAATTTATTAGTTTAATTCATTATTCAAATATAAGAAAAATAGTCATTTCATAATTTTCTAAATAGTTATATAAGTTTAAAAATTATACATCAAGGACATTTTTGTCACTAAAATTACGGTATTGTTATCTTTAATAAAAGTTGACCTAAATGTCGCTAAAAATTTCTTGAGATACTTGAAACGAAAATTTTAAAGTTAGGGTACTGATAAACGTCAAATTTAAGCTAAATATTAGTCTCATTTTATAAACAAGCTAAACTCGAGCCTAATTTTTCGAGAATTGATAGACTCGGAGTATGATATGTTAAGATTTAATTTAATTGATATATTTATACATAATTTTTAATTTTTAATCATATTTTTTAGTAAAAATTAGATAAGTTGAACAAGATTCAAGCTTGAATAATTTTAGAAATAAACTCGAGTTTAAATATAGGGTTAAAGACACTAGCCTAAAACATACATTTTTTAATATTGATACACCCAAGTTTAAAATTGACGTTTTCACATACCCAAATTGTTATTTTTCCATTATGTTACAGTGTCAAAAAATAAATTATTTATTTATTAGATTTTAACATTTGTTTCTTAAATGACAAAAATACTTATTATTCATTTTATTTCATTATAAAGTAACTTAAATACCTTTCTTTTCATTTCAAATTTTTGAACAAATGTCATTACGAGATATGCAATCCGAAGTAAGGTTGGCTTTACATCGGTAAATTATCTCGATTAATCAATTTTCAAAATAATTATCTTTTAAGGAACTTTATATGAATATGTCATTACTATGAATATGGTTGCCCGGTGAGTTTCACCAAAAAAAACATGTTCCATGTCTGATGTTGATCCATTTATTGAAATATTTGATTTGACTGAGTGTGAATGGTGGTCAGACATGAGAATGGAGCTTTGAAAAAGAACACATTAATCTTATTTTTTTCGTGGCTTAACCCTTGCTTTAATATTAGGTCATAAATTTGATATGAGCCGTGATTTTTTCAAAATATGATGTGTGAACTCTAATTTGGCACGTTGACCCCTTGGATATATAAAAGGCTAACCGTACCATTGGACTAGCTTATTAGCTATGAGTTTAACGAGTTTTTCTTCAACCTCCAACGGCATGAAGATCTGCACAATTTTCAGTTGCAAAATTTTGGCTATATAACACCGTTTCGAACAATTTTAAAACCAAAATTTCTGAAATATTATTACCTTCATATTCAATTTTTGGCTTAAGTATGAAATTGATAAAAAAAAACACAAAAATGAGATTTGTTCATTGTTTCCATCCCATACCCTACACCTAATCGAATATGGTTATGGTACAGTGCTCACGATGATTGTTCTGTGAGATATCTGTCGGGATTTATATAGGTTGTGTATCCAATTGAAGAAATATTCTAACTTGTGTAGACTCGTCGTGTGGCTCAACATACTCGTCATATACACCTCGGCTTTAGTGATTTCGACGTCAGACACAGAACCAGACTGAGGGTCTCTTTGTGATCCAAGCAAGACACAAACAAAAGGAGGTGTGAGGAGATCCAAAAATTGACTGATTTTGAATTGAAGCTTTCATCACCCAAAAAACAATATTGTACAGTGGTACTTTATGGAAATTTTAAAGATTAATGAACGACATTTCAGTCTTTTATAAAATAGTTAAAACTCCGTTAAAGACAGAATGAAAAAAAGTAGGAAAAATTCCACATAACTATCTTGAACTATATAATTTTTTCACTTAAATACCCATAAAATAAAACTGGCTTGTGAACACCCTGAACTTGCCTATCGTGACACTTCAACTGGATGGTGTTAAATTGCTGGCGAAAAATCTAAAATAACCTCAACTAATTATTAAATTTTTAAAAATTTGTCATTTGCTCATTCCCTTTCATATTTTATTTTCTCTATCTTAAAGGCTCTTATGATCCATAGTTGATGTAGTACTTTTGGGAAAGAGTATAAGTAAAATAAAAAACACAGAGATGAGCAGTAAAATAAATTGGAAGTATCCATGGATGACAATTCAAGAGAAGCTCAACAGCCACATTGTTGACTTGTCAGTTATAAAGTCAAGGAGTTCCTATTTACGAATCAACCACTTGATTACAAAAATGGATTCAAATTTGCAAATCCATGCCTTGATAATTTTCGAATAGAAATGAGAAACAAACACATCTAATTCAATGAAAAACAAACACATTCCATAATCTTTAAATAAAAAAATTTCTAAATGAACAACAATCTCAAACCTCCATTCAACAAACACGTCTCAATTTTGTAAATGAATAACACACTCAAAATTGAGTCCTTCGGTGGCGATTCAAGGCGCGTTGCCTATCTCGGGTCGCAGAACTCGGCCCCGATGGTAGAGATGGGACGAGGATGAACTAGGGTTCGGGTAGAGACGAGCGGGCGCCCTCTACCCTATTCGTCCAAGGCGCTCTAACCACATCCGGAACAGAGCTAGTAGAACTCGGCACGTGCTTGATCTCTGTGGCAGAATCGGTCGAGCTTGATGGGCAGAACTCGGTTTGGACAGTCTCCGTTTGGATCGAGCAAGCTTGGCCGAAACTCGATTCGGACGGCAGAATCGAGCGAGCTTGAGCTCCTATTTAACCTGAGATTCATGGCCTTCCTCGGCGCCATCGATATCGTCCACGGTAACTCCGCCCCCTCCGCCCTACCACATCTGCTCCTCCAAATCGCGCCATGTCCCGATCCTCTTGAGCCCTACCTTAAAATCCCCCAAGAGCCCAGACATGAATGTACGAGCTCAGCCATGGATGTTCAAACAAAAAACATACACAAATAGAAAAGGGTAATTTTGGGATTTTCACATAAAAGAACACTCACATTCTGGTCATGTGACCAAAAATTAACACTATTAGATTGAAGTGCCACGTAAGGTAAGTTTAGGGTGTTCACAAACTAATTTTATTTTCGGGAGTAGTTAAGTGAAAATTTGGTATATCACATTGTAGTTATCTGAAATTTTCCCAAAAAGGTAAATTGAGTGCGCGGAAAAAATAAATTCAACTTGAGTGTGTCAATGTTAAAAAACGTGAATGTAAATCAAGTAACTTTTTTAGTCGAGAATATTTGAGTTGAATGTTAAGACTTTGTTAATAACAAGACTTGCACCAATGACCTCAAGGATGAAAAGACAATTATATTTTTCACCACTCAAATACAATAAACATTTAGTAATGAGAAAATTACACAAAACTCCGATAAACTAAACAATTTTTGCATAAAACCACGGTAAAGAAAATGCTAATTATCACAAGGTTAATTATACATTGCATGGAATCACACTAAACAAAATAATGCTAGTAATCACCACGGTTAAACTTTTATTTTTGCATTATTGGTTAAAATTACCAAAAACATCACAGTTTGGTATCGTGTGATTGATGTGTGACTGCAATTTTTTTTAACATCAAATGTTCTTATTCTGGATAATAAAACTAGAAGTTAAAACTTAATGGGGGTAACGTCATCTTCCTTACATAAATTTAGAATTCATCTCTAGCGAGGGTACTGAAGTTGTGGCATCAAATTGGTACATGAGCAACTGATAGGAGTATTTTTGACCTCGTTTCGTCCCATTTGGGTACATTTTACCCTTATTTTACGTCTCTTTTATATCATGGGTAATGTGAGTGAATATTACAGATTTTGAGCTATTTTAGACCATTTTTCAAGACAAATTCAATACTGCCCCATGGCTATCAACTTGGGCCTTGAAGCCCAACGATTTAGCCCAAAACCCTATCACCCTGTGGCCAAGGGCCACAGTCTGTGGCAAAGCTCTTGACGAAGTGAAGGCCATGCCCCGTGGTGAGCCCCGCGACCCTTAGCCAAAGGCATCACGTGGCCACGCCCCGTGGCCATCAACTTAGGCCTCAAAGCCTAACGATTCCAGCCCAAACCCACTTCAAAAAGTGCAGAGTCACGCGGAGTTGTGACTGACTGGGCAAGCGAAGATTCTGACCGTGGCCGAGGGCCACGGTCCGTGGCCACCCAATTGGTCAACAAAAAAATATTGTGGACCAATCGTGAGCGAGAACCGCACGACACGAAATTTTGCGACTATTCAAGTAGTCGACGCATTTGGGGAAATCCAGTGTTGTTAAAATCGGTCAGGCGGCAGCGGGCTCAAGGGCTAGGCGGACCCAGTCAGTCTAGGCGTCGGTTCGAGCCCGAGCAGGCGGTCCAATTTTTTTTCGACTTGGTAATGATTTGAGATGGTTCAGTCCGGTTTTAGGCTTTTAGTCAGTCTAAACCATTTGTGCTCATGCAGAAAACAAAATATGTACAAACAAGAATTCAAACCAAGAACCACTTGGATGTAATACAAATGGTCTACCATTGAGCTAGTAGTATTATTGTTTAATTTGTTGTATTTCATTATATATATTTCAATTAAAAGAGAGTTGCTCTACCATTAAAATAGTATTAATAACGTAACATTGTTTTAAAATATACTCAAATAATCAATCAACATATATTAAATTATAAACTTTTTATTGACAAATTGTATCAAGATTTGGGCTCGACTATAATATGATGAAGCAAGACTACATCAGACTTGTGATTCTTGTTATTAAGATTATTATATAATGATAAACTTATAAACTTAATAGTCTAATATCAACCAATTTTATTAAATAAATTATTAATTTTAACTTTACTATATTTTTATATTTTTATATGTTTAAATTATTTTTTATATAACATAATATATACTTATATTCAATACGTATATTAATTTATATTTAAGAAATACACAAATAAAAATCTGTCTAGGCCCCGCCTAGGCCCTGGAGGCCCCTGTCCGTCCGACTAGCGCCTGGCTATTTCTACAACCTTGAGGAAATATTGAATTTTAAATTAAAAATATATATTATGCATCTGCGTCTTTAAGTCAGAGAGTTCCCATGATGCTTTAGAGTCATTCCAGAGTTCCAGTAATCAAGTGGAGAAGAAGAATAAGAGGATTTACATTTTACACATGTATTGAATTCTCATGTCTGAGAATTAATTCGGGTTTTATTTTATCAATTCTTCTCTTTCCGTCGTATCAAATTTCTTTATAAATTAAATACAGTTGCATGTTTATAATTGTTCATGTTTTCAAACTGATTATAAAATTGGTTATGCATAAATATTTGTTTAACTATTAAATGAATTTAAATTTCACGTATGAATTTATTCCATTATCAATCTGTTTATTCATGAATTAAATATGAACACGAGAAACTAAATTCATTTAGGGATTTGAGGCGATGAAGTTATGAATATTATTTAGGGAAATTTAGGTAATTATTTTAATATGTTTGTTGCGCTGAGTAGGCACTACAAGAGTTTTGTGCTTGGGACGGCGGGCCAAAGGCTATAAGGCGGTGTGTTTGGTCCGAACGGACAGAAACCGTCAGTTGCAATGGCGAGGCGCACGTTACGAATTTCTGCTGAAAAACTCGGGTATGTCCTGTCAAACGTAATCCAATCTTCTCCGTCTGCTGGATGTTCGAGTGTATCATCGTCCACCCTCTCCCGCTCCCCGTGCCAACGCATCCACTCAGACGTCTCGGGTACGGCAAATAATCGCTGCAAACGCGGTGCCAATGGAAAATACCATAATGTCTTCTTTGCCACAGTCAAACTTCCAGCATATTCGTACCGACAATCTCCACATACTGGACACTCTGTGGAATATATGTACTCTTTGTAGTACAATATGCAACCGTGGTAACATGCATCATATTTCACCAACGGCAATTCTACTGACTTCAATTTCTGCTTTGCTGATGCGTAGTTCGCCACATGCGCATTGGGTTGCGGCAACTTGCTGGAAACGTACGCAGCTACATCGTCAAATGCCGTGTCTGTCATCCCCGTCTTATGTTTGATTGACAGAATTTGCAGTAGTGCGGCCAACGCTGTATCATCGCTACCATCATACAATGGTTTCTCCATCTCTGCCACCAACTGCTTGTACTTTCTCGTCGTTGCTCTAGCAGCATCAGCATCTACTTGAATCGCCATATCAGTTGCTTCTCCAAGTGGTTCAACTCTAACATCTCGCCATGGGTCTATATCATGCACGAACTGATGAACATGATCAACCACGGGACTGTGAACAGGGGAATAACGAAGACCCTGGTTACTACTCTCCCCGACTTCCCCCACTTCGCCATGTTCGGTCCATATTGTATAATATCTCATGAACCCTTTCCTAAGTAAATGTGTACAAATGATCGACATCTCGTAGAAACGAAAATTACAACATGTCGAACATGGGCACTTGAATCGATCTGGGCCGTATTGTATACCATTTTCTCTCGCAAAAATTACGAAACTGCTAACACCTCTCTTGAAAGCATTTGTTGACCTATCCATTCCCATTCACGATCGATCCATTTTTTATCTACGTTTTCAACAATCACTAATTACTAAAACGATATATATACTTACAATGATATATATACTAACAAACGATAATCACTAAATTCTATTTCGAAATAAAACGATATATATACTTACGATGATATATATACTAACAAACGATAATCACTAAATTATATTTCGAAATAAAACGATATATATACTTACAAACGATAATCACGAAATAAAACGATATATATAACAATGGACACACGTACATACCTTACAATGGACGAGAAAGTGTGAGTGACGATGTCTTCGAATTTTTGATGAGTTTATTTGCCACTACAAGTCGTATATGTGAACTCTCAATTTGTATCTCTCAACACAACAACAACTATCCAAAATCACTACCACAACACACAACATCAACTTTCTGCCATTTATAGGCAGAAAGTTGATGACTGCGCATCTACATATGTGCGCAGTCACAAGCTAAGGACTGCGCACATTCAATATGTGCGCGGTCCTTGGCAACGGTCTAATTTGCAACGGCTATACATCCGACCGTTGCCCACCAACGGGCAATTTTAGTGGATCTCTACAAACTGCGCACACAGTCTATGTGCGCAGTCCTTACCTTGTGACTGCGCACATGAGAGTGCGCAATCCTTCCGTCACGTTATGCCTGCGCACATAGACTGTGCGCAGTCGTTATAGCAAAATGGTGTAGTGAGGAAATTTTCATTATATTTGTACTTTCCAACAGTAGTATCAGAGTTTAACGTGTTTCGGTTTTTGCCCCGAATTATTTAAGCATATATGTGTGCTCGATTTGATGATCATATAGATGTATATAAATATGTGTTGTTTATATATACACGTTCTTTGATTATTATATATGCATGTGGTGCTTCAATTATTATTATATATGATCATGATAGATGAGTTTATGTGTATATATGTATGTGTTGAGATGATTTATACGAGATCAATTATGTACATATAGATTATATTATATCTCATACATTAGATTATTACATAAGCATATATGTTTTGGTGATTATATATTTACATATATGTGTTGATGTACAATTTAATTGTAAGATATATACGTGTGATTTGGTGATTGTAAGATTATAATCTTTGTGTGTTTCGGTGATTTGTATAAGTTATATATATATAGTACATATACTGATATACCTCTATATATATATATATATATATATATATATATATAGATAGAGGTATATGTACAAACGTAAATGAGTAGAATTTTTTTAAAATTCTTATACACTTGCATATGCATGTTTCTTATATGATTAGTTCATATACATATGCGCTGATTATATATATATTTGATGATTATATATATAATTGATGATTATATATATAATAATATATATGGTTCGGTGTTAGTGAAATTTATATATATATATAATACGGTTATTGATTTATATATGTTACTTGTACATCTACATGATTAATATGCATCTATTGCTTGTGTTCTTATTTATATATAAATTGCTTGAGTAAACATATTAGTGATATACATATATATGTCTCTATTGTGCATAAAAATGATTTTGATCATATATATGTTCTGATTACAATTGTGTTAAGATTAATTATAAGCATTAGATAGTGTAATTTGACATATAACATGCATAATCAAGATGTTTTTTTTTATATGCCAACTTAGTACACATATCCAACTTGTATGTTAATGGGTATACACATATGAGTATAATTTTTTTGTAAGAGTTAGTACTTGGACTATATAAAAATTTTTTTAATACAAATATGTTTTGTATATATATTTTTTAAGCTAATGTAAATCTGTTTTACATATTGTCATTAATATCTAAGTGATATTATAAAATGCTAATTTGTTTTGCTACATATATATGAATGTGTTTCGTTATAATAATAATAATAATAATAATAATAAAAAATTATAAATTTAATGAATTTAGTTGTTTATATCATTTTGTGATGATTGTGAGTCTAGCGAAATTTTCGAGCATGTGATATGAACAATGAAATTTTATGGGTAATTATTTTTTTATGTGCCTAATGTCCATTTAAACTATATACTTGTAGATGGCTAAAATTATGATTGGTGACTTGTCCACAACTGAAAAACTAGATGGTACAAATTATGATATATGTCATAGGAAGATTCAGTGTCTTCTAAATGAGCGCGAGGTTCTTGAAACCTTAACCAATACTGTGGCTAAGCCTCAAGATGTGGAGGATGATACATATTTTGAAAACCTGGAACTTCATGACCAATTGTTTAGAAATGATCGTTTTGCACGCTTTACTATGTTGTTTTTTATGCATAATGACTTGATTGGTGAGTTTGAGACATGTCTTACTGCCAAGAACATGTGGGACAAGCTTAAGATCACGTTTGGTCAAACATCATCAACAGGACTACGTGTCTTGAACCTGAAGTGGATGGATTATTCGATTGATCCTAAACACAATGTGACCGAACACTTACGTGTCATGAGTGCCATGATACGTGATCTCAAAGCTGCTGGGCGAGATGTGCATGATGAGGTACAAATTGTGAATGTGCTTCGCTCTCTTTCTTATGATACTGAAGAATGGAAGAATTTTAAACTTCTCATGTCTCACAGTGAAAATATTAAGACTTTCGCTGAACTTGCTAAGCATGTGGAGATGGAGGTGGAGCGTCAAAAGGCGCTTAAGCCACTTACTCATGCTGCTGCACTTGTTGTTCAAAATAAGCTTAAGAATAACAAAGGTAAGAAAGGGAAGAAAGGGCACCACCCATCTAAGCCACATGGACCACGAGGTGGTATCCAAAAGCAACACAAGGCTAAATAGCCTAAAGGGGTTAATGTAGTGCGTGTGAAGTGGTACAATTGTGAGAAGAAAGGTCACTTTGCTCGAGAGTGTCCCGAGCCAAAGAAGGTGTCTTTCTCCTCTTATGGTCATGATTCACTTGTTTGTTCCTATGAATTAGTTGCTAATTCTCTTCCCGATTGGATTGTAGATACGGGAGCGAGCAAGCACATAGTTCGTGATCGTGATGGTTTTCTGAACTATCTTCGCTTTCCAGTTGGTTCACAAACTGTCATGTTTGGGAACGGTAGTGAGGAAGATGTCCTTGGAACCGGCACCTATCAAATAAAGCTCCGTGAAGGCAATACATTGCTTCTACATGATGCCCTCTATGCACTAGGGGGCGATGTTGCTTAGTTTCAGTAATTAGTTTATTGAAATTAGGATTTATTTTCAATTTTAAAGACCGTATTTTGGATATTCTTTATCATGGTAATGTGTTTGGCTATGATATTTTGAAAAATGGTTTCTTTGTGCTTTACTTGGATGATATTTATGTTAATTCATCTTATGCTTTCGTTTCTCATTTTGATATTGATTCTGAATCTGTTAAATGGCATGCTAGACTTGGTCATATAGGCCAAGAGCGTATAAATAGACTAGCTAAAGATGGTTTTTTAGACCGGCTTACTAGGGTTAAGTTGCCCATATGTCAGCCTTGTTTAGCTGGAAAAGCGAGCAAGAATCCTTTTAGTAAGGCTTTAAGAGCTCTATGTCCTTTAGAGTTAATCCATTATGACATTTGTGGGCCTTTAAATGTAAAGGCACGACATGGTGCTATATATTTCCTCACTTTTATATATGACTATTCACGTTTTGGTTACGTGTATTTGTTGTCTCGCCATTATGAGACACTTAATACGTTCAAGCGTTTTGTAGCAGAAGTTGAGAACAAATTGGATCGAAAAGTCAAGACTCTTCGAACTGATCGTGGTCGTGAATATCTTTCTGATATGTTCAAAGGATTTTGTGAGGAAAAGGGTATACACAGACAATTAACGATCCCTCAGACTCCTCAACAAAATGGTGTTGCGGAGAGAAGGAATCGTACCTTACTTGATATGGTTAGGTCGATGATGGCCCAAGCCAACCTACCAATTAGTTATTGGGGAGATGTGTTGCTTATGACAACCTATATTTTCAATCGTGTCCCAAGTAAAAGCGTACCCCTCACACCATATGAGTTGTGGTATGAGAGAAAGACCTCTTTGGATTATTTGCGCCCATGGGGTTCGGCAGGCTATGTGCATAACCCAACTCATAAGCATGGCAAGCTTGGTCCAAGAGCCACAAAAATGGTGTTCATTAGATATCCCGAGCATTTCAAGGGATATGTGATGTACGGTGAACATCCAAATGGTGGCATGACAGAGATCGATTCTCGTAATGTTGTATTTCTTGAGGATGAGTTCCCAAGTATTGGTGAAATTAACAAAGATATCAAGTTGTATGAGTTACAACTACCATCTCTAAGTGAAGTAGGGGAATTAAGAGCTCCTGATGCCACCAGAGATAGTGAAGTTCCGTCTAATGAGGTAAATAATGAGAAGTCTCATAATTCAGCAAGATGAGAACTTGTCCACTAGTGAAGATCAACTTGAAAATGAGGTAAGTCCTCAACCTCTAAGTATAGAACATGACATCAGTCCGTACGTTCTAGATTCCACTTCTTTAGAAGAAGATGGGAGCGATTTTTCACTTAATGACATGGAACGTAAGAGTGAGCGGGGCAGAATTCCTCAACGATATTTTGATATCGAAAAGCGAGACAAGCAAGCTTTTCGTTGTGCTCTTACTGAGATCGATGAACCTACTTCCTTTAAAGAAGCTTTGGATTCACCAAATAGTCAAGAATAGATGGACGCTATAAAGGATGAGATGGACTCAATGACAAAGAATAAGGTTTGGGAACTTGTTGATCTTCCGCCGGAACGTAAGTCAATTGGAAACAAGTGGGTTTTCAAAGTGAAGCGCAAGGAAAATGGGTTAATTGATAAGTTCAAGCCTCGACTCGTGGCGAAAGGTTTTACCCAAATTGAGGGTATAGACTATGAGGAGACATTTTCTTCTGTGGTGAGACTTGCCTCCATTCGTCTGTTACTAGCATTAGTTGCCTATTTGGACTTAGAGTTGTTCCAAATGGACGTAAAGACTGCCTTCCTCAATGGTACACTTGAGGAAGAGATTTATATGGATCAACCTATTGGGTTTGTCTCAAAAGGTCAAGATGACAAAGTGTGTTGTCTTAAAAGATCTATATATGGCCTAAAGAAATCTTCTAGGCGATGGTACTTCAGATTCCATGAAGCCATAACAGATTTTGGCTTCTCTATGGTGGCTGAAGACCATTGTGTGTATGTCAATAAAACTGCAAAAAGGATCATGTTTCTCTCATTATATGTTGATGACATACTTCTAGCTGGTAACAATTTGGAAATGATCAACAGTGTCAAACAATGGTTATCCTCTGTTTTTGAGATGAAGGATATGGGTGAAGTTAGGTATGTCATAGGCTTGAAAATTATGAGGAATCGATCTAAGAAACTTCTTGTTTTGTCTCAAGAGTCATATATCAAGAAAGTATTGGAACGCTTCCGGATGCATAATTCCAAACATGTTGATACTCTAGTTGAAAAAGGAAATACCTTAAGTCTTTATCAATGTCCTAAAACAGATACAGAAAAGAAGCAAATGAGTAATGTATCATATGCTAGTGCAATTGGCAGTTTGATGTACGCCATGTTGTGTACACGGCCGGACATCTGTTATGCAGTTGGCTTAGTGAGTCGTTTCCAAAGCAACCCCGGGCATGTGCACTGGCAAGGAGTCAAAAGAATCATGTGTTACCTTCGTGGTATAAGTGATCTTGTACTCTGTTTTCAAGGTGGGGACTTGCGATTGAAAGGGTACTCGGATGCTGATTGGGGCGGTGATTTAGATGAGTCTAAATCGACCTTAGGATATGCTTTTATCCTTGGTGGAGAAGCAATATCCTGGTGCAGTAAGAAGCAAGATTGCATTGCTTTATCGACTATGGAAGCAGAGTATGTCGCTACTAGCCTTGTCGTTCAAGAGGCAATGTGGCTAAGGAATTTTCTTCAGGATCTCAAACTTACTTCTAAAGTTGATGAACATGTTGAAATGTTTTGCGACAATACGGCTGCCATACAGTTTGCCAAGGATCCGAAATTTCATAGGAAAACCAAGCATATCAAGAGGCGTTATCATTTTGTTCGAGACGCCATAAAGAATAAAGAGATAGTCATTAAGTATATATCAACTAACAAGATGATTGTTGACCCGTTAACTAAACCTATTGCTAGAGATGTGTTTCGAGCTCATGTAAGGAGTTTAGGTTTGCAAAGGTTTTAGTCTTACACTTGTAATCTTGCTTAGTCTATAGACATGTATTGAGTAATGGACTTGTATTGAGCATTATGGAATAAAATTTGTTTTTCTTCCTTGAAATGTTCATGAGCATATGTTGCATTTTTAGGCACATTAGAGATGTCACCAAGCTATATGATGTCTAGTCAAACAGGTAATCACCTTGATGCTAGATGAGCATGCAAGATGAGACTGAGTCGTGTTAACACTTAATATGTGTATGGAATGACTAAATTTATACTCGTGGAGTACAAGTAATTTTGTCTTACTCATCACATAGTCGCCTTAGTAAGTCTAAGATGAGACTCTTAAAGAGTCAAGTATGAAAAAAACATGTCTTTCATACTAAAGCTTATAAGACCGAATCTTGAGTGTAAGATTGAACATTAAGTATGTCAATCAGGTGACTCGAGTTTGATACTTGAGTAATATCTAAACTTTTTTTATTCGCATGACATAGAAGAGTGACATGCCCACCGTAGTGGGAGCTATGTTGCGACACATTTATCATACTATGTGTGTTTTGTCGACCGTTATAGGAGTAATAGATGGTTTTATAATCTGAATCTGTGTGAGCCCTATGGATTGTGTGTCCAACTAGGTACGAAGCCCTTTTGACTTGGAACTGTGAAATGAAGTAAAACTTGATGTTGCTACTTTAACGTAATTTCAAAGAGTCATATTGCTTTTGGTTCAATGACTCATGTTAGGAAATCAATTGAGTTGAGATGGACTTTCGTTAGTGTCTATGGAATGATCAGTTCAACTTCACCATGTTAAGCCTGGCTGGCGGTTATATTTAGTATATAACTACGTAACATATCATAACATAAAGAGGAAATGTATGATACGGTGTTGTTCTGAATGATCTAGGGAATCGTTATTTTGAAAGTGCTATGTTAGTTTAATGGTAGCTTAATATAACACGACATATTTGGTCGCACGCCTCATTTCCTGTATGAGACGTGATTGATAATTTTTTTGTTGAATTATGAACTATGTATTTTTGATAGCTTGGATGTGTAGCCAAGTGGGAGCGTTGACTTGGTTGTGTGGCCAAGTGAGAGTATTGAAATTTGAATGGACATTTAGTATGGTTGTTACAAGTTTTAATATGATCATAATATGTGTTGTTATGATAGAGGTTATGAGGCCATTAACTTGTTAATTATGTCTCATAATTCTCTCAATAATACTCCATTGTAACAACTCTTTTCATTAGTATAAATAGAGGCTAAAGGAATGAGATTGGGACAAGACACAAGAAAGAAAATACACTTCACATAGAATACGATCAATCACCAAGAGCAACCATTCTAAGAGGCTCTAGGACTTGTGGTGTGGACATTACCGGGACTCTAGTAGCCACCGGAATCAGAGATTTGTGGGCAAGGAACGACACATCGATCTTGTTACATAATCCGCATATAAAGTTAGTCCTTTCCAACAGTTCATAAAATCGGGATCATAATCTTACTACTTTGTATTACTTGTGACCGATATACTGTCGTAAGTTCGAGATTCGATACACATCGTTTTTGTGTGTCAGGTTTTGGGCAGATCAACAACCCAGTGCTCGCTGACGGTGGATCTTCTTCACCCATATAGACAATCATGAACTTATCACAAACGAGGAAGAGAATGAGCTCGTTGGTGGTGATATGAGAGAGATCGAGGTACTCTTTAGCGCGTTCGTCAAAAAGGATAAAGAAGAAAATGAGTTAGGGTATGGAGTTCTCGTGAAATGATAAATTTTATGAAAGGCGTCAATATGCATGATGGTCGAGACAATATTGATGACGTCATTGCACAAAAATAGAGTGAAATAAAAGGACTTTCTCATAGTTGTTGATAATGCAATTAGTGGGGTTCGCATAGCGCTGAGAACTAGCAGTGTCACCTTGACCGAGGAGAGCGATATGTTTCTTTATCTTGAATTTGAACTTGATGGTGCGTTGAGATTCGATCTATAAAATATAAAAAAGGTTGTCATCGTGATGACTTATCAACTTTCATTGAAAAGTAGCCTTTTTATTGAGAAATATCTATTTTGATGGGGTTAATTCTAACTTTTAACCTGAAAAATTAACAAAATTATTAATGATAATTACAATCAACTATACCTAAGTATGCATAATTTCAAGTTCCCCAACCTCTTTTAGTTACATTTAAGGTAACAAAAATATTTTTTAAATGTCCAAAATATCCTCATGTAATATTTTCAAATAATACATATATACATATATATGAAATGTCAATTTTACCCTTAATTGACTAACAAACTAACTATATTATTGAATGGTACATTTGTCTTTTTAATTAAAATTTTTTAAAATAAATATGAAATGACAGTTTTTCCTTTCTCCTCATCTTTCTATCGCCAACGACCTCTTCTGACTTTACTAGAACCTACCTATCGGTGGCTGACAGCAATTAGTCATGCTACCAGAGTCCCTCCAAAACCACCATAATCATGAATCTTCAAGAGCTAAAATCGAAGCTAAACCTAAATTTTGATTTCAAAATCAAACAAAAACTGAGATCCATAGGTAAAAAAGGAAATCAAATTGGTTTTGAGGGTCAACAGAGACGATGGTGAGTTGACTCGCACCGACTGGAGAGAACCTGAAATGTCGTCGACATTGCTGGAGTTGACTCGCACTAGCCACGAAAAAGCGGAGTGACTCGAGAGGCTCAATGTGAATGTCCCATCTAAACTTTAATACAAGTCTCAAGTTAGGACAAACATGAAACTCCCAAAACTTACGACAATAAAAACAAACACGAAAGGAGCTCTAATAACGCCTAAGAGACCATTTTCTGACTTATCGCACAAACCATTTTGGTGTGTTGCTTAGACGATCAAAACACTAAAATGGTGTCATTTTTTGGAGGGAGAACCAACACAGTAAAATGGCGCCATTTAGATTCAAACAAAAACGCCGTTGTCTCATCTTTCTGCTTCGATGGTTCGCGTGAGATGTCAGAGGAATGGTATGCTTAATGGATGAAACGAAGTGGAGGCTCCGACAACCGTCCCTCGAATTTTCGCCGTGGGAAAATATAAATAATTACACCAACTGCTATTAATAAGTCAACTAAATTTCGATTCGTTTCAATTAGTAATAATTTGTTCTCACGTTGTTATCTAACCGGTGGATTTTACTTGATTACATGATGTGCAAAATATAAAGATAATATTCCTAATAAAAGTTTAATTAAGGGAAAATGACATTTGTGTACCTAAATATACACTTTTGACACTTTCATACCCTACCTTTTTTCTTCTTTTTTTCAGTACCCTGAGTTTCATTTTGGGACAACTGACAATTTATTTACCACAAATACTTAAACTACCCCTGTAATTGAACGAAAATTAAATAGGGTATAATTTGGTCCAATTTCAATCGTTGAAAATACCAAAATGTCCTTAAGTCAACTTCAATTTCAGTATAATAGGGTATACTTTTGACACTTTCATACCCTACCTTTTTTTTTCTTTTTTTCAGTACCCTGAGTTTCATGTTTGGAAAATTGACAATTTATTTACCACAAATACCTAAACTACCCCTGAAATTAAACCAAAATTAAATAGGGTATAATTTGGTCCAATTTCAATCGTTGAAAATACCAAAATGCCCTTAAGTCAACTTCAAATTTTCAAAACATATCACTCCTCCAATCTCTCTCCACCTCTCTCCCCTCCTCCACTTTGAAGACTCCGGCGACGCCGACGGAAGTAGCCGAGTTGGAGGCGGGCGTTGTGAACCCGACACCCGACGGAGACGACGACGCATGACCGGTGGAGGTGGTCGGAGTGGTGGTGGAGGTTGTCGTTAGTGGCGGTGGTTGTGGTTGGCGTCGGAGCTGAAGCGGTGGTGGTGGGTGCCGGCGAGGGTGAGGGAGTGACCGGAGTTGGTGTCGGCATCGAAGACATCGCTGGAGTCGGGGTCGCCAGAGCAAGGGCAAGGGAGTGACCGGGAGGTATCATCGATGTGTGCCAAAATTATAAACTAAAAGAGATAGAGGGAGAGAGGGGATAAGAAATGAGTTCAAGAATTCAAAATTTTCACTCGCCGGAAAATATGTTCCGGCACACTTTCCGGCAAGTGAAAATTTTGAATTCTTGAACTCATTTCTTATCCCCTCTCTCCTTTTATGATTATATGAGACCGAGCATTCGAGAGGCGCGGGTGTGGTCGAGCTTGAGTAAGGGGACGATGGTGGAGTGGGTAATGGGCTCGATGAAGTAGATGAGACAGTGGTGGAGGGTGAAGTAACCGCGACGGAGGGGGTTGAGGATGAGATTGGGGCCATTCGGAAAAAAAGAGGTAGAGGGAGGGAGGCGAGAAAAATGGAGAAAGAAGAGAAAAAAAATAATAGGTGGCATTCACTTGAAAATTTGATGAATAGTTGAGGTTTTGTCTTTTTACACTTTTTAAAAATTGGGCTGATTCTCTCCATTAGATCAGATTTAATTTTGGTTCAATTCATGGGTAATTTCGGTATTTTGAAATTATTGTCCCAAAATAAAATTCAGGGTCCTGAAAAAAAAGGTAGAGTATGAAAGTGTATATTTAAGTATACAAAAATGTTATTTTCCCTTTAATTAATTTTGAAAACATAAGAATTTAGGCCCAAAGGAAAATGAAATAATTTAATTTGACTATTGATTAATCCAGAAAATAAGTGCAAGCAAGTGAGTGCTTATATATATGGCTTGATCATTGGCAGAGAGATTCATAACTGACAGAGGCGCGAAAGAAGAGCAGAGAAGAGAGAAGGCAGTCCCACCCAAGAACGGCGAGAAGAGACCGCAAGAACCACCGTTGTTCATACCAATTCTGGTTACAGGTAATTACATTTCTCTATACCCATTATCATTCTTCTTCTTCTCCTCCTTCTTCTGTAAGTAAATTATTCTCAGAAATGATTTTCATTACCTTAGATATAGTTCTTTCTCTCTTTCTTGTGGGTTCTCTTCTGTGTGCCCATTGACATGCTTCTTCTTCTTCTTTAAAGTAAATTTGGGAATTATTCTCATAAATGATTTTCATTGCCTTAGATATGGTTCTTTCTGTCTCTCTCGTGGGTTCTGTTCTGCGTGCCCATTGACATGCTTCTTCTTCTTTTCTTCTTCTTGCCGTCATTCTAGATTACATATTGATGAATGTGTGGTGGTTCAATGCTTCCAAATTAAAAATCATGACTTTGGTTTTCTTACCCACAGGTCTGTTCCTTGATTCTTGTTGGTGATTGGTTCTTGGTGATGGATGTTCAGGAATTTGAGGCTGGGTTCTTTCTACTGCGAAATTTGTTTGATAAATGTCAGGGGAGATTCGGTCTGAAACCAGAGAAGTTTCCTAATGATTTTGACAACATAGAAACCTGCACCCAGACATTCCAGTATTCTCTTTTAATTCCTTTTGAATACAGAGATTATTAAATTTTGTTTAATAGGATTTTAACTATTGTGTTCCATATACTAGGTACATTCAGCATATCTGTTTACCAGAGACAAGCCCAGCACTCAAGCTAAGACTCTATAGCTTCTATCTCAGATCCCTCCAAGAGGTTATATCCCACCGGGTAAGAGATTTACAACCAAACTCGTCTATCTAATTTATGTGTGAAAACTAATTCATCATTGCTACATTCTCAGGTTCTGCCCCAAGTTCAAAGAGGATCTGTGCTCCTGGACACACTGCTCGCTCAATGGGATAATTACATTAAGGTTGCTCGGTTTTTAGGGCAGTTTATGATATTCTTGCCAACAAGGATAGGAGCCATAGAAATTGGACCAAGTAGCCAAATATATGTCAAGGCTTTCACAGATATGGTTTTGGACAAGAACTTTCATTTCTGCTGTGATGTGATTGTTGCTGAGGTAATTCATGTTTACTGCCATTGCATTTTAACATAAACTTGTTATCATAACTAACGATGACCTGTGTCTCCTTAGATTGCAAAGGAGAGGTCACAAGGAGGGCAAGATTCAAATCTACCCCAGTGAATGAGTTTGTGAATTTCTGCAAGAAACTACCAGGAGACTACTACAAGAGGCTTGTGGAGGTGCTTTTTCATGATGCAGCAGCATATGCAGGACAGAAGCAAGACTCAAACAGACCTTATTATTATGACATTGTTAGAGGAAGTCTGCCAGAATATGTTGTTCAGCAGCTTATTCAGGTATACAATTAATGAGAACTCTACACTATTTTCAATGACATGACCTTCACTAACTTTAATGTTGTTTTATGATTTCAGGTTTTCAGGGGACAGCACTGAGCAGAATGTCATTTCTCTGTAAAATATAAAATACATTCAGCTTAATGCCTTTTGTTTTCAGGTTTCCTTAGGATTGAATTGAACAGAACGAATTTCATTTCTCAGTAATATAACACTTTCACTACTTCTTTATGCGTCTGTGCTCTAAGATTCAGGCACAATATAATAAAACTATGCATTTTTTTTGTTTTCAAATTTTCAATCTTATAATTGTTTATTTAATACAGATCTAATTTTCTTTAGTTTTTACATAAGAGCTCTTCTCTCTTGTAAAGTGCATAAAAATAATAAGGGTTAATTACATTTTAGGGGTAGTGACAGGTGACTACACCCAATTATGTCACGTTTTAAATTTAATACCTCAACTTCCAAATTTTCATTTGGGATACTCAAAAATTAAATAAGCGACACTTAACCCAACGTCTGTTAAATCTAACTGAATTTGTGTGTCAAAAAGTCTAAAATGTCCCCAATAGTTTTGGTCTGTTAAACCAATCTGATTGGTTCAATTGATATGATTATGAAATAACTACTTTACCCTTAATTGAATACCCAACGTAACTAATAAATTGAGGGAAAATATGACTTTTCACTTACACAAATAATAATTATAATAATTTAATATTTAAATATATATAAAATTATTATTAATTATATATTATTATAAATCATATTATTATTAATCTTAATCATTAATTAAACCTACTTAACCCTAATTAAACCATTTTTCTTCTAATTAACCTAATCCACTTCTGCCTGCTCGCGTCTCCGCCACGCTCATCCGTCGCCGCCGCACTCAGCGAACCTCCTCCCTCCGATGAAGATCTCGGAGGACACGTCGCGGTTCTGGGAGCGGATTCGGCGAGCTCTCGAGAACCCTCCGTCGAGGTGAGGTCGGACTCCGCCTGCTCCCGACTCTGACCGCCGCCTGCGGTGCGAGCAACCTCCGGCGAGGAGGCTCTCAGCGATGGAGGTCGGACCTCGACTCAAATCCCAGATCCGCCGTCGAGGTCGACGGCAGATCCGCTCTCGAGGTCGACGGCAGATCCGGATTTCAGGTTTCCAGGGGACAGGACTGAGCAGAATGTCATTTCTCAGTAAAATATAGAATACATTCAGCTTAATGCCTTTTGTTTTCAGGTTTCCTTAGGATTGAACTGAACAGAACGAATTTTATTTCTCAGTAGTATAACACTTTCACTAGTTCTTTATGCGTCTGTGCTCTAAGATTCAGGCACAATATAATAAAACTATGGATTATTTTATTTTGGTTGTTGATCTTAAGTGAAGTAGTTATGTTTTCAAATTTTCAATCTTATAATTGTTTTTATATAATACAGAGCTAATTTTCTTTAGTTTTTACGTAAGAGCTCTTCTCTCTGGCAAAGTGCATAAAAATAATAAGGGTTAATTATATTTTAATATATCTAGTTGGAGGTCATTTACAAATTATTATATATACTTTAAAAACTTTTATTCGCGTTCACCTAAGTATGTTTTTTTTACAATTTACTCTAACATTGTTAAAAATTAGATGAAAAACGTGAAATGTCTAAAATACCCTTCATTATTCATCAAATTTTCAGAGTTGTGCCATTCATGTCATTTTTGCCCAATTTCTTTATTTTTGTCCACATTAATGGGTTGTGTCCTCCACTGCTCGTGATGTAGGGGTGTTCATCGGGTCGGGTCGGATAGACCCGGCCGGTTTTAGACCCGACTCGGGTTCTGTCAAGTCCAGTGGGTTGTACCCGAGACTCGACCCAACTTTCTAGTCGGGTTTGACTCGGCCGGGTAGTCGGGTGAGTCAGGTCAAACCCAACAGACCCAACGGGCCTTAATAAAAAGCCCATTTAGTGAGCCCATACTTATTTTTTTGACTTCAGCCCAATTCACATTTCAAAATTCACGCCCAAAACACAAAAATAAAACATATTTTACCTCTAATACATATAATGATACAATACAATATGAATCTGCCCAAATAAATGTTATGAAAAAAAATAATGAACTATAAAAATGATTCATTAACTTCAAAATTACAACTTTTAAAAACTAAACCTTCAAAAAAATGAACAAAAAGCATAAAATTATGCAGCCTCCTCAATTTCCAGAATGTCTCCAACAGCTCCCAAATGCTCAAACCTGAAACAAATTAAAAAACAAGTCACTGTCAAAAAATAAAAACTATAAATTGTAATCCATAAACATCAACATATATAGGTCTCTGTAAGAGCATCAAAATTACTGTAATTAATTGATGAAAAGTTAAGGTAAATTACTGAAATTGTAAATTCATTTATATTTATCATTCTTTCTGAGAATGGCAAAAGTGTAAGATCCATTATTACCTGGCACATATTTTGTCAAGTGTGTAAACTACAAATCCTGAAATAGAAAAGAAGCAAACAAATTAGCCAAAACACACCTTGTACATATCAAACATAGAATTCCAAAATTTCATGAATGAAAAAATTCAATTATCATTATAAATTTGATTATAGTTAGCAATAGAACACAAGCCAAAATCTATTAAAACTCATTAATAGAATTAATAAAGTTTAATGATCATTATGATTTTGATTATAGCTAGTAGTCACAAGTCATAATCTATTGAAACTCGCTAATTGAATTCTGAAGTCGTAAACTTACACTTGAATTCCTCTAAAGCTTCCTTTTTTGTGTTTGTGCCTCCTGACATGGATAAATACAACCGGGACTTAATCTACGCATCATCAAATCATCCACGTCCTAAAAAATTGGGGATATATGATAAATGCTCAAATATAGAAATAGTCAGCAAAATCGAATGAAACTCTTAATCTACGCATCATCAAATCATGCTCAAACTCATCCTCAAACTGAACACAATTAATCTTTTTACACGAGAAATAAAGCATTCTATTTCTACTACACAGAAAAATGAGATAGACATGTGAGGCAAAACACTACGGAAAGTAAAGATTCAAATCTCCATCGAAAAAATCACCAAAATTCAAAACCCAAAACCCAAAACATAATCCATAAAATCTAACACCAAGCAAAAACCATAAACATCAATTCAATATCCCAAAAATCGAAAATATTATTTTGAAACCCAAAGCTACATGCAAGAACCCAAAATCCCGCAACTCTAATATTAAAATTCCGCAATATGTAAACCACGAATTAAAAATCGAAATCTCAAGCCCCTAGTAAATCCTAAAACCATAAATCATCAAAAAGAACTTACCCTCTTCGAAGTGCCTTGCTCTTGTATGAACCAAAAATCTCTGAGTTCATCTTGTGGCAGAGAGAGAGAGAGAGAGAGAGAGAGAGAGAGAGAGATGGTAATTGGCGAGAGAGGTAGGCGGCGGCATAAGGAAGGAAGATTAGGTTTTTAGAGAGAAACTGAAAGGGTTAAGAAAAGAAAAGAGATAAATGGGTTTGGTGTAAGTGAGGGTGAGTTAGTGAAGTCGTGGTTGGAGGAGAAATGGTCAGTCTACACTAACAGACGCCTCAGATCTGATTTGGCTTCGAGATGGACGGTGAAAGAGGTGCCACGTGTACGACTGAAGGCTTCAGTGCTCTTTATTTCTTTAACATCCCACATCGGAACCGTATAAACGTTTTAAAACATTTAGAAGCTTCTTTCTTCCTTCAGGTTCCAAAATCATGAAATAGGCTAGGTTGTTCCTTGTGCGCTAGTTTGGGCCTGGGGAATGGAATGTTGACTAACTCAGCGGGGGTCGGGTGAGTCGAGTTTTCTAAATAACACTCGAGACCCGACTCACATTTCTTCCGGCACACTTTCCAGCGAGTGAAAATTTTGAGAGAGAGAGAGAGAGAGAGATGGTAATTGGCGAGAGAGGTAGGCGGCGGCATAAGGGAGGAAGATTAGGTTTTTAGAGAGAAACTGAAAGGGTTAAGAAAAGAAAAGAGATAAATGGGTTTGGTGTAAGTGAGGGTGAGTTAGTGAAGTCGTGGTTGGAGGAGAAATGGTCAGTCTACACTAACAGACGCCTCAAATCTGATTTGGCTTCGAGATGGACGGTGAAAGAGGTGCCACGTGTACGACTGAAGGCTTCAGTGCTCTTTATCTCTTTAACATCCCACATCGGAACCGTATAAACGTTTTAAAACATTTATAAGCTTCTTTCTTCCTTCAGGTTCCAAAATCATGAAATAGGCTAGGTTGTTCCTTGTGCGCTAGTTTGGGCCTGGGGAATGGAATGTTGACTAACTCAGCGGGGGTCGGGTGAGTCGAGTTTTCTAAATAACACTCGAGGCCCGACTCACATTTCTTCTGGCACACTTTCCAGCGAGTGAAAATTTTGAATTTTTCCAGGGAGTTGAAAATATGTTCTTACACTCATTTCTTTAATTTTAATAACAATTACAGATTCAATACAATATTAAAAAACCCAACAAATAAACGAGTTAAAAAATTCAAATTTCACTCGCCGGAAAGTGTGCCGGAAAATATGTTCCGGCACACTTTCCGGCGAGTTGAAAATATGTTCTTCAACTCATGAACAGTAAAAACGGGCATGAACAATAAAAACGTTGCAGATGAGTGGAGAATGAGGGATGGAGGGAGAGGGGTATTTTTGGTACTTTCAAAAAAATGAACAGCAAAATCGTTAATTTGGATGGAAAATTACTAACGTGTAAAATTTTGACACTTAGGTGAGCGCAAATGAAAGTTTTTAAAATAGGTATAGTAATTTGTAAATGACCTCCAACTAGGTATACAAAAGTGTGATTAACCCAAATAATAATGTTTATATGAACACTCTCCTTGCCCTCCAATCGTTGGATCTGGACGAGGTGCAGTTGATCTCAAAATTGAATCAAGCTGTAAAATCTGGATTTGGACGTAACCTCTATAATATTTGTTACGAGCTTTGGGCCCATGTCGATCAGAGGTTGTCCCTGCACCCCGTATGTGAATTCATTCATCAATTTAAATAATAGTATGAGACTTCAATTATTTTTAAACTATTAAATAGGTTAAGCTTCATCATTATTTTCTTTCTTTACACAAAGTTATTTGGACATCGGACAACTCTCTGAGTATTCAACAACTAAAATGCTTAAACACTTATATATAGGGATGTTTTCCACTACAAACTAGTGACTTCTTACAACCCATACAAACCAATCACATGAGTTTCTTTATGAAAATCTACGCGCACGCTTTTCTATCGTGTTCATAAAAACTGACACGCAATGACTTTTGTAGTCGCAAAAAGTTCCACATGCACCCAATAGTTCCACCTCCAGTGCAAACAGTTTCACCTCAAGCGCAAACAGTTCCACACAGCCAAAAGTTCATGTGGAACTTTTTGTGCTGAGGGTGAAACTTTTTGCGACTCCAAAAGTCACTGCGTGCCATTTTTCATGCACGCGCATGGACACGTGTCGCGCAATTGAAAAGCGTGCGCACAAATTTCTATAAATAAATATTTGTGATTAGTTAGTTATTGGTTTGTATGGTTTGTAAAAATTCCAAAATTTGTATGTGATTTAAACACTATCTTTCTCTCTCTATATATATAAAGACAAATTATAACCTTCTTTACACATATATATCAAGATATAGTCATGATTAGTAAACACTTTATGTAGATACATGACAACCAAAACTATATGTTGTTAATGGGATGCTTGTTATATACATATAATTATGGGATAATCTCACCTGATTATAGCTAGTTTGACACCATTCCCATATAGCTACAACTAATATGATTTTTTTTCTGAAAATTATGTTGAGTTTGGTTAATATCGCCTAGCTACATCCTGTTGCTGGATGTTAAACTTACCGTTTAGTTGGTTTTGAAATGAAAAATCTACCCTTACGACTAAAGACAAAAATGCTCAAATAAAAGAGTTCAAAGGAGCTGGACTCCTCATTTTTCTCTTGCTGATTTCGAACGAACACTCGAGTGGAGAGCGAGAGGAAGCAATTGACGAAGACGAAAGAGTCCATGAATGAGCGGTGAGTTACTGTTTCATATAGGATTTATGTGCTGGAAAATTTTTGTTTTGTTCGGGGTTTATGACTTTCGACCAGGGTTCATGATTTTCGGTTAAGTTCATGGTGTTATTGTAAAAAAATTGACCTTTCTAATGGAGGAAGTGAGTTAATGTTTCAATTAAGTGTTTGGGTAGTGAAAATATGAAATTAATTTTAGGGTTTTATATTTCTGATTTTGGTTTAGGGTTTGTGATATTTTATTTTTGTAAAAGTTCTGACTTTGTTGTAGTGAAAAATGGCAGGGTTCGTGCTATTTGTGTTTCATGTAGTGTATTGTAAACAAAATTGTAGCGTTTTTTTATTTTCAATTTGGGTTTACTGATTTTTGTTCTTGCTTTCGAATGATTGAAATTCCATGTTGGATTTTGTGTGTTTATTATGTTCCTTAAGTTCTGATTTAAGATTTGAAAACTTTGAGATTTTTGGTAATTGATTAGAGTTATTTTCACATACAGGGAGGTGATGAACATGGTGAGTTCACATCTAGTACTCCATCCATGAAAAAAACATTATGAGTTCATCACGGGGGAGCTTTGACAATGGTATGAAGTATCTGTGTAGGTATGAAGGCAGGTCAACTGTTTTTTGTTGATGAAGATGCTTGCTCAATTTACAAGTGGAGGAGTATTGTAGTGGAACTAGGGCATCAACCCACTAGCAAGATGTATTTTAGCAAAGATAGCTTGGAATATTTTTGTAGTTTTTTATGCACTTTACTTTTGAAGATTTTTTTGTAAACAAGTCATGTAGCCTTGGATAGTTCATGGTGTTTTGTGTTAGTTGGCTGAATAAGAATGACTATTTAAATTGCTAAATGCAATGTAGTTCTGGCTTTAATTTTTTTGTTAATAGGATTTAGTTCTTTTATTTCTGAATAGTTCATACCAAATTTTGTTAAGAACAAACCCAATATGTGCACGTGGTGGTCTTAAATCTTAACGAACTCATAAACTACTTATGCACGCTGAAATTTATAACACCACTCAAAATTGTACGCTAAGTCTATTTATTAGTTCAGCCCAATATGTATGACACATTCATTATTGATTTGCTTTCACTAAACTACCCAAACACTTAAACACATTCATGGTACAACTTAATTACATAACACAACTTCATAACACAAATTCATCACAACTTCATTACATCACAAAATCATCACGACTTCATCACTAAAACAAAACAAATTCATTCCAACGACTAAACATGACACTAAGTTAATTAATTCACAAAACACATTCATGAACTCACAATTTCATCACTTCACATGTTCAACTAAACAACTTGTACTACCACCAATAATTACACATTACATATCTTCGTCTCCATTATAAGTATGACAATTACACAAAAATATAACTACTTGATCTTTTTCTTCACTTGCCTTCTACTTTCTTCCAATTCCATATTCATCGTTATCATCATTATGGTACATTCGATTCTATTTATCTTTTCTTGGAGTAAAACATTTTCTCCAGCAACAATATCAATAGTACCTTCCATGCTTTTGATTTTACTAAACAGACGCGGTAACATCCTCCTCCCAAATGAACATGTCTCAAGATCCACCGACATGAAAAAATTATAATTGAAATTGCTTTGCAATTCAATAATCAATTTCAATTTTATATCAGATTATACCTTAGTTTCATATAGCCCAAATTTCAAACCCAATGAGATGGACTATACGTAAATGCATTGGGTGATCAATATATTTATGGGTTAATTGTGAAAAGTTTAACCTGCTATATAAAGCGTATGGGGTGGAGCAAGGATAGTGTAATGACTGTGAGTAGCTCTGGCGCTTGATTTTGTAGTCATTGTAAACTCACTATTTTATTTTGTAAAGGCTTTATTTTTATTTAAAATGACGAATATGCCCCTAAAATTATAAAAAAAAATTAAAATTAAAATCATATTAAACATCAAATTTCTTTTTCCCAACACAAATTCAGTGATTTTTTTCTCCTTCGACAGACCATCCCTAACTTACTACTCGCTAGCTTAAAATAGTGTGTTTACAATGACTACACTATCCTTGCTCCAACCTTTCGTTTGCACTGTAAGCCGCTATATAAAGCGTATAGGGGTGGAGCAAGGATAGTGTGTTGGAAGTGAGTAATGGATTCGATACTCTTGGGCCTTCCATCTTCATCTTATGTGATTTGTGGAGTTGCAAGAGACAAAGATACATGAGAACAAGAATAAGATAGATGTAAAAATTGATAGGGCTTTTGTTATTTTTTTGTATTTGTGTATTTGGTCTTCATATTTTGGATATTTGCCGATATCAAATGTAATTAAATTACAATTGTACCGTTGATCCGAAGCCGTGATAGTAAGAAGAAAAGGAAATTACCATAGAGATGACGTAAGTAAAGGGAGGGGGCGAGTGGGTAATCGCCGGAAACAGAGCAAAACCAAACTGAATCGGAGCAAGTGGAACAAGCTCCAATCTCACAGCAAGTTTGCGTCCACGGTGTTGAAGCAAGTGGAACAAGCTCCAATCTCACAAGCCCACGTCCATGACACGCTGAGCCTCGTCCGTAGGACTTGAATCAACATCTGATTCGAACAGGTGGAATCGAAGAGGAACGTGATCAATCACCCTCTAATTCGAATCGGTGAAAGTTGGAGACCAACGCTGCGAAGACAATACCGACCCTCTTATTCGTGCATGAAGAAGACCTCGACATCGACCTCCGATTGGGATAGTCGCTAACCTATTCGTTCGCCACGTCTACTACTATTTCCACCATTTTATGTCATTGATTTCAATCCCCGTGCCAACGCCCAAGAAAAGCTCTTTCGGAATCAAGAACAGAGGCAAGAAGAGCTTCAACAAGCCCACGATCGCTTGACCGAGAGCTCAAAAGAATTGAAGTATGTATATACGCATTTTTGCTTAAAATAATATAAGAGATACTAGTGTTGAAGTCGGAGATAAGCATGCGCATATTAGCGACGAGCAAGTACGCAAGAAGATCATAAGAAAGCGCATATTAGCGACGAGCAAATATGATGGTTCCTCATAACATTTTGCAGAAGAGCAAATCTCTGAGAGTTGAACCATTCAGTTCTTGCCTTCTCTTGGAACATTTCTTTGAGATGGCCCATCATAATATGTGCATCTATGTTTATCAGTTGTTTTTAGAGGCCAGGTACTATGCAACCCAACATTAAGCAAGTCACATCAACAAAATCATTAGAGTGCTTTATGAATGCATCTCTAATAGCTCTTGCGACATTTGTTGTTGGTTCCTCGGGGATTGGATGGTCAAGGATGTATTCCTTTCTTTCTTGAGAACTATTCTCAAGTTTCTTTCCCAGTCTAGGAAATTTTCGCCATTGAGATTCTCTTTCTCAAGATGGCTCTCAGTGGCATAATGTGTGTTTGATTTGTTGCGACTCTTTATACGAATAAGAAATCTAAATTTAACTTATATTAATTGTTCAATATCTCGGCAAACACAGACCATAAGATTGTATCATAAAATCTAAGACCAAGATCCTTGATTTACTACTCTTGATGTGAGCTTTGGCCTATCGCCCCAACAATAGCTATGCAGGTAGGAATTATTTCCAATTACATCTTATGCAACTCTCGGATAGAATATGTATATGTCATATACACGGCACAAGTCTATCTAATAGCCTAGCTCAGAACTGTTAGAATAGTTAATTAATTAGGGTTTTCTATTCGTATTATGTTTTCTAGTTTGGTTTATTTCATATCGTTCCTTATATAAAGAAACATCCTATTGTAATTCATAATCAAGTTATTCATCAATAATATAATTCTATTTTATAAATTCAACATGGTATCAGAGCCAGGTTAGGTTAGATTCGAGCCATGTGGCTTTGCCCACTCGCTAATTATGATTTAGCGAGTGGGCAAGGCAAGAAGAAAATAATAAATTTTCGAAATAATGTTCATCGTGCACTGTTCACGCATATTACTTGTTCACTAGTACTATTCACGAGTACTGTTCATCCGAATTTCCCAGATTTGTTTTTTGTTCAAGCATTCTCTAGCGACCGTTTTTCGTCGCCTCCACTCCGGTTAGGCTCTAGGCCTCCGACAAGTTTCTGTTCAAGCAGTTTGAGGAGTTTTTAGTCCTCACCGCCGGCAAGTGAAGCTTCTGCAGCTCAAGTCTGGCCAATTTGATTGTCCTCCCGTCTCTATCAACCGAGTGTGAGTCCCACGCACCGCCACACGCCTTTATTGCTCTTATTTGATTGTCCTCCCGTCTCTGTCAACCGTGCGCGAGTCCCACGCGCCGCTACACTTCTTTGATGCTCCTTTGCCAAGTTTTCTACTCCGCTGATTTTGCTGAGTTTGCACCGTCGTAGTTGCTTGAAATTGTTTCGCACCGATGTAGTTGCTTAAGAAGTTTAGTGATTCTTCTTAAAAATCACCTTTGCACCGTCGTTATGCGACGTAGTTGCCGCACCGTCATTATATGACGTAGTTTCTTGAAAAGTTTGGTGATTAATCTTAAAATCACCTTGCGCCGTTGCTATGCGACGAGTTGCCGTACTGTCATTATTTGACGTAGCTGCTTGAAAAGTTTTAGTGATTCTTCTTAAAAATCACTTGTTCTCATGTCCGTATAATCGACATGATTGAAGATGTTAGCTTTCCTATTATTCTTGCTTCACGGGCAAGACTTGCGTTACACGATTTGCACCTGAGGGGGAGTGTTAGAATAGTTAATTAATTAGGGTTTCCTATTCGTATTATGTTTCCTAGTTTGGTTTATTTCCTATTGTTCCTTATATAAAGAAACCTCCTATTGTAATTCATAATCAAGTTATTCTCAATAATAGAATTATATTTTAGAAATTCAATGATTATGAGAATTGTAGTTAAGTCAACCAAAATTCAAATGTGAATTAGTGGGTCACAACGATTTTGACAATCGCAGTTTTTCACCCTTTCCAAACCAACATGTCTATGAACACTATGCTTTGGCGTATCCATCCATAGGCATGAAAGTCCGGTGTGAGTGCTAAATGTGATAAGAGGTATCTCACATGACTTAATATTAAGTGATTGGTCGTGTTTGTTTTTAGCGTTGTATCTAATACAATCTTCTTTAAAACAATCTATTGCATCTAATGCTACGATGTGTTATAAAATCCTTTTAATATGCATATTATTTAATCGAGTTATTAATCATGCATATCCTTCTAAGTTCATCATACATTCTATGCATACAAACTTAAACATTCATTCTCATGCATATCTAATTAAGCATAAAGTAAATGTGCATAGTATAGCTCATAACTAAGTTGATCTTTATAGGGTTGGTCTATAAAGATTATAGGTCAATCCTAGGGGTGAAGTGCATTTGGCGCATCGAGAACGCTTCTCCTTTTTGTGCCACCAACGAGTCTCCCTCCATGACGATCTCTACGCCACCTCTTGTTGTCTTAGCCATCATTAAGACCGCCATCTTAGAATTCTCTTGTGTTGCTCCAAGTAGTACAATAATTTAAATAATTACAATAAAGGAATCGGCACGCAGGCCGTATTTAAATTATATTCCAAGACTTTAATAGCAACACGCATGTTGCAAATTAATTACATCCCGTGAAATTTAAATAATGCGATAAATAAAACATTCACGTTCGTCTTAATAAGCTATGCTTTGCACCATACAATGACATTCATCACACAATAACATGTTATCAAACAATCATTTATATACTGATTTTAATTTAAATCTTAAATAAAATAATGATAGGGTTCTGGTAATCGATGATTCTACAGCCGACATGGACTGTGGCCATCTCTTGGTCACCTCGGGGCCAACTCTTGGTCCCGGTCCGTGTATGTGACTTTTTCCATGGGCTTGTGGCCGTTGTGGCTACCGTCACGGGTATGTGGTCGTCGCCACTGCCACGACCATATTTCAAAAATCTAGGTTTTTCCTAAATTTTATATTTTAATATCATGCAACAATTACACAATCTGATTCTAAAATTGAAACCCTAAAATTTAAATAAACATCTTTTAATCTCATGCAATTCTAACCAAAACAATCATGCATACCATATCACATATTAACATGCAAGATTCAATTAGAGTTAAATTGGAGACCGCCTCTGATACCACTGTTGGGATACGGGGGGATCTCATGTTGGGTTTTTGTGCCCTAGCACAATGTATTTTCAATCTAATCATGTAATAAAGATTATTAGTTGAAATAAAATTGGCATTCATATTACTAAATGTTGTAGTAATATCTTAAGTATGATTTGATTTGTATCATTGATGTGTCAACACATAATAGTAGATCTACAGATCAGATAAAATCTTACTTAAGCAGTCCCCGATCAGAATAGCTTCATTAGAAGCGATCGGTATGAGGCTAACTCTAAATGATCACGCTCTACTAATCATGGCCAGAAGGGGGGCACAGTTAGGTCATAGTATCACCAGTCAGGGGTGATATAGGACGACCTGATCATGAGTATGTTACATAGACACAGTCATGAACATACTCATATGTTGGCGCATGAAATCACATCCTCAGACAGAAGGACCATTGAGGTCAATAAGTGACGAGTTTGACTCAGTCTAACGTCTCCTGTAAAAGGGTTACAATAACGACTGTGATTGGCTCGATCACAAGTTACATAAGTTGACTCAATGGATCGCTGAAGGATTTATCCCTCATACGGACGTGTGAGCAGATATCAGTTTAGGCCACTTGATGAGTACAACTGAAGTACAAATAGCATGGCCATGCAGTCGATACATAGTATCAGTTATAATTCAGTTAAATCAAAATCAAGAAATAGGACAATATAACGAGGATGACTTGTCTATGCCTCGTGGTTGTCAAAGATATCAAGAGGATAAAAGGATAGATTCATGTACGACAAGGTTAAGTCGAAATCTCGATAATCACAAGCGTTGGGTAATCATGATGTCTTGCTAGATGCCACTCATGATGGAAAGTGTAAAATGGTAATTTTACCAGTCCGCCGACGTGTTGTGAGCCTAGAGGATCACACACTAAAGTTGAGTAAAACGGATGGAATCATATGGAGGAATCATGAGAGAGACAAAATCCGGTTTTGGATTAAACCGAATTAGACCAATTTCAGTTTAGGATTAAACCGAAAATCAAGAACGGTTTAGCAGGACTAATTAATTATAATCTAATTAAATAGATTTAATTAAATTAGCTAAGTTGGGCCTAGCCAGAATGGGCTTCTCTACATAATTAATTAAAAGATTTGGGCTTTAATTCCATTAAGACCTTTAATTAATTAAAGTCCAAATAAGGGTTATAAAAGGGTACTTTTCAGATCTGAAAATTAAGGGAATTATTTTTCCACAAACCCTAGCTCCCTTTTTCTCTCTCTTAGCTGCCGGCCCCCTTTCTTCCCCTCGCTCTGTCCGTTTTGCTTGCTTCGATCTTCTAGCAATGGTCGTCGTGAATATCCCCGGATTGCTCTTCCTGTGTGGACGTTCTTTAGAAGTTACTAAATATTATTTAGTAACAGAGAGATTTTGAATCAAGGTAAACATATAAATTTTAATTCTAGTCTAGATCTCATGATCAATTCATGATTATGCAAGATCCATATTAATTCGGATATTTGAGGTTAATTTCTTGTATGGGCATGAAATTACATGATTGGAATCCTCAAATAATTCCTTCATCTCATACATAGTCGCGGAAGCAATAAACAAAACATTTTAACCCCGAATCCTAGCAAAGGATCTACTGCATGTTCAAGTCTAATTGATGAAAGGGTTAGAACATTCAATTTCCCTCTTGTAGATCCGGCTTTACACAACTTTTGAGAGTGAACATGTCCTTCACGAATCAATCGAAAGCGTCTTCTACGGGAAACGTTCTCTACCGGTATCCACACGAACAAGTGTTGATCAAAACTTGACGAAGATCAATCTACTAGAACTGATCTTCTCAAATTAGATCTAATTAAGAGTTAACTAGATCTGGAGTTTAAGGTGGAGTTGTTAATGTTGCGAATATCATATTAGGGTTTCCTGAAACCAATGCAACATATATATATATGAGATTTTATTCCTACATAAAATCCTACTGAATTGTGAATTTCCAATTCAGAATTTACCCTAAAATTTGTGCTCCATAATTCTCAATTGCCTGATACAAATCTGATTCGTATTAGGAAATTAGAAACTGAATAGTGTCGTCGTCACGGACCCGCCACGGGGTCGTGGCCGATTTAGCCGCTCTGTGGCCAAGCTTTTGATCACGGAGGCGCCACGATCCCGTGATCGTGGCCAACCTTTTGCCACATGCACGTGGCCACTTGGGGCGGTCCGTGGCCAACCTTTGGTCACGGTCTCGTAGCCCCTTGTGGTCACGTGTTCTATTCTCTACTTGTACTCCCAATGCTTCGAGGCTTATTGTTTGTGTGTGATCTGTAGGCTCATGATTCATTGGCAAATGACCCAAATCTCTATTTAGTACATTCATTATAAGTGGTCTCTAGTAAGACATTATGATTACGCAATGGTCATGATGATCGGTGATTCGATTTAAACTTTTGTTGCAACCATCACAATCCCTTTGTCACTAGACATCCTGTTTGAACATAAAACATAGAAGCGTCACCCTTATTTATTCAAACTTGTTTCTTGATCCCGAGATGACTAATTATGATAACTCTTTATCAATGGTGCCGCCGCACATTCTTTTTCAGTCATTCTCATCAAGAGGCCTAACCGGATATCGTTCCCACTAGTTCGTGAGGGACAAATCCCTTGACCGTCAACTGTATTCCTCATGTGACCTGTCACATAGCCAATCATACCTCTTTTGTAGCCATTTGCGGACAACGTAGATGAACATATCAAACTATGAGAGTTGTCACACAGTAATCCACGAAGACTCCAAAGTCTATAAGGATTCAGTGATACCACGACAACTGAAAATACTCGTGACTTAATCTATGACACACCTCTTAGGTCGGGTCGTCAAATATCATTTCTCCAAATGATATCTATGATTCGGCTTGGGAACTCTTTACCCATGATCAGTACAACGTGATCATCGACCATCCCATACTGGTCGCTTTATATATGTGTTCATATGTATAGCTGTATGACCAGGGACCTGCCAAGTACAATTTTAATCAACTGTTGCACTGTCTAAAGATTCTACTATCAGAGAACCCCTCTAATGATCTTGGACAAAATTAGGTACTCAACTTATTATCATAGTATAATGAATAATAAAAGTGTTAATTTATTTAGATAAAATGTTTGTACATAAAACTGATTGAACTAGGGCACATATCTTTTAAATTAAATTATGGTTGGTCGACTTGGTTATTCATCCGTTTTATGATCGTTGAACTGAAATCGAACTGACCCTCAGTCGATTTTCACCAAAATCGAACCAACTAAAATCAAACCAGTCGATTAATTAATTTGACCAATTTAGTTCGGTTTGATTTGGTCACTTTCTTTAGTTCGGTTTTTTAACGCCCTACTTGTAACCATCAAAAAATAAGCCAATGGTTGGCATTTAAAATTTTCTCCACAAATAAAGTAATAGGAGTGCCGCTACCTTCAATCTCAACAATTTCATTAACCAACAGCGAATGAGCTTTTATCACAATTCACAACAACCAAGATATATGTGATTAGTTTGTTCCAAAAAAAAAAGATATATGTGATTAATCCTTCAAAAAAAAGAAGAAAAGATATATGTGATTAATAACATGAAATGAATCTATACGTTTCTATTTCTTTATGGAGGCAGTGGCTATTAATTAAAGAATAGGGAGCATATTTTAAGTGGTTTACTTTTCAATTTATTCCGACACTGCTGTCAATGTGTTCCACGTCCACTCAAGAATTTTGAAACCTGTGGTTGCTATATCTTGTAAGAATGTTAGTGATCATCGGTTCTTTGTCATTTTGATGGATCAATCTCATACTTTTAGGAATTATTCAATATTTATATGTACATCTTACAACTTTTGAACTGAATAAATAAAATTTAATTTAAAATATGAAAGATTTGTCAGCATTCGTCTAAATTATACTTAGAACGACATATTATAATTTATAACTGATAATTGACGAATAAATATGTCCATCTTGCAACAATTTAACTTCTAAGAATAAATACAAATTTAATTCAAAACATGAAAGAATATTAATCCAAATCAAATTGATTAAAAAAATCAATAAAATTATATTTTTAAATTGAATCTGTCACGTGACAATCTCTTTGAAGAAAAATCTATCAATCCTACTTCTTAAAAATCTTGATTTATTTTTTATTTAAATAGTTTATTGCAGTATATTAATACAATTAAAACTCAATTTTTAATTTAATAATTTATCGTAGTATACTAATACATTTCAAACTGAATTAAAAATTGAAACACTAATATAAAACACATTCAATATTAATTAAGATTCTATTGGATTACAATTTTTTTAAACTAATTTGAATACATGTTAATCATGTGTTTCTATTTAAGATATGATTCATTAACCAGATCAAACAATCTCTAGCTCATTCATTAAGTTTCAATAAATTTTTTTATATGTTTGGTTATGCAATATTCTGATCCGGTGTGTTGATTTTCAGGGGGTAAATAAATGATTAAAGAAGAAATATCGTTGGAGTTGACTACTTTAGGCAAATTTAGCAACAAAATGAAGATTGACAGTGATGGCAAGAAAATGAATGATTTGATATTGTTCAATATAAGATAGTAATTTTTTTGAATCTTGACGTGATTTGTTTTTGAATGAAAGAAAAAACAGTTACGAGACAGTTAATTGTGTTGAAGAAACCAAAAAACTATCATACATTATATAAAAGACGATATGATATTAACATGTATGTCAATTACTTTTATACAAATATATGTGTATCATCTACTAATTTTGATTTCTCGATATCTTGGAATCTGTGAACCTTATTCAATGATTTATTTGAATTGTTCGTAATGTTGTTATTTGAGTATTATTGATATTTATTTATTATAATTTATTGTTTTTTACAAAAGAAATTATTTAATTTATAATAATTCACTTTAAAAATAAATAAATTTAAGTATATTAAATAATTTAATTATTTGATAATATTTTACAAATAACACCATGTATCGTGCGGAGTTACAATCTAATTATGTATTAATTGAGAACATGTATAATTATAACAAAACATGGGAGCCAAGCACATATTTTGTTTTTAGATATATGACAAATTAGTTCAAATTAAATTTTTATTTGTCAGAGTAACTTTAACTAACTGAGTTCTCAATCCTGACACCAACTCTAATCTATTAACTTTCATTCTTTAAACAAGTAATGAAAACATTGTAATTTGTTATGCATATTTGTATTTTAATTAGTATTCATGAATAATAATATATTAAATAAATAAATGTGATTTGAATATTATAATTATTTATTATACATTATAAATATAATAGATGAAAACATAATATTATTTTAAATTATGTTTTGATAAAGTATTTTAAAATCTTACTGATATGCGTTTGGTGCAATTTTTAGAGCTTGGGGATGAGTTTGAAAATTATTATTATCGACTAATAGTCTTAAGATTTAAAATTTTCGAGAAAATAATAAAATTCGTAAATTATACCAAATACCATATTTAGCTTAATTAAGTAAATAAATAACAAATGAACGACTACGCGGTTATTTATATATATATATGTTTAATTTTAGAAGATTAAAGGGATAATGACACTTTGTGATATCTAACTAAAGTGAACTGACACTTTCATACCCTAACTATTTTTTTTCTCCTTTTTAGTACTTTAACAATTTTTTGTGACAACTTATAATAAAATGACTAAAATACCCCTGGTTTAAGAAATCAAAATAGAATTGGTTCAATTTGATTTATCAAACCAGATTCGAAATAGTTCAAATTTAATTTTAGATTTTAGGGCATAACTGTAATTGCATCTTAAATATAAATCAAATTGAACTAGGGATAAATAAAATTGAAACAATTTAATTTATAATTCCTTAAACCAGGGATTGTTTAGGTAATTTAGGCATTTTAGAGCTAGGTTATCACAAACAAATTGTCAAGGTACTAAAAAAGAGAAAAAAAAGTAATTAGAGTGTGAAAGTGTAATTTCGTTCTAGTTAAGTGTAACAAAGTGTCATTATCCCAAAATTAAATTATGTGATGATATTATTTAATTTAAATTTAAAAATTATATGCCAATAATACATATCTAACATAAGAAATATCACATAATTACAAATTAGAGTATCAATTGTGGTAAATTTATATTAACTGATTTTTTTTTTGTCTATCTTAAATCATGAGAAATAATAATTTTGTAAAGATCTTTGACTTATTCATTTAAAATTTTAATTTATTTCATTTTCAAATTAATTTTGGAAGGTTTTTTTTATCAACTAACACTTAATAATGAAATGAGATTACAACACGTCAAAAGATAAATTTATTCACATAAACTAAGTAATTTTTATTGATAGATTTGATCTTAAGCGCTTAGTATTTCGATCAAATAGATATTACGCGTTCTACAAGTTTACAACGCCGTGATAGTTTTTACTAACACCTAAAGTTATAATCTAGAGATAATTTCAGGTGACTACACCTAGATATAGCTGTTTTCACCTGATTACACCTAGAAATTTTTTTAACCTGATTACGCCTAAGATGTGCAAAATTTCCACTTTCCACTTTCCTTCCAATTTCATTAGTTTGTAACATTTTGTATGTGTGAAATGACTAATATGCCCTTAATTATTCATTTTATTTTCAAATATATGTCACCCTCTCTTTTCTCCCTCTCTTCCCTCTCTCACCCCACTCTCACTACTCTCCCTCTTTCTTTAGCAAAAATCCATGTCTGGCAAAACTCAAAAGAGAGTTTTTCTTCAAAAAAAATTCTAAAAATAGAGTTATTTACTTACATCCCCGCAACAAAGTCCTTGCATGTGTAGTTAACATCGTCTCCTGGTGCTCATTGTTTCATATAGCATAATGTAGCCATATTCTCTTGTCTAACTAGTAATTGCTGCAGAAAACGAAATGTCATGGATCCATTATTTCTCGAGTTGTTGGTTTTTTATCGTTGTCATTAATTCTTGTCATCGCATCCTGGTTTTCTCATTGTTTCCAAATTCTGTTTGTAGCAACAACCTTTCTCACAATTTGGCAAGCCCGCAAGGACCGAATGAGACCTCTCCATAAGCAAATCGCCCTGAATGCAACAAAACAAGCCCTTCACGCGTCATTGTTACAACCTTGCAACGTAACACGCCTCGTTGTGTTAATCAATTTCTCAATAATTAACTCCATTGTCTGGAATTTCTGCGACACAAACAGGCAATTTCAATGACATTTCTTTATTTTAAACCAGAAGTTAATTAGAGACCTACTAAAGAATTGTTTGTTTGTACACAAAATGTGATTGCTAGTGAAAATGGCATGGGAGAAGAGAAGTTGTTGTTGTAGGTATCCAAAATCGATGTGAGAGAGAGGATGGAGCAATATTTGCAGATCCAAGAAGAGAAATGGTGTTGAGGAGGAAAGAGGATGAATGAAATGTGGGGATCGGTGTGAGAGAAAGGGAGAGGGGGAAAAGAGGATGAATAAAATAAATGAGAGGCAATGACATATGTTTGAATAGGTGAAGACATTTTAGTCTTTTCAATTCAATTATAATAACTCATTTATCCTTAAGGGTTTTTTAGTCATTTTACATGTCAAAATTTTAAAAACTAACGGAATTGGACGGAACGTGTAAAGTGAAAATTTTGCACATTTTAGGTTTAGTCAAGTAAAAAAAAAGTTATAAGTGTATTCATGTGAAAAACATCAATATCTAGATGTAGCTACCTGAAATTATCCTTACCTCGTCCTCTCCATTACCAACACAACAGAGAGAGGGGAGAGTGTGAGATGGGGGTGAGAGGTTGAAGAAGGGGGCAATATTGTCATTTCACTTACATTTTTTATTTGATTTTTTAATTTGCTATATTCTGTTTGGTCGAAAAGATAATTATGCCATTGACCTACAAGTTTAAATTCTTATTTAAGTGAGGGTAAATTAGTATTTTTACATTTATCAGATAATTATATCACTTAAGCTTATGTAGAGGGGCATTTTGGACATTTTACAAATCACTTCCGTTACATTTAACCGAAAATTACCTTAAGTGTAACGTAACTAAAGTTGGGGGAGTGAGAAAAAAAAACTCAAAGTTCGGTATAGTGATCCGAGAACGAGGTTTGAAGAGGTATAGTGATCTGTAATTACCCCTTTATTTATTATTAGGAGAAATTGCAGGTCACTACCATGTACTATGCAACTTTTACATGTCACTACCCTCTATTCTTTTTAGTTGTATGTCACCACTGTAAAGTTTTCATTTAGTTACACCGTCCATCAAGAGTTAAGTTTGATGTAAAAAATCTATAATACACCTATATTAAAAAATATATCTTTTGAAATTTTTTTTATCAGATAAAAAGTAAAATACTTATTTCAAAATTATTTTTTAAAAAATGGTTGTTTCAAAAAAAATTTAAAAATGAAAAAGCGACTTTTAACAATGTTTTTATTTTATTTTTAATATATTTTTAAAAATTATAATTTTAAAAAATAGTATTAAAATAAGTTTTCTATTATTTATTCCATAATTTTTTTAAAACAAAATAAGTTAAACAAATGATTTTTATTTTCATTTTTTAAATACAAGGGTATTTTAGTCATTTAAATATTTTATTTCAAGTTTTATTAAATGACTAAAATACCCTTATATTTAAAAATAAAAAAATGAAAAAAATTATTTGTTTAACTTATTTTTTTTAAATTTATGGAATAAATGATAAAAAACTTATTTTAATATTATTTTTTAAATAAAATATTTTTAAATAAAATATTAAAAATAAAAAAACGTTGTTAAAAGTGTTTTTATATTTTTAATATTTTTTTGAAAAAAATGGATTTTTTTAAAAAATAATTTTGAAATCAGTGTTTTATTATTTATCTGATAATAAATATTTTTTTTTAAAAAAATTTCAAAAGATATTTTTTTAATATGGAGTATTATTGACTTATTACATCAAACTAAACTATGTGGTAGACGGTACAACTAAATGAAACTTTACCATGATGACATACAATTAGAAAATAGCGATATGCAAAAAGTTGCATAACACAAAGCAGTGACCTTGAATTTCCCTTCATTTAGTTGTCAAAATTACTTTACATGAGGTAGCGATAATTAAAGGAATTGGGGGGCAAAGTATAAATATGAAAATGAGGAGACCCATTTGGGAAAATATCAACCATTTGATGACAGTCCCTTTAAACCCCTAAAACCAGAGTTAGCAGTGAGTCCTATTTTTTTCCTTCCACTCTTTAAATATCTCATCGCGTCGTCGTCTCCATCTCCACTCGGAGAGACAATACAATGTCGGCGCCGTCAATGGAGTCTCTGGTTCTCCAGCTCCACGAGATCTCCGCCGTGAAGTTCGGGAATTTCAAGCTGAAGTCCGGCATCTCCTCCCCCATCTACATCGACCTCCGCCTCATCGTGTCCTACCCTTCCCTCCTCCGCGACATCTCCCAGATCCTCATCTCCTCCGTCTCCTCCGCCTCCTACGACGTCGTCTGCGGCGTCCCCTACACCGCCCTCCCCATCGCCACCTGCGTCTCCACCTCCAACGACATCCCCATGCTCATGCGCCGCAAGGAGGTCAAGGACTACGGCACCTCCAAGGCCATCGAGGGCCATTTCCAGCCCAACCAACTCTGCCTCATCATCGAGGACCTCGTCACCAGCGGCGCCTCCGTCCTCGAGACCGCCGCCCCCCTCCGCGCCGCCGGCCTCAGGGTCACCGACGCCGTCGTCCTCATCGACAGGGAGCAGGGCGGGAGGGAGAATCTCGAGCACAACGGTATCAAGCTCCACGCCATGATCAAGCTGACTGAGATGGTGAGGATTCTCAGGGAGAAGGGGAAGCTCGAGGAGGCCATGGAGAATACGGTGTTGAAGTTCCTGGAGGAGAACCGGAAGGTGGCGGTTCCCAAGCCGGCGGCGGCGCCTGTTAGGGTTAGGGCTGCGCCGTACCAAGAGAGGGCTAAGTTGGCCAAGAACCCCACGGGGAAGAGACTGTTCGAGGTGATGGTGAGGAAGGAGAGCAATCTTTGCTTGGCGGCCGATGTGGCCACCGCGGCTGAGCTGCTCGATATCGCCGAGAAGGTGAGGATGTGGTTTCTTATTCCCCTGCTGCTATGGCTTGCTTTACAAATCAATTGTGGAGGTGTTAAATGTGACAGACCCCCCTGAAAATGAAAATAAAAGAGTTAACTTATAAAACATAGGTACATAATAGATCTGCTCTGGTGTCTTGATGTTTACTTGCAACATGTTGCTTAGCTGTTTAAGTGGCTGGTTCTGTCACGGTGTTTGAGTATTGCATTTTTAGTAGTTTCTCATGTTGAGTTTGATTGGGATCTTGTGATATGCCCTGTCTGTACATATATGCTTGGCCTGGTTGTGATGTCATTTGTATGCCTGAGTGTGGACATAGCAGTTTCCTGACTCTATCTTACACGAAGGAGTCTTGTTAAGTTTGAGGCCCAATTGATCTGGGCCTTGTCCTGGCATGTGACACATCAATTGCCGTTTTTGAATAATGTCAGATTGCCAATGTTCCATTATTTGTATGTGTTTCTGGATTTCTTTATTCAGTATATTAATTAGTATTGCACTCAGTGTTAATCACTACTGTCCATGTGTGAAGCTACTAAATCGCTCTCCACTTCTCCTTGTATTGCAAATAGGTCATTGCTGGTAATAAAAAAGACCCCCATATTTGGTTATTTGGTGTGGGAACTACAATTTTGAGCCTTCAGCAATTATTTTATTCTATGCTCACTGCACACTGCACACTTTACATGGGATTTATAATCTACCAGCCTGGGATTTTAGCTTTATTGGTTTTTGCTGGTTCTGAACACATTTAGTTTTGCAGGTTGGACCAGAGATCTGCTTATTGAAAACCCATGTGGATATATTACCTGATTTCACACCCGATTTTGGTTCCAAACTTCGCTCGGTATTTCCTCTAACCTGCTTAATTTTATGTTGATGGTAGTATGGATGCATTATTTCCCGTCAGCTAACTAATGTAATGGAGAGGGGTACCGTATTTCAATAAGTACTGGCTTGATCTTAAATGACTGGATTTGGGGGACAAAATCCATATCTTGATAGTGAATTGTTTGCATGTATGTGTGCATACTGTTAGTCTTTAAATTTGAGTTCTGTACTCGCATTATAACTCTGAAGATGAAAAATGTGTTTTTGAGATAATTTTCTTTTAAATCTAAAATTGGTTCTTGGTGACGAGTGGCGCTTTCTCTAAATACCTCAAAACATTTTACTATGTGACTATACTTGTGCATGGTGTTTGCATGCTCGCGGCTTTATTCCCTGTGTTGAGTGCCCTCTCCTCATTTCCTTCCTCTAGTTGATAATAGCTACAGTTGCACTTTATCACCTTTGAATTTTTTTTGCATAAGGTTTTTGCTAAAGGATAGCCACCTGCTTGTCTTGTTATTATGTTCTTCTGTGTGCCATCTGCATTATGGCTCGAAGGAAAATATAGATGAAGAGCTGTATGCAGAAGGGACTGCTGGATATTCTGTATGGCAGTGTTTTTGAATTGTCACGGATGCATTTGGGTCATAGTTCCCGTTTACTGGATAATTTGTATTTTATACTGACAAGTTAAACATGAGTAAGTAAATACCAAGAATCGGCTTCATGACACTTATATTCAAGAAGATTTATGATTTGTCTAAAACTCCATAGTTTATAGTAGTTGTCCTTGCACATACATTTCAGTTATAGATTGAGATTAGAAACTAGTTTATAGATTGAGTTTCATTACGTAAACAAATTAATGCTGAGAGTTACTTTTTTTGCTGATTTTAGGTCGATCTAGAACTGTATCTGTTTCTTACTTAAGGCGTTGTATTGTTAAATGTTTTCTGAATACACCCTACATATATAGCTTCATGTTCTGTCAATATTGTACATAGTGATGTCAAAATGCTTTGAATTACTGCATGATTTTAATATTGAAAAAGCAATATAAAAAAAACTTAAGACTCAAATGAGTATAATATCACACTCGATATGTGTCTGTTGATGGTGATTGTTTTTGTATAATTGTTATCTATAGTGGCCTTCTGTTAGTAATTGGAATCTACTCATGTTTGTATTGAATGGCAAGGAACCTTTTTTTATTTTGTCCAGACCCTTGATTATATTCGGCTTTCTTATATTGTAGATTGCTGAGAAGTATAATTTCCTTATTTTTGAAGATCGCAAGTTTGCCGACATTGGCAACACAGTGACTATGCAGTACGAAGGGTAAAGACTTGCCTTCTCTTGTTTGCTCATAATTCCTTGGTTCGAAGGTTAACGACTTGCCTTTTCCTGAACTTTCTTTGTTTTGTTATTTACAGAGGTATCTTTCATATATTGGATTGGGCAGATATAGTCAACGCTCACATAATCTCTGGTCCTGGTATAGTTGATGGATTGAAGTTGAAGGTTTGTGCTTATTTCAGTCTTAGCTTTGACGCGATAAAGGCTGAAACTTACACATGTCTCTAATTATTTGAATGTTTCCTCAACTGTATTTAGGGTTTGCCTCGTGGCAGAGGCCTTTTGTTGCTTGCTGAAATGAGCTCAGCTGGTAACTTTGCAACAGGAGACTATACAGCCGCAGCAGTGAAAATTGCAGAAAATCACTCTGATTTTGTCATTGGGTTCATCTCGGTTAATCCTGCATCATGGCCAGGGGCACCTATCAATCCAGCTTTTATTCAAGCTACCCCTGGGGTTCAGATGGTGAAGGGTGGTGATGATCTTGGCCAGCAATACAACACTCCATTTTCTGTAAGTTCTGGTCACTTCTCACTAGATCATAAATATCTAACACCTCCTCTTACATGCCACAAAATGATAGGCTGCCACTTCAGCCTGGTTTTTGCTTCTTTGCCCTCTTCATGTATAGTGTATTAGAGAACATACTATATAGAATATGAAGATTTCTTATTCATGGAAAACCAGCAGCCCAAAACATTGTATGCTAGCCTGCGAATATCTCGTGGGATAGTCCCCAAATATCATTCAATGAAGCTGAACTGAGGATAGGTTAGAATTTTGGAGTAATGGGTTTGAATTGAAAGAGCATTAGTCCTGCCTGGTAGATGATTGTTTTCCTTAGAACCAGCACTTGCACACCCACATCAAGAATATCAACATAATGGATAGTACTTTATCTACTTCGGTAAATGACATTATTTCTTGTTCCCAAGCTCTGCATCTCCACCTGAGATTTTGTTGTCGTGTATTGTTAATTGCTGTAATAGTATATTTGAGCTTCATGTTTTTATGACAAATGGTATGTGTTGCAGGTTATAAATGATAGAGGCAGTGACATAATTATAGTGGGGCGTGGCATTATAAAGGCATCAAATCCTGCAGAAACAGCCCGCGAGTACCGTCTTCAAGGATGGGATGCATACTTGGCTAAGATTGCTTAAATGTAGCAACTTCCTCATTATTCAGTCTTTTGTATTTGCTGAGGAGGAACAAATAGAGAACTTCATATGGGTTTTTTTCTTCTAATGTTACCCCTAAACTCAAGCTAAGATCTTTAAGTTAAAGTTGTTGGTTGCACTTCTGTCTAATTAAGTTTTGGCAAGTGTGGTTTACAGTAGTAGAAGATATTTACTTTCAAGTCAATGATGGTACTTGAGTTGGGTTTTGATGATGCACTCTGGATAGTATTTGCATATGTAATATTGTTGCAAGTCACTACCAGAATGTAGATTCCATTTCACAAATAACCCATGAAAGCTAAGTTGAAATTTACCTCACCTGAATGTGTATTCTTTTAGCATGAACCAAAAGATGTGGTAAGAATATTTTATCATACAGTTTTTTATTCTATAATGAAACCCACGTTTTTTGGTAAGATGATTATGATTATCACTTTGCAAAGCTCTATCTGCAGTTAACTCTTCCAAGAAATTCGTGAACGGCATCATTTGCATCAAAGCTTTTATGGTAAATTCCAAATGACCCCCTTAAAACAACATGTGAGGTGCCTTAACTATTCAAAACTCTCACTTTACCTTTTTTGTTAATTATCTAAAGGTTCTACTTTACTTTTTTGTTGATTTTTTTGAAAATTATGTTAAGTTTTTTGTGAAATGACGAAAATACCCTTGTATCTGAAAAATTAAATAAATAAAAATAATTTTGAATTTTTTTTTCTAATTTTCTCGTTGTACAAAATAAAGAATAAAATTTTGTTAGTCGTAAAAATAATTTTTAAAAAGTTTTTTTTTATAAAAAAATTAAAAATTTATTTTTAAACATCGTTTTTTATTAATTTTTATAAATAATTTTTTTTAAAATAAAAATATTAATACCAAAATATTTTTTTATTCTTTGTTTTTGTAACAGAAAATAGAAAAAAAAAGTTCAAAATCATTTTTATTTATTTATTTTAATTTTCAGATACAAGGGTATTTTCGTCATTTCACAAAAAACTTAACAGAATTTTGAAAAAAAGTCAACAAAAAAGATAAAGCGGGATTTTTGGATAGTTAAGGCACCTCACTCACAGATTGATTTTATAGTTAAGAGGGAACATGTGAGAAACGCGTATAATTAAGGGAGTAATAAGAAATTTAACCAAGCTTTTAAAATAATCGTGTGGTTTAAATAAGGTATATTATTTTTTCTTGTATCTACTCAAGTCTCAACTCAAGATAAAGGTTTAAAACTTGCCTCAACTTCCAACTTCTTTTTATAGAGATTTTGAAAAGACAAGAAATAGGTTTAAAACTTCCATTAAACTTTTCATAGATATCATAAAAAATCTCACATACCTCAAAATTAAGTTCATGGTGTGAAATGTGGGGTTAAAGCGTTCATCCGAAAGTAACAAAACATTGAAAGTGAAGGAGAATAATAAAATGAAACATTAAATCAAATTGAGGAAGAGAAATGGAAGTCCTGGATGGCGATTTTAATTTGTTGAGTGGAGGGAAAGATTTATGTGTACTCTCTCCATGAAAGCACAACAAAGATGCATTAAATGCATGAACAAAACCACACAATTACTATACAGAAAGGTGGGATCCCTACTATTTTCTTATTGCAAGTCTATTTGTTTTTTGAAATATGGAAATTTGCATATGTTTTCTAGATATGATACAAAATTAACTTTGATAAAGTATTTTAGTTTGTTTAATCGATCGTCAAATTAAAATATAGGGATAATTTCAGGTGGCTACATTTAGAATTTGCTGTTTTTCACCTGGGTACAACTAGAATTTTTTTTCTTCACTTGACTACACTTAAAATGTGCAAAATTTTTACTTTGCACTTCAACGTTAAGTTCTGTCAAAGTCTATTAGTTTTTCGATCATGTGACTTGCACGTGACCCAATTGTTATAAGTTTATGACCAAAATACCCTTTGAATTGCAATCCTTATATTCTGACCAAATTATATTGTTTATACATTATAACTTGAGCTGAAGAACGAAGAAGTGGTGAGTGTAGGATGTCGTCGAGCAGATGCAGCGACGAAGGGGAGGACGCCCGGTGCGACTGCGGGATGAGAGTGCCAGTGCGGACGTCGTGAACTGTCCGAAATCCTGGGCGGAGGTTTGTTGGATGCGGAAAGTATACAGTAAATCATCCAAATTTTGATTTACATCTCCAATTTCGAGTGGATTTGTTCATAATTAGAAGTAGTTTATATGATATTATGGAATTTTAGTCTTGAAATTTAGTTTAATATGATGTATTGCAATTATTAGTTAAATTTGGAACTAGGGTTTTGTTGAGCTGATAAAATTAGGGTTTGAAAATTCGGGTTACTGGAATTGGGGTTACTGAGAATTGACAACAAGTGTTGTGAGTATGATTGGCATAATTAACTATGATATTGCTAATTATTTGGTTTTGAGTTAATTTTATGTATTTTTTAGTTAAATTTATGCAATTTCTGATGTAATTGATACACATTTGTGTTTGTTTTCCACAGAGTGGTTTTAAATGCAGCTATTTTCAATGGGTAGATCTGGAGCCTTGTCAATATGGGAGGAGAGTAGTACCTGGTTTGTATCAAAGAGTGAAGTCTATGGAGGCAGTTACTGATGTTAAATGTCTACAATACAAAAAAGAATATGATAGATTAAGAAAATGAAATAGTTTATTATTGAAGACGTTGGTTTGTTGTTTATTTGTAATAGATATTTTAGTATTTAACTAGTACAATAAGTATGAACATGATTTGTAATAAGTAATGTAGTTTGAACTTGTTTTGATTAACATGATTGTTGAATGAGAAAACAACTATTGTAATTTTGAACTTTGTTGAATGATTTGTCTATTGTTGAATCATAAGTGAAAGTTATTGTTGAACATGATGTGAATTTTGTTGATTGTTGAAATCTATTGTTGAATGATTTGTTGAATGATTAACAATAAGTTTGAACTTGTTTTAAGACTTTGTAATATGAAATCTAATAGTAAAAATTTGGCAGAACTTGTTTGCATTTTTGTCCATAACCTGTTATTAACCTGAATCATAAGCGAAATTGTACAATACAAGTCTTTTGCAATACAAGTTAATAAGTAAAAATACAAATTCATAAGAGAAATTGTACGATACAAATTGTCTTTTGCATACACAATAAAAGCTAAAGTTTACTAGCCAAAAGCTACTGTCCAAACCATCAAAATGACAAAACCAAGACATTCAAGCTACTGTCCAAAGCAGATCCAACAAACAAAAAGATTGGGACCAACATAAGATTCCTTGTCTCCTCACCATCAAATCCCATTATAATTGTCACATTAAATACCAAAAGAAAGTAGGTAATAACAGTAAAACAACACATGAGGCAGAAACTTCATAGCTGGCTGTGATAACCAGATCCAGATCCAGAAGGGTTTTTGCTCTTTCTCCCTCGCTTGATTGGTACTGATGGTGGTGAGTGTCCTCTGCCTTTCTTCCTCAAGCCTGGAGTTGTTATGAAGATACCCTCTTGTCTGTGCAAGTTCTCCCACTGCCAAATGAATGGAAAATTGTAATGATTTTCCAGGTATGTATGAAATTGAAACAAATTTGAAAGCCTATAAGAATTGTAAGTCTTTAAACCTGCTCCTGAGTTGTATGCAAGTGAAGCCCCGCCTCTTCCAATCCAGGAGCAGATATGGTAGGCCCCACCACTGGAAGCTTTGGAGGCCTTTGTTGAGCTTTAAGTCTATTTGCCATCTTTTCTTCGGCTACGCGTTTCTTCTCAACAATCTCAGCAGGTGTGCACTCTTGCCCTCTTTTTTTTGCCCTCATCAGGGCAATGGCCACATTTTTTTTTCTCCATCATTTTTTCAGCAACTTCCAACCTATTGTCCATAATTTTGTTCCGCTCTTCCTCAGTCGGTAGTGTCCACTCTTCCTTTCTTTCCTTTGCCTTTGCTGTTTGAACACTCACCTACACCTTGGGCAAAAACAATAAATCATTTAATTATAAAAATATATGGCATAAACATTTTGTTTCTTAAACCATTAATTAAGAAACATATATGGGCAGAAACAATACAAAGAATTTAATTAGAAACATATATGGACAGAAACATTAAATCATGAAATCAGAAACATATATGAGCAGAAACAATACAAGAAATTTAATTAGAAATATATATGGGCAAAAATAGTGATTACCTTTACCCTTATTGCCTGAAGGTTTTGTTTTTGCGGATTCTCCATGATCCTTAGGATCACAAGACCTCGAGTTATGCCTTTGCTTGTGACATGTTGCACAAAAAAGCTTTCCAATTTGCCTATTTCCCTTGGACGCTTCTTCATCCTGTTCTGCCGCATGTTTCTTCCTCCTAACTCTAGGCCTTCCAGGTGGTTTTAAGACTCTATGAGGTAAGACTTTAGGGGTTTTCAACTTAGGCCAGTCATTCATACAAGGAAAGAGTTCTATATACCCACAGTATATTGAGTTGTAGACCTCAACAGTGTAGTATTTGTTCACATGATCAACCGAATTTTCTCTCTGATAATAAATTGCACGAACAACATGTTTGCATGGAATTCCAGTTAACTGCCAATCTAAACATGAGCAAGTTTTCTCAATCATTCTCACAATTGCGCTATGTCTACCCCTTTTGACCTCAAACACACCATTCCCACATGATTTGGCAACAAATTTTTTACCAAACTTCTTAATTTCCTCTAACTGGTCTAGTATTCCATCACAAATTGTATGCCTATAATTTTCATACTTTCCTACTCTCTCCACAAACATGGTAGTCAACTTCTCACGAATAAACTCACACAAATCATATATGGGTAAATGTCTACCATCATTAATTCAAGCATTAAAACTTTCACTCAAGCTATTAGTTTGAATATCTGACCTAGCACGAGGAGTAAAGAATGTCTTACACCAAGCTTCAGGTTCCCTTTCCTTCACCCAGTCGTGAGCGTCCGGATTGAAAACCCTAAACTCCTCCATCTTTTCTGCGAACTTGTCCTTAGTTCTTACATTCGATAACCCCCACAGCATCTTCTTCAATCTAGGACGCTTGAAATTGAGATAGAAGTTCTCATACAAGTGCCTCATACAGTACCGGTGCTCTACTTCTGGTATCCAGTACTTAAATAGCTCAACCAAACCCTATGTCAGAAACAAAATTTTAGTTAGAAACCTAAAATTTACATAAGCTAATATTTAGTATAAAAATATGAAGTTTAGTCATATAAAGGCTAATATTTATATATAAAGGCTTATATTTAGTATAAAAATATGAAATCTAATACCAAACTTTAAGTCAAGTATCTTTTGTTTACCGGACATGAACACCCAATTCCTTTTTAAATTTCTCCCGTAGTCAGCAAAAAACCCTTCTAGAAACCACTTCCAAGACTCTTTATTTTCTTGCTCTACTACTGCGAATGCCAACGGAAACATTCCGTCGTTGGCATCCCAACCAGCAGCCGCCAGCAGCTGACCTCCAAATCTCCCTCGTAGATGGCACCCGTCAATTCCGACTATCAGACGACAAGCATTGATGAAGTCTGTCTTTTGCACCGCATACCTTATACATTGACAAACATGGATGGTCAGTATAATGATTAAGTAGATAAATAAATAAATACCTAAACACTTTTGTAAATAAAGAAAAAAATCACCTGATATAAATTATATGGAATCGCTCAACATAACCTTCACCTTGAGGGTTCTTGTACGTTTCTGCCTTCACAACCGCCTTGCTGCCAATGTCAAGACTTCTCTATCATGTGAGCGTAAGTCAACAACATATCGTATTGCATGTCAACATCACCGGCTAAGATCTCTCTACCCTTACACAAAGTCCTATATATGGATGACATCTCTATTTTGATGTCTAGCTTGTGGGAGATGTGATCCTGGAGTACTTTCCCTTTCATGCCGGGATTGACTCGAATGAACTCAATGTACCTAAGACAACAACATGTCAGTACAATTGTTAGAAGAAAAAATCAGTAATGAATAAAAAACAGTAATGACTATACTACCTTCTGGCCAAAAAGTCCGATGTTAGTTTCTTGTTGGTATGGGTTTTGCCACATATGTGTTCAGGTGTCCATCGCCTTATCTCCATTATCTCTTCACCGCCTAATCTCCCATAGTATCACCAAAAAGGGCAGCCCTTCATTGTGCAGCGGATTTCTACCTTATACCTCTCATTCCTACACATAATGTAGGAAAAACCCTTCCACGCTGCGTAATTCTTGAAGACTTCCCGGAAAATTGTAGTATCTTCGAATGTTGAGTACAATGCAAGCTCAGGTTTCTTCATCTTCAAAGCCATGGTCCACATAACTTGATCAATTGGAGCCTCCCGATTCTCGGCCTTTTCTTTTGCCTTCACTTTTGCCTTGGTACCATGTACATTAAGATTGTCGAGGGTACTCTTGTGTTCCTTCCCTTTTGCATTCGACTTCACATCTGCAGCTTCAACTTCTTCGTCTTCGTCTTCATCACTTGGTTCATCTACAAGGCCAGAAATTATTTTTTCGCCTTTCTGATTAAACTGAACTTGCTTCACCCAGTGAGGTATCTCGTGATCTGGTTCTTCCTCCAACTCCTCTGAAAATTGAGAGTCTGTATCATCTTCATTGCTATCAAGCCTCTCTTCGAAATCGAGATCGTCCGAGCAATCCTCTTCAGATACCTCACCCGGTACTACTTCATCGGTTTCTGCCTCATCGGTTTCATTTTGTGTTTCTGCCTCAATATTTTCCTTCTCACCAAGTACTGCCTCACCCTCTTCATCATCACTTGAAACAATGCAAGTTGTTTTAAATTTAACCTTCAACATTTTTTCCACATTGTCTGATCTTTGTCATCTATAGGCTTCCTTGGGTTTCCAACCACAATGGTCATCGGGTACAAGTACAGTACCCTTCGGGGAAATTATTGAGATTGGTCCCGGCCCATTAACGATGTACAATGGGGCAACCTCGCCAATGGAGTATGATGCTAGAAGGTCTTGAACCTCCCATTCACTGTCTATCTCGATGAAGGATTTTGCTGGTGCCATAGCTGGTACTTTCCAAAAAAATCTGACTTGTTGGGTTGTAGCCTAGATTTCCTACAATGGCCTTGAACTTCCCAACAGAGCATTTGTTTTCATCAACTATGAACGGTTCTATGCTACCCCCATTGTAAAACATCTCGAGTTTTTGAAAGTCACCCTATGGTAAACTTCAAAAACCCTACATTTTGGAGGGGTAGGTATACAAATATACCGATTTCCCTATGTAAATCAGTGGGGAAAACATTAAATATTATACGAAACATATAAAACATTTCAAACCCTAGGTTCCTAATTAGATTTTTCAAAAGACTCTTATTAAATTCTCCCCTAAATCTTACTGCCATAGCTCAGTAACATGCATGTATAAATTAATCAAGAAATTCTGAAATGAATTCTGTAAAACCTCAAATATATTACCGAAACCCTAATTTCATAAATTGATTTACAAGAACACTAACTTCAAACATTGATTTCTAAAATCGAGTTATAAAAACCACAAAAACCGATTTTGTAATCAAAGACAGACATCCTAGGGTTTACAAAATCAAAGAACCTAGGGTTTACGAAATCAAAGACAGAGAATTTACTTCACCCATGCTCGTGCCGATAACCTCAGCAACGAAGATGGTGTTCTTCTTCTTCAAAACTCTTCAGCTCGGGTCGCTCTCAATGCTCAAAACCCTTCAGCTCAACTCTTCTCACCTCGGAGCTCTCGGTCCTCACTCAGTCACTCAATCGTCTGGTATGACCGAGACAACTTGGAAGGAAGGACACAATCGTAGTCAACGACAGTGGGGGATCAGTTTTGTCTTTTCGTATCATTTGAGGGCAAAATTGTCTTTTCCTATCACTTTAACGGAAAACTTGATAGTAACAAACGGAAAGTGCAAAGTAAAAAATTTGCACATTTTAAGCGCACTCAAGTGAAAAAAAAAATTATAGGTATACACAGGTAAAATACAGTAAATTTTAAGTGTAGCCACCTGAAATTATCTCTAAAATATATTTAATGGTTAAAATTTACTAATATTCTTAGTTATGTATGAATGGTTGACTATTATTCACTTACAAATTTTCTAGATTAGATTGGCTCAAGAGAGGTTTAGAGGTTAAACTTTAGTGGTCAATAATTTCTTTTGACTAAAACTGAAAATTAAATTTTAGACATTGAATGCAATCATTTTGAGTAGGGTGCAATGCACAAGCATAAATGCAGAAAATGAAACATAATATTATGTTAAAAGCAAAAGGCATTCATAGTCATGTATATATATTAGATGCAAGGAGCAGCAAAGAGAGTTTGCTTGGTACCCACATTACATTATGCAGAAAATCACACGACTCACCACCGCAACTAATCATCTAATACTAATAATTAATATCCCATCACTGTTCTTTCCAGATCCTACCAGTCACCCTAAGCTTTAATTCCTTCCTATCACCTCCTGAGAAGAAAAGCGCCATGTTTCGTTGTATTATGAGACCGTCAAAGCTATCCCGAACCTTCCTATGACTATCCCTTATGCTTCGGGGCACTCCTTGCCATATCATCTTCCTCCCGTTTCCTCCCACTTCAAGGCTGTAGCTATAGTTTTTCGCTTCGTTATCATCACCCATGAACCGCAAGAACACAATGTACACAGGAGCCGTACCTAGCTGGAAAGCCTCGAAATGCAGACAGAAGTACTGGCCAAAGCAACCAAAAACCTGCACATATTGAGAATAACAATATCCCATATAAATTGTCAACTAAGAAGCCGGAATTCAACCAAAACTATAAAGAGAAGAGTAAAACATACGGTTAGCATCCATGTGGCATTCTCAACTTCGTGTGGGTTTGATTTGACATAACGATGGTTGAAAGTGCTTCCACTGTGCATGTCAACTTTGTGATCATCTTTCAGGTGTGCCACCAGAAAAGGGATATCGCCCTCCATTGTGCATTCAGATCCAGCATAGGGGCAGGTGTATGGTCTATGCATGCACTGGGATTCATGTTTTAGCTTGCTATAATACGGATATATGCCGATGCAACCATAACTCTGATATTTACATGGCAGTTCAAGAGATGCAGCCACCTTCTCCAATGCAAGACATCTTATATTTCCAAGTTCATGCCTGCAAGTTGGGCACCTGTTGTGCACCCTTGGTTTGCAACTAGAACACAACGTGTGACCATTTGAGCACTGCAACAAAGTGAAAATCAGCATTTTCATGACTGCAATTTATATAGAATGAATGAAACATTGTGGAAGAGGCAAGATATGGAAACTATTAAAATGAAGTTCTTCATGGCAGTGGTGGGGGAGACAAAGTGAAAATCAGCATGAGTGGAATGGTTCTTTATAACAAGATTAATTACAACTTTTTGAAAATCTTGAACCATGTGGTTCTTTTCATTCTTGAATCAACACGATATAAACCCTACAAAGTGACACAGCGTTTGAAAAATGCACTTTCCTTATAAAAAAGCAACTGAGTATAGCAATTTAGTCAAAGTAAATAATATAGTTTCAACAAGACAAGTGCCATTTGCACTACGTATCAATCCCTCTGGCATGTATATCCATGAGTTCAATTAAAAAAAAAGGAATACGGATCAAGTCACACAAAAAACTTAAACACGCGGACAGTTAACAGAAAGGTAAAAGGTTTACTAACTTAGTAACATACAGAAGCAACAACTTAGTGATATTTGGTTGGAAAAAAATCATATAAATAAAATATCTTGAAGTTGCATTTAAATGTGAACGGTATTCTTTTTTTGATATCGTGATTTTAAAAGGTGCAAGTTATATAGCATTAACAAACAGGTCAAAGCATAAAGCCAAACCTGATGGATAGGAGGATACATAGCATTTAAGCAAACAGGGCACTCCAGCAGTTCACGGACACCACTAGAAACAATAACATTGGGTTTTGATGCACTTTGAGCAAAATCACTCTGTTCTCTGATATCAGTCACATCCTCACTTTGAGGGGGATCAATAACCTCTGATTTGGTTCGCATGTCATCAAAAAATGGATTCATAGATGCCATGCAAGTAGTATCTTTACCTACATGCCATAACATGTAAAATTAGATATGGAATTTTTAACTGAATGTATATAGATACCATACATGTTTCTGCTACAGCAAATTACGATCTCAAAGATTTAAAAAACGTATGTAAAGATGGTAAGTAGCATTTCAGAAACATTGACAGAGGAGAGTGTTTCAGTAAAAACCACAGAGAGAACTTTTAGAAGCTTAAACCGAACCTACAAATTTAGCGCTTAAATATCATAAATAATGAGATGACAAAAATCATTGCACAGTGATCTCTCTTACAAAAGGAAAATGATGAATGACCACAAGCAAATAACTGTATGAGTTCTTTTGTCAAGAAACAATTCTTACTCAAGAATCTCGTGTCCAACTTTAGATTATCCTCTTCTCCTCAGGAACTGACTACGAATTATAACCCCTCAACCTAAAAGGATAATCACCAAAACATCATTAAATTACATATAACTTAAGTTCATATTCTTGAAACATCACCAAAGAATGACAAGCTGAGAAACCCTTATTTCATAACAATTCACCAAAATACAATACAAGAAATAAATTGAAGAAAAAACATTGAAAGGATGTGTAACTTTGCACCCAAAAGTGTAAGTTTAAATCACAAAAGTAATAATTTGAAACATCCATTTCCCCCAGCTGGAGTTATTTCAGCTCCTTCCCTATCACCCCTGAACTGTTCTCTCAACAAAAAACAACTTTGCTCCAACAGTTCACACATTGTCAAAATACACTACTTTTAATTTTGTCATAACACTAACAAAAATCAGAAAATAATAAATTACTTTGACAATAATACTTAAGTCATCTGCATTATAAGCAGCAATACAGTAATGCTATGTGGAAAAACTTGAAAAGGGCTGGGAGGGATCAATAAGGCATTACTTAGACAGTTAACCATTTCTTAGTACAATTTCAGTTTCTCCAAAAACCAGGAATTAAGAAACAATGTAAGCATCTAACTGCTCTCTCCCATAAAATTCCCCATTCAGCTTCCAAATGCAGGATCAATTCCTCCAAAAAAAACATGACAGCCATCACAGATGACCCACAAACCAAAATTTTGGTTTTTTACAACCCTAAGTCAAAATCCATAATCCCAAACCAAACCATTGTTCACATTCACATAAAAGGAAAGATAGAATCACTGATCAATCATTGCCAACAAAACTGGAAAATATCCAAAACGAACCCAAAAAAGCATCATTAAATTGAAAAAAAAACTTTATGCGTAAAAATTAACAGAAAACCCAACTCTGATAATAGAAACGGAAGAGATTCTAGAGACAGAAAACAAAATTACCTGGACGAATAAAAAAAACCTAACACGGAGAGAGGGAGAGAAATTGGGTAGGTGGGCTGGGCAGCTGTGGATACGGAGCGTGTGACGATAAAGAAGAAAATTGAAATGCAAGTAGCAATAAATAGAAACAAAGTGCGCCTAGAAATTCAATTTCAAATTAAAGCCGTTGAGCGAGAGAGAGAGAGAGCTGGAGAAGAGGAGAGAGAAATTTCTGGGGAAAATACAGAAAGGAAAGGTTGAATAAGCCGTGGGGCCGCTAGTATTTGTATCTGTACCTGAAGAGAGGAGTTTTGTTTTCTCTCGTGAATCTCAAAATCCCGGCGTTTCTCAGCTTCCAATCAATAGAATCCGAGAAAGTGAGAATTTTGAAAATCAATATATTAGTGGCGAGTGGGCCGAGAATGGTGTGAACGGCCTACTGGGCCTAGCTCGACATCCTTGTTTTGCGCATATGGTTGGTTCTCTGAGTTTTCAATCAATATCATTATATACTCCTACTAGTTGTGGAGCACCACGCGATAGGCAAATAAATATGAATTTAGATACCAATTTTTAAACATAGTTTACTAAACTTGGTGTGCAAATATGAGTATGCATCTGTTGAATGGAGAGTTTGAATTGAAATATAGTAGGGTAAATAATTAAAAAAAAATTGACTTTGATGAAACACTGTAAACTTGAAGAAAAATTAGGTAAACACACTTGGAGCAAAAATTGTCAAATTTAGTTTTAAATAGACAAGGTCAAAACTCAAAAGACAATTTCCACCCATATGCATGTGATGTATAACAGAAAAGCACTCCGGTGAGAATCAAAGAGGCATGATAACTATGAACTAATATGAGAGCACCATTAGTCAATAGGGTCGGTTCCATATTATATTCTAGGGGCAATTGCATGTCAATATTTCAAGTTTACCTCATTTTCAAATCAGTACCCTAAATTTGAAAATATTTTTGCCGATACCCGAAGTTTAATTAGTTGCAGATAAGTACCTAATCTGTTAAATCTAACATAATTTAAATGTGAAAATACCAAAATGCCCCTAATACTTATAATAATTAATATTATATTAAAACTTTTGAGTGGAATAACTCTCTCATACGACCTCCGTTTCGGTCTCATAAAATATCAAATAAAAAAGAATCGGAAGATAAACAATTTTGAAAAATATTATTTGTAATTAAAATAAAATAACAATTAATACTATTTAATTATTAATAATTAATAAAATTTTATTTAATCATTAATATTCTTCAAAGTTGTTTATCTTCCGATTCTCTTCGATTTGATATACTATGAGGCCGAAACAGAGGTCGTATGAGAGAGTTATTAAATTCGAAAGTTTTAATGTAATATTAATTACTATAAGCATTATGGGCATTTTGGTCTTTTCACATCTCAATTCTGTTAGATTTAACATATTAGGTTCTTATCTGCAACTAATTAAACTTGGGGTACCGACAAAAAACTTTTCAAACTTGGGGTACTGATTTGAAAATGAGGCAAAGTTGGGGTACTGACATGGAATTACCCCTATATTCTATAAGTGAACCTTGTCGGGGAGTGGTGTAACGACGGATTGGAAAAAAAATTCGTGCACACCATGTGGCGCATCTCCAGTAGTTCTCACCCGATTTCACCTATATATATATATGTATAAGAAAATTGCAACAACATGTCATGTATTTTGTTGATTGCAAAAAAAGTGTTGTGAACTATTTTTTTTCTTCAAAATGTGTGTAAATAACGAACTTACCATTTTTCAAAAATAAAATAAAATAAAAATTTTAAAAAGTATTTTCCTGAAAATATTTTTTAATTAAAAATTGTATAATCAAAACTTGTAATTTAATAACAGGAAGTGAGAGCTAGGATTTGTCTCACCTAGCTGCTTTTTAGCGAAGTCCCACAATTTTGCGGATTGTCTTGCCGATTTTTGGCGTGGTCCCGAGATTCTGTGGTAGTGATATATGGTTTTCTATGTCGCTCTCTATGTGACATGCTTCCCATCATCTTGACGGTTGTTGTCAATCTTTATGAAATATTATTGTACTCGAATCAACTTGCTTGCCAATTACAATAGAGGAGGTTAATATAAATCAAACTAGAAAACCTTAATACACAAACCTAAACGCTAATGGGCCTAACATAATACTAACCCTGATTGACCAAACTATTTTTTTTCTTCAAAATGTGTGTAAATAACGAACTTACCATTTTCAAAAATAAAATAAAATAAAAATTTTAAAAAGTATTTTCCTGAAAATATTTTTTAAATAAAAATTGTATAATCAAAACTTGTAATTTAATAACGGGAAGTGAGAGCTAGGATTTGTCTCACCTAGCTGCTTTTTAGCGAAGTCCCACAATTTTGCGGATTGTCTTGCCGATTTTTGGCGTGGTCCCGAGATTCTGTGGTAGTGATATATGGTTTTCTATGTCGCTCTCTATGTGACATGCTTCCCATCATCTTGACGGTTGTTGTCAATCTTTATGAAATATTATTGTACTCGAATCAACTTGCTTGCCAATTACAATAGAGGAGGTTAATATAAATCAAACTAGAAAACCTTAATACACAAACCTAAACGCTAATGGGCCTAACATAATACTAACCCTGATTGACCAAACTATTTTTTTTCTTCAAAATGTGTGTAAATAACGAACTTACCATTTTCAAAAATAAAATAAAATAAAAATTTTAAAAAGTATTTTCCTGAAAATATTTTTTAATTAAAAATTGTATAATCAAAACTTGTAATTTAATAACGGGAAGTGAGAGCTAGGATTTGTCTCACCTAGCTGCTTTTTAGCGAAGTCCCACAATTTTGCGGATTGTCTTGCCGATTTTTGGCGTGGTCCCGAGATTCTGTGGTAGTGATATATGGTTTTCTATGTCGCTCTCTATGTGACATGCTTCCCATCATCTTGACGGTTGTTGTCAATCTTTATGAAATATTATTGTACTCGAATCAACTTGCTTGCCAATTACAATAGAGGAGGTTAATATAAATCAAACTAGAAAACCTTAATACACAAACCTAAACGCTAATGGGCATAACATAATACTAACCCTGATTGACCCCCCCCCCCCCCCCCCCCCCCCAAATTGATGTGGGTTAACCAACATCAATTTGACTGCGAAAAAAAACTGATGCAGTGTCGGTACATGACGGTGAAGTGACGATGACTGGTGGTTGAACTCGAAACTCGAAGACAGAGACCTGAGACTGAAGGTTTTGGGAATTTATACCCAATCCTGAAGGAGACCGGAGCCTTGAGGCTTTGGGGATTGATACCCAATATTGAAACCAAATATGGAGACCAGAGACGGAACTGGAAACCGATGCGAATACCGAATACGGAGACCATGAAGACCGAGTTGAACATCGAATACGGAGACCACGGATACCGAGTTATACCGAAGTAGAGTCAGATACTGAATGCGCTACAGCTTTAGTACATCCTCCCACATTTAAGAGAGGATAATAATATGAAATAAACCAACTCGTCTCGATAAAACACCCAAATCATGTCGATGAACAAAGAAAACTAGCCAAAAATCTCGGTAGCAAAAGGGACAGTGGAGCAAATCAGGCAGCAGAAAAAACTGAAATTCGATGTTGGATGATGGATGACTTTGGATGCTGGATGACGGATGATTTTGGATGATGGATGACCGAATCGGATGGTGGATGACGGATGCGCGGATGACGGCGCGGATGACAGATGATGGATGACGAAAACAGATGATCATATGACAAATTTTCAGATTTATAATGTCTCGCCCACCCGCTAAAACATTATTAACGAGTGAGCAAAACAACACTCTCTAAGATTGAACCAAGATATAAAAAAAATTAACTTTCCTCTGATAACATGTCAATCTTTATGAAACGTTATTGTATTCGATTCAATTTGCTTGCCAATTATAATAGAATAGGTATAAACCAAACTAGGAAACTCTAATACACAAACCCAAACCCTAATGGGCCTAACATAATACTAACCATGATTGACAGTTGTAGTCTGTTTGCAGCGGTTCCTTGATTGGAGGTGATTTTATACGGTGAGTTTTCTAATCGGATGTGTCCAATATGGTGCAGAGGCATGGCAAAAGAGGATAGTGGCATTGAAAAGCTGCAGATCTTTTCCACTTTCAAGGACGAGGATGTGGGGTTTGTTCTTGGTAACCTAATGTGTAGCGATTTGTTTGCGGTCGTTGGCCGCAGTGTTTTGTGGGAGAGTGTAAAGTCAACGAGTCTCGTACTTCATCCGTCTGGAGGTTGATAGTTTGGTATTGGGAGGGATCATGAGTTCTCTAGTGTCACTGGGAAGATTTATGTAAGCACATCGAATTAGGGGGTTTCGTTTTCCTTAAACTCAAATACGTTCTCGTGATGTCCCATTGGGCTGTTTAAAGGACTAGATGGCACATGGATCTTGATCCGGGAAGAGGATTGAGGGGGATCGGCTTGTTTCGCAGGATTATTTGGGGTGTTATGCTAAATACTTTATTTAAGAGGTTCACGACATTTCTCCAGCCAACTGAGTTAGAGGTCTGATGTGGGATCACACAGTCTCCGTTTGAACCTGCTAAATTGCACATTTATAACACTTATTCACTTCGTTTCGATCATTTTAGGGCCATTTGGACTTTGATATTGTTGTATGTTTATTTTGAACATAGGTACATAAAAGGAGCTGAAATCGGGACGGGGAGGACGAGACTGGCAATTCAAGCAACGGGACAAATGAAAAATATCATTTGTCACGATTGTGACACCTATTTGTTACGATTTTGACAAGTTATGAAGCTCAAACCCGTGGTCATATATGATAGGCGTCACAACGAAGAGACGGTCGGGACAAGATGAATGTCACGATCGTGACACCACCACTCACGATTGTGATGCCTTTAGTCACGATCATGACTCGCCTGAAGGAATCCATGTGATCCAAATCAATTAATTTCATGCAATAGCGGAAGCAATTAACCATGTATTCTAAACAAGCTATGAACGAATCATCATGTGAAAATTTTCAACATATAAAATATAATAAAAATATGCAATTTTACCTTGAAAATCGAATCCAACAATCACAAAACTTGGTTTTATTATCTCTAGTTGTATCCAGACAAGCAAAGCACTTTTAGTAAAATTTCTACAAAACCGTTTGCTAGTTAGTTTTGAGAAAATAACAAAAATTGAAGAACAATAGAGAGAGGGAATCGACAGTGAATGAGGGTTTTGGCCGAAAATTAGGGTTGGAATTATGTGGGATTATTACGTAAATCAAATATATGATTGTGTAATTATCTTTCCACTTACCAAATCCTAATTATCTTCTTATTTTAATTATAATTATAATAAGAATGGACTTAAAGACCACTTAGCTAAGTTCATTAATTAGACCCATTGAATTAGGTTATAATTAAATGGCTTAGCTAGACCGTCCCAATTACTCTTAACCGATTATTGGTTTAGCTAATTTGTACTTGATTTAATTAAATCAAATTGCGAATTTCCCAATTTTCATATTCTTCATGAACTGACTTTTCCAAGTCCCCTTTTGCTATACTTTGCTTAAAGTGTATGACCCTTTAGGCTCATGACCCGCTGGCAGACTGACAAAATTACCATTTTGCCCTTTCCATCACAAGTGGTCTCTAGCAAGACATTATGATTACCCAACGTTCGTGAATATCGATGATTCGATTTAACCTCTTATCGTCCATATCACTATCTTTTTATCATACCGATATCTAGATTGATCAAAAGGCATAGAACCGTCATCCTAATTTATCAATCACTGTTTCTTGATATTTGAGACAACTGAAAACTGATACTAAGTATTTCCTGCATGACCATGCGATTTTCTCCAGTCATACTCATCAAGTGGCCTAAACAGATATCATTCCCATACCGGAATATGGGAGATAAATTCTTGAGCCGTCTTTCGAGTTCACTCATGCAATTCATGACTAAACCAATCAGAGCCCTTATGACTACCCTTTTACAAGTAACGTTAGACTAGGTCAAACTTAGAGATTCATCACATGGTGATCACAAACTCTCTTTGGTTTTAGGATATAATGACAAGTTACGATATGTGCATGCATGCTCATGACAGTATCTATGTCGCATACTCACCATCGGGTCGTCCAATACCATCTCCTTGATGATACTTATGATCTAACTCCGGCACTACCTTACCATGAACAGTAGAGCGTGATCATAAAGAGTTAGCCTCATACTGATCGCTTCTTAATGAAGCTTGACTGATCAGAGACACATTAAATGTAATTCTTTCTGATCTACAGTTCTACTATTAGTGATGACACACATAATGATATAGATTAAATTAAAACAAATATATTACTACAACACATTAGTAATATAATGTCGTTTTATTAATGTGCAAGATGATAAAACATTACATATAGATAAACTTATTACATTGGAGTAGGGCACAAACCTAACATCGCCAACAGAAGAGACGATTGTGACACAACCAAGAGACGAACGTGACGCTAACCAGTCAAAGTGGTCCCAGAAGCAGGCGAGACCCACGTGTTCCTCATAATGTCACAATCGTGACACCCCAAATGTCAGCGACTATATAAGACAAGTGACCTATAGATCCTACCATTCATTTCAAAATTAGCAACCACCTTTTTCTTGCTCCAGCACAATTCTATTGGGTTCAAGAGAGAGTTTGATGTCTTCATCTTGAGCTCTTGAAGGAGTTTGGAAATTTTCTTGGAGAAGAAGCTACAATCACCACTAGTTCAAGAAGAAGAAGAAAAAGAAGAAGAAGAAGAAGAAGAAGAAGATTTCTACTTTTCCTAGCCCTTCATTCTATTTTGTTTTCCTTTTTTCTCATGACTCTTTTTTTTGTTTTTTCTATATTTCTTAACTTGAGCACCATGGTTTTGGGCTAAACACCCAAAATCTGTTGGGATTTGTGCCCTAGCACAATGTATTTTCAATCTAATCTTGTAATAAAGATTATTAGTTGAATAAAAATCGGCATTCATATTACTAAGTGTTGTAGTAATATCTTAAGTATGATTTGATTTGTATCATTGATGTGTCAACACATAATAGTAGATCTACAGATCAGATAAAATCTTACTTAAGAAGTCCCCGATCAGAATAGCTTCATAAGAAGCGATCGGTATGAGGCTAACTCTAAATGATCACGCTCTACTGATCATGGCCAGTAGGGGGCCAGAGTTAGGTCATAGTATCACCAGTCAGGGGTGATATAGGACGACCCGAATCATGAGTATGTTACATAGACACATTCATGAACATACTCATATGTCGGATCATGAAATCACATCCTCAGACTGAAGGACCATTGAGGTCAATATGTAATTAGTGACGAGTTTGACTCAGTCTAACGTCTCCTGTAAAAGGGTTACAATAACGGCTGTGATTGGCTCGATCACGAGTTACATAAGTTGACTAGATGGATCTTTGAAGGATTTATCCCTCATACGGATGTGTAAGCAGATATCAGTTTAGGCCACTTGAAGAGTACAACTGAAATAAGATAGCATGGCCATGCAGACGATACTTAGTATCAGATATAATTCAGTTAACTCAGAATCAAGAAACAGGACAATAGAACGAGGATGACTTGTCTATGCCTCGTGGTTGTCAAAGATATCAAGAGGATAAAAGGATAGATTCATGAACGACAAGGTTAAGTCAAAATCTCGATAATCACAAGCGTTGGGTAATCATGATGTCTTGCTAGAGGCCACTCATGATGGAAAGGGTAAAATGGTAATTTTACCAGTCCGCCGATGTGTCGTGAGCCTAGAGGGTCACACACCTAAGGTTGAGTAAAACGGATGGAATCATATAGAGGAATCATGAGAGAGACAAAATCCGGTTTTGGATTAAACTGGATTGGACCGATTTCGGTTTAGGATTAAACTGGAATCAAGAACGGTTTAGCAGGACTAATTAATTATAATATAATTAAATAGATTTAATTAAATTAGCTAAACTGGGCCTAGCCAGAATGGGCTTCTCTACACAATTAATTAAAAACTTTGGGCTTTAAGCCCATTAAGGCCTTTAATTAATTAAAAGCCCAAATAAGGTCTATAAAAGGGAAATTTTCAGATCTGAAAATTAAGCAATTATTTTACAAAACCCTAGCCGTCTTCCTCTCTCTCTCCTAGCCAGTTTCGGCCGGCCCCCCTCTCTCCTCCCCGCTCCGTCCGTTTTGCTTGCTTCGATCTTCTAGTAAGGATCGTTGTGAGTATCCCCGGATTGCTCTTCATGTGTGGACGTTCTTTAGAGGTTACTAAATCCAATTTAGTAACAAGGATATTTTTGAATCAAGGTAATACTAAATTTTAATCTAGTCTAGATCTCATGATCATGCAAGATCCGTATTAAACATGGAACTTTGAGGTTAATTTCTTGTATGGGCATGAAATTAATTGTCTGGAACCCTCAAATAATTCCTTCAAAATCACGGTGCAAGACATGATCTATAATATTGCTAGTTCTAAAGTTGTCATTTATGCTTATTGAGATTATTAGCTTGTGAATCTACTTTATTTGAAAGTTTGGTGATGATTTTACTTGTTTATTAGTGAGAGCTTGTAGTGTGTATGTTGAATTGCCATGTTTGAGCTCACAAACTTGTTCGAGAGGAAGGTTTGTGAGTAGAACTAAGTAGACTTGGAGTGTCGGTGCCTAGCACCCACACTTTGACTTGAATATAGTTGGTCTTAAGGCTTTCAAGAGTTGGTAATAATATCCCGAGAGGGTAGCCAACCCGAGGAAAGACTTAATCCAAAACCGAGAGGCGGATTAAGTAAATAGAACTTAGACCACTTGCTATTGTCTCTTGATTGCATACTTGTTGACATTGGATTATTATTGTCGATCTAGCATCCGTGGTGGCGATTTACTACTTGAAAATTTTGTTTTTTACTATTTGCTCTGTTACTACGTTTTGCCAATTTACTATTGTGATTGATTGTGTCGAGTCGTTGTTTGAAATTGATTGAGATGTGTGTTAAAGACGACCCAACCAAATTGTTTCAATTTAAATACTTGTTACAACACACCAATTCACACGAAATTAGTGATAACGCCCGCATGTTGATCCCCGAATGTTCGACCCGTCAAACCTGGAATTACAAATGTACTTGAACAATTAAAGGGCGTAGCCTTTTTGCCTTTCAAGGCCTTGTGGCTTATTGCATTATTGTGTTGCACGTGTAAATTTTTTTGGGGTAGTTCTTGTAATAAATTTGCGGGGAGTCTCAGTCCGTTCGAAGTGGATTCCCGATAAGCAAAGTGGGAGGCGTTATGCTTAATTGCGATCATTTGTATTATTTATTTTGTTTTTTTTTAGTCAATTTCGTTTATAGGGTTGCTAGTATTTTTCTATTTTCTTTTATCTTGGAGTCCGGTGTGGGGGTTATACCGCCAACTCTTGATGTAGTACTTCAGTTTGGTTGCCTTTGAAATTTAATAAAGTTTGAGTGTTCACAAAAAAAACTTGTAATTTAATTTTTTAGCTGAATACTTTTTTAATTAATTTTAATAATATATCATTCTTAATATCATGGGCAATTTTGTCACTTTTGTACAAATACACACATTTTTCCAAAAAAATAAAGTTTACGTCACATTTTTGCAATTAATAAAGTACATGGGTCTAGAACCGGTAAAGAACCAAACCGAACTCTCCAATTCACAATTTTTAAGAACCGGAACCATTACATAATGGGCCGGTTCGATTTTGAACCCGATTCTCTGGTTTAATGTTCAAATTACACGATCTTGATCTCGATTTTTAGATAAAAACATGAGTGATTGAATAAGATTTATTATATGGGTTTGATCAAAAGTATTTATTTGATCCTAAGTCCCCAAATAGTATTAAAAAAAATATGAAAATGGGATAAGAAGAAAAAGGAAAAGACGAGTGGGTGGATAAAGTGATGGCCACACACGTGAACAGTGATGAATGAATATAAATTGAAATTGATGGTGGTTCGATGAATGTTCAGCGAACTGATCTGATTCTGGGTACCTTTTTTTTACGAACCAAAATCAAACCAGAAATCTATGATTCTTTCGTTTTAAGAACCAGAACCATTATTCACTATTCCTAATTCTCTGGTTTTAATTCAGTTCGTTTTCAGTTCGGTATCCAATTTCAGGTCCAAAGTGCCCACTCCTAGACATGTTCTTGCAAAAGTGTGATATTATATGACATGTTCTTGCAATTTTTCATGTGTATACTGAGCATTAAAACATGAGATAAAGAAGCAAAATTTATTTTGTCGAGGAGAGCTTCTACTCTCTTTTGGTTGTGCGGCATCATGGAGAAGAGAACAAAAAACCGTTATGTGTTCTCCCGTAAAAAAGGTCTCTTTTCATTATGTTTTCCTTAATTTTGAAGTCTCAATAAAAAATTATTCTTGGTCTCCTTAGTCGGCTCAAAAGGTTAGAGAACGTCGATCTCGAGCTCACTATAGATGCACAAGAGATTTCGTTTTTTCGAAACTAATTCTAATTTGCGGATCGACACGTACGGTATGTTTTTTTCGTTTATCAAATGCATTACATCACATTAAGATTACATACTTTAGTTCCGATGTATACATATGTGTAACGTTGCGACCCTTCGTGTGTAACTAAACGGAAAATGTGTATAGGTCGAGATAACTATACACACTTTAATTATATAGAAAATATAACTCAACTTTTGATGATTATTTGAGGGGATCAAAATACTCATTTAATTGAAAAACTGTATATGTTTAGTGAACCAACTAACAAATACTATATAATCCATGCATATTTAAATCCTTGATTTCCCCCTCATTTCCTTTCTAAATCACTAATCTTTAAATGCTATCACACATGATATATTCATCGGATTATCTCGTATCTTCTATATAAATAATCTCTCTTAATACTCACAAGAAACCAAACAAGAAAAGAAAGATCAATGTTAATGACTATAAAGAACAAACATCACCAACAGTATATTGACCAATGACATATTTTTAACATATAATGTATATATTTCTTCATTTAGTTATGTACAAAATATAAAGATTGCCAATAATATATTAACGAAGTCACATCTTTTTAAAAATCTTGATATCTTTCCAGCGCGACTCCATATAATGAGAGCTATCCCCCGATGAGTACACTCCACATTTGAAGAAATGAGAGCTTCTACCTCGCCCACCTTCTTCTAATTTAAGAACTCCATCAACATAAACTTGTAATTTTGAGGCATCAACGTCGTGGATCACATTTAGCCTGAACCATTTATCGTATACGTGAGGAATGACCACCGCGTCTTCGTAATACGACAACTCTCCGTCGTACACCCTCAACATCATGGTGGTCGCGTGCTCGCTCGCTCCAAACACCTGCATCACGCACGCACCGGACGTGCCCCTAGGAATGTATCCGTATCCTTCGAATTGCCATACGCCCGATGAATAATCATATCCCTTCAAAACAAAATTTAAGAAACGCAATCATAATTAAATATTTTATTCATTTTTTATATTTAAAGTACGTGGCATGTGACACTTACTTGAATACGAAGTTCAGTACGAGGATGCGTGTGGCTGTTAGGGGAATGAGGCTTGTCGTTGGAGTAGACCCACATCTTATGAATCCCATCGACGTAGCTGTATCGGTCATTTTGGGGCACATTATAGGGTCTTTGCACTTCAAAATTGGAGTCCTTCAAAGGAAGAGAGGTGAACCCTTGTGTAGGGTCATGATGACTAGCACTTCCATAGACAATAATGAGTTGAGCTACTACAACAAGGCTCAAAAACATTATGGAACTACATCGGCTCATTTTGTTTGCCAAATTTAGAACGTTTACAAGAGAGAGAGGAGAAGGATTGTATGAAAAAATGGAGATGATGGAAATTAATTTATAGAAGATGAAATATGGGAAGTGGTGAAGCGTGGAAGGTATTTTTGTTGCTTGTTCTGAAAGTGAAAGGAGAAAGAATACAAATTATAGGCAATTAAAATATAATTTGTGTCGCATTTCATGTAGAATGGTTTTATGACTCTTTGGGCAGCTATGTTGTCTTTAATGAATGATTTATTTTATTAAATAAGGATTGAGTGACAAGACAATGTTCATGTTATAATTGGACTATCTCCTATTATTAGGAAACTGGTAAAGGATATGGGTATGTATGGGATTGTTCCTGACTTCACTTTGATCTCGGAACAATTTGTTTGTTGATTTGTTAGATCTTGTATTCGTAGGTGGAAGGTCACCGATTCTAGATCTGGTTTCAACAAAGAAGAAGATGAATTTCAGTGTTTTGTTTTTATTTTTTAATTTCTTAATACAAGGGTAATATTGGTATTTTAAACAAATTGACCTCTAACAGTAAATTTTCAGCCTGTCTTAATGACGTTAGATAAAAATAAAACATAAAAAATGTTTCACGTAGTCAATTGAAATATAAGTTAGTTGACAGTGAACATGAATTTTTTCTTGTAATCTCTAGATTGGTATTACGTTAAATCCCTTAAAATAAAATATGTTTACCTGAGGTTTTTTTTCTTGAGAATTTTCATCAATCTCTAAGATTTTCTTTAATATTCTTCAATGCTTCGGCTCGTCTAATTCTATTAAAATTTTTAAAATATATTAATAAAAATGTATAATTAATTAAATATTAAATGAGTCGTCTCTCGAGCCTATTAAGCCTTAAAAAGTTAGGCTCGAGCTCGGCTCGTTTATTAAACGAGCCCAATCTTGAACTCGAATTCAGCTTGACATCGATTATAACGAGTTCGAACCGAATATTTAACAAGCCGAGCTCGGCAACTCGTTAAAAGCTCGGCTCGTTTACAACCTACTTACGTGTATCAAGTTCACTAGGTCCGGTTCACTTTACACAGAAATTCAAATTTATATGTACAGACACTGTTCTGGTTGGGCCTTTGGGCGGTTGAGAGAGATCAAGTTTTGGGCTGTGTGGATTAGGCTTCCAATTCCAGGCCCAGTGTAGTAAGAGGAGTCGTGAGTTACAGTGAAGCATAAAGGCAGAGCTCTGATAGACCCACTTTGGCTTTGGCATCAGCAGCGTGAACCTCTCTCTCTGTTACGTGCTTCGTCGATCTCATTCTCACCTCCAACTGTAAGTTTCACTCATTCGACCACAAACTCCTATACTCTTGCCGCTAGTTTCGGATTCCTATGCCTGTTTGGTTGCCCAGAAAACCAAGGAAAATTAAATTGCACTTTGTATCACCGAGGATCTTGTGTTATAATGCCTTTTCTTTCCATGGAATAATAAACTCAAGTAATTATCTGTGCTGGTCAAACACCAGGACGGTGTTTCATTCTGGGGATTGCTTTAATTTGCTCTAGTTTCTTTCATTTTTCCCAGCAGCCAAACATCATAGGGTTTTAGTTATGGTTTCCAGATAACGGGAAATACAAATATTTAATTGGTTATGGCTGGTGCTAATTTTATTTTTCTGTAGATAAGTTCATCATGTCTAGGTGAAATTTTGTTGCTGTCCAATTAGGAGGTTTTGGAACTTAATTTGTTGGTTTTTGGACCTTGACTCATTGAGACTAAGGATAAACATAAATAGAAAGTCAAAAGCATCAGTAAACTTGTTTTGTAGGCTCAATTTTTTGGGCTGTTACTGGCTTTTGTGGGGAGTTTGAAGCAGGATCTGCCTTGGAGGAAAACCTTGAATTCTTCTAATTCTCATGAGTTTTCCTGAAAACTGTGTGGATGCTTAGTGATTCTCTGCTCGATTTTCAGGTGAATTTTGGTAGTAACCATGCCGGACATGCATGCCCTAGTGAATGATTTCCTAATCAAGATTAAAAAACGGTAAATTTCTCGTTGATTGAGGAACTGGTCTATGAGGATTTCCTTGGTGACATCTGAACCTAGCACACCTTTTCTTATCTCTGTGTGGCACCAGACAGATTGAGGGTTCCCAAGCCACAGCTAGGTTGGCAGCTGAGTTGCTTCGATCAGTAATATCTCAACAACGGATACCACATACAAATCAGGCCGGAGCTCTTATTGATGCTGTAAAAGCTGTTGGAGAGAAGCTTATTGCTGCAAATCCCGTCGGTATGTATTTCATTTAGTTCTGGTTTGTATTTTTAAAGCACAAGGCATGCTGCATAAATGCTTGTTATCCGCCAGTAAACAAACTGAATCTCTGCTTACATGCAGAACCAAGTAAAATAAACATGGAATAGTTTATCTTATGTGTGAAGATGTGAATGGTAATTTAATATGCAGGAAAAATGTTTACTGTAGTTAATAGTTTGCAGTTGCTTGCAGAGTTGCAGTTATCTTCAAGTTATTAGCATGCTAATCATTGCCGTGCTTTATAATAGACAATTCTTCTAATTAGTCTAGGAGTGAGAAGTAGGGGATTTTGTGAAGCTGCTTTCATTTTCTTAGATAGTTTTACCATGATGTCAAGTCATTTGATTCACATATAGATTAATAAGGCTAATTCGCTGTTTCTTATTCCAATCTTGTATTTATACAATTGCAGAGCTTGCCATTGGCAACATTGTAAGGCGTGTTTTGCATATTATTAGGGAAGAGGATCTTTCTCTTGCAACAGAGGCCATTGCTGGGTTGAACTTATCAGGTGAAAGTGATGATGAAGATATTACCGAGCGAGATGATCACCCAGTTTTATCAGCTGCAGTTGTTGCTGCTGCAGCAAGAAGCACTCTGCGCCCACCTTCCTTGCAAACCCTTCTAGAGGACGCCCCTGACTCTGCAGCCCATCCTCACACTTCTTCATCTGGGGCTGATTCTGAAGGAAAGAGCAAATGTAAGTTCACCCATTATATTTTGTGCTCTACAAATACTACAATCAGTAAATATTTTGTTTTTGTTTGTTAATCTATCATGCTCTCAGCAACCTCAAGGTCATGTAACTTTTCCTTGAGATAAATGAGACTACTGTTCTTGCCTGTGAATCTGTGATCAATTTCAAAAAATTTATTCAGTGGCATAAGTCAGAACACGGTATTGGCAAGAGATAGTACTAAATGTGTTGGCATTTTTGTCTTCTGATTTAAGTGGCTTATGGCGTTCTATACTTAGTTATCTATTTTCCTTTGCAGCTAATGATAAAAGCTCAAGAAGTCGAAAATTAAAGCATGATGTCATTGAAGCTGTTAATGAACTTATTCAAGATATTACCACTTGCCATGAACAGATAGCCGAGCAAGCGGTGGAGCATATTCACCAAAAGTATGGTCTCATAAACTTTGACTATTACTGTCTCTCTTTATTTTGTAGAAAGTGAATGCTTTTCTTGGACTCTCCGTTAGACCTTTTAATGAACTGTAGTAGGGAGTGTTGCATCTCCTTCTATTTAGAATATCTAATAGGGTTTAGACTTTAGAGACACAAATTAGCCGTTGCACCTTGTACACCTAGAGTAGTTACATGTAAATAAAGCTCATGATTGGTCTCTTTTCTATAAGACAATGAAGTCTTACAGTAGCACACTAGCACTCTAACACAGTGATTGTTCGTGTGTGGGTGAAGGTTTCCAATTGTTTCAAGAGTAGCTAATCTGGATGCAGACTTCTTACCACTAGAATATATGGTTCATTATTAAAAAAATAGGATAATTAGTTTTACTGCATAAGGTGTAGGTGCAAGTGAAAGAGTTCAGAATGAGATAAGCCATTGCTATCTATTACTATCTAGATGTGTGGCCTTCATGCACACATATTTGCTCTTTATACTTCCATCTTTGAAATTTACCGATAATGCAGTAACAAATTCTGCAATTGTTTTGGCCCTCATGTCTTTATTTAATCATATAAAAATATAGGTTCACCACACAAGGGTTCACGTGTGATAGGTTGGAAGTCATGATTGTAATTATTTTATCTCATGCAAACACATCCACACATGATATAGTTTGGTTGTTTGTCTTGTAGAAATTTGCTTGTGATGTTCTATTATTTATTTCTTTTCTGATAATTGTTTTTGATTTGAACTGTGAAATGTATTGGCAGTGAGGTTATATTGACTTTAGGCAGCTCAAAAACAGTGTTGGAGTTCTTATGTGCTGCAAAAGAGAAAAAAAGGTCATTTCGAGTATTTGTTGCAGAGGGTGCTCCAAGGTGGGTCCGTAAAGCAGTTAACTAATTTTATAAGCAAAGCAAGTTTATCTTTGCTGCTTCATTGTTAAGGTTCCCAGGGTAATACTGCTTCTTACAATCAGGTACAAGGGGCATGTTCTTGCAAACAAATTGGTAGCAAGGGGTCTGCAAACAACAATAATTACTGATTCTGCAGTCTTTGCCATGATTTCCCGAGTTAACATGGTAACTGATAAATTTAGTTGTTTGTGAAGTTGTGCTCTCTACTCAACAGACTGTTATTAGAGGCTAATATAATTTGAGTTTCAGGTTATTGTTGGAGCTCATGCTGTAATGGCTAATGGTGGGGTCATAGCACCTGTTGGGCTGAATATGGTTGCACTTGCAGCTCAAAGGCATGCAGTCCCATTTGTTGTTCTTGCAGGCAGTCACAAGGTAGTTTGTCACTGGAAGATCTGAGCTTGTTTTTGAGACTTTGGCAGAATTTATTGATTCTTGCATTAGTAGAAAAAGCATATCTATGCCTCTCAATCGCTGATAAAAAAAATGTGCTTCTCATTTACATTCTTAGCTACTGGGTAATAGTTTAAAATTTTGATTAAAACATTAGTTGCAACAAAAGACAAAACAAGGCAGTTCATATGCCAAATTAGAGAGATTGCCATATTTTACGAGAATGCTTACCCCTTTAAATTTTAGTAATTACTTCTGGATGCCAGAGTGACTTTCCTATACTATTTGAATAAAGTCTGCACTCTTTAACACCATCAAAAAAATTGTGCCTACACTATAATGCACTCGATTAATCTTCTTGCTACATCAGTGTGTATCAATATGCATCCTAGTTAAAATACCATTGTGCTTGTTATTTTTACAGAGTGCATACTTTTGTATTTTTTTTTTGTCATACAGTTCTAATAAATGCTTGGGGTTTTTACTGAGATTGTTTTTTATGGCATGCCAGTTGTGTCCCCTGTATCCACATAATCCAGAGGTTTTATTGAATGAGCTGAGGTCCCCATCTGAGCTACTGGATTTTGGAGAATTTTCAGACTGCATGGATTTTGGAAGTAGCACGGGTTCCCCTCTTCTTCACGTCGTTAATCCAACATTTGATTATGTGCCTCCGAAGCTTGTTAGTCTGTTTATTACTGACACGTAAGTTCAACTGCTTTGACAGACAATTTAAGACTTGAGAACTTGTAAATCCTATTTTTTTAAATTCATTTACTGGATGTCTGTGCTTGGAACACATTGATATCTTATTAACACGAGTTCTAAATTGACGGTTTTTGCCCAATTTAAAACCAGCAAGAAATTTATTAAATGTTTATATGTATTACTATTTGCTAATTACTTATGAGTCGATAAAGACTTCAAATACAGATACCAAAATAATTATAAGACCATTTTCCAGCCTACTACCGAGACTCGGTTGTCTTCCATTCAATTAAACGCGTCTGCAATGTCCAGCAAAGTAATTGGACGATAACATCTTTATGTACTTTTTTCATGACAGTGGAGGGCACAACCCATCATATATGTACCGGCTCATTGCAGATTATTACTCTGCGGATGATTTGGTGGTACAGCGGAGACCTGGCTCAGGGAACACGGTTTAGTTCCTTTTGACATGTCTGGAGTAAGTTTTTGCTATTATCTAATTATATTTTGTTTTTCATTTAATAGGTACTACTACTGTATTACACTTGTGATGTAAATGTTGGATGTTTGGTTTTGTAAAATGACCTAGCTTTTTTCTTAACAAATGAACATTTCTGAACCTGGTAACTAGCCCTGTTGTGGATGAACAGTCAAGTGAGCCCTTGGCAGTGCGAAAATACTTATCGACTGTATATTTTCCACTATTGAATTGGCTCTTAGATTCCCCAAAATAATTATACCCATCAACATACCCATGTTTCCAAACAAAAGTTTATCATCATAATCGTAGGTGTGGAATTATAAATAGTGACTCATGCTTATTACATTAAGTCCCTGCCACTCACCCATAACCCTTTATTCATATTTGTGAAATTTGTTGTTTACATTTCCTTGCTTTCTTCACAGTAAGTGTTCTGTACCAACGCTTGCTTGACTAACTGGGTAAACACTTGAGCTTGGATCCAAGAGACCTAGGTTCGAGTCTCACTGCGGTATCTATCTCACCTTTATTCTCTCCAACTTCTGTTGGGCCTCTCTTAAGGCGGGAAGTTAAGTAACAATATTAGGCATCCCTTCTACATAAGGATGGATCTTGAGCCCATTATTGATACATCAATCCTAAGGACTCTTAGGAATCATAAGTTTGGTGTTGTCTTGCTTCATCATGGCATAGTCGAGCCCAAATCTTGGTACACAATTTGCTGATAAAAAACACTCAGTTTTCTATAGCTAAATAATACATGTCAATGCAATTGTGTATGTCATCATTTCTTTCTCTCATATGTGATTTTCTTATTGCTATAGTTCTAACCTAAGATACGCAATTTTCTTTATGCTAGACCTTGATTACTTTCTTCTCAGTCTCATATGATCTTCAGAATATGGTGATGCGTGTACTCTTCATGAGAAACACACCATATAGAGAGAAAAAGCCAAGCATAAAAAATTGTTAACTTGTTAAAAGTTTGTGATAGGTAACTGAAGTTGCATCTGTAATGCCACTTAAGGGTATCAATAACAATTGAAAGTAAACATTGTCCGTGTTTCTGTTTGTTTCCTGTGTGAAAAACTTTAAATTTCGATGCAATGACTGTTAAAGCAATTTCCTTTTTTGCTTTAAAATTCAAGTGAATTTGAGTGTTTTGATGCCTGTACAAAACCAATCGTTTTTGTCCCTTGTTCATCTAGTCTTTTGACTATAGAACATGTGCTGTGTTTTTGCCGTATTATGGATATGTGATTGGTGGATTGTTGACCATGTGTGAATTTCAGGTAATGGAGAAGTCACTCTGGGAGAAGCAATATGGAATGATTGGAAAGCGTATTTGACTTTGTGAAGAAAGGTTAGAACGCCCAAGTTATGATACAGTTAGTAAATGTGGATGGAAATGGTGGTGAATGAAGAGTAGCCAATTTTTGTTGTGTGCAAGAGAGTTATTTTTTCTGGTTATGATGTGTGATATGATACGAGGAGAGTTGCAAACCTATACACACATGTAACATACATTCAGATTATGGATGTTGTATTTCATTCAGCTGCATAATTGAGAGCATTTTACCCATGGGGTTAAAACCTTGATTCATTGCAGTTGCATTACAATTGAAATTGATCTTATAAGTTGATGAAAGGACATCTGTGAGGTTTTATAAGACTCAGATGCTGTTGAAGCCGTACTGTATTTTTGCAATAGTTCATAAAGCCGTCATGCTAACTGTTAATATACAAGATATTAAACTGGATCGCAGATTAAAAAAGTAGAAGAATATTTTCAGACAATTCTATGTAATGTTTATGAGTAGTTCAACTATGATTTTGTTCATGTGAATTATTTCCAATAATTTTTTTATCAGCGTGACGTGCCGTGTAAGTTTCGTATGTTTCAAGGCTAAACACGTTATTACACATTATGGTAGAGTCGAGCACGATAATGCAAGGCCAAACACGATATGCAACGTCATGGAAGACATGACAGCTACTAAGCAAGCAAGGTCTTGCAATACAAGCAGAAACAAAAACAAGCAAGGAGGTGCCTTGTTTACACCCATCCACGGTGACACACATGGGTGTTTTGTGCTTACATGAAGTAGGTGGTGCTAAACTTCTAACCTAGTTTCCATATAAAGAAGGTTGAATCATTGGTATAATGGTTAATTTCGAAAAAAACTACCTATATATGAATCGTTCACTGCAAATAATTATCTAGTTACTTTTTACATGCACTTTTGAAATTTAATTGCAAATAAGTATTTTAATCTTTGTCCACATCCTCTTGTTTCTAGCGTATGATCCCGATTTGGTTGATTTTCAATGAGGACCACGTCCTGCTCTGAATAGTTTTGCTAAAGGCTTTCATCAAACGAATCGAAACCGTTTCTTTGGTGAGGACTCCCCCGAAAAGATTCTTCTCTTTCACTCTATCAGCATCATCTCTGTGTCGCGAAGAACAGAAGGACAATTGGGCTCTCAATGGGTTGACGACTTTAAGACACATAGCTTGTTCTTCCCGTCCGATCTTGTTCTTCTCGGTAGACTTGGGAATATGTTGATATTACATGCATCAAAGCAATAACTTAAACAAACTTTATTCGTTCTTCATACTTTCTAGGATGGAGATGACGTCTCAATTATTTGTGAATGCGAGACAATATTCAGTAATATAATAATATTGTTGTTATATATATTGTTTGTCATATATATAGATTGTTAGAGACATGAAATTTACATGAAATGTAACAAATACCAATTTCAAACAAACACGAAAATCAACAAATTTCCACTATAAAAGAAGCACCATTATTACTTCCAAATCAAACAAATAAATAGATAATAATCGAGCAACAAGAAAAAGAAACAACAATGGGTGTATCAAGAATTGTGATATTGCCCTCCTTGATTGTATTCTGTACTCTAGTGAGCTGCGGCCAGGCCAAATTCCGAGTGGCACGACCGGAAGAGAGTGAGATCGACGGAGCAGAGCAGTCGTTGAAGGGGAACTCGAACTCGAACAACTGTGGGGGACACTTAGGAGAAGTGGAAGATTGCATAAATGAAATAATGACAGATGTGATGAGGATTGATTTCAATCACATAGGCCAAGGTTGCTGCAAGGTCGCCATGGAGATTGGCCAAGATTGCAATATACAGATCCTTCCCTTCAATCCCATCAACGACCCCTTTTGGGGACCTTTGATCATCGACTATTGCACTGCCAAGCCATGATTTATTATGTGATAATGTAATGGCATTGGCATGCATTGCAGACTAAACAAAGTATGCTCTTCAATAATTTTGTGACCTTTCTTGTTACATTGCTACATGTGAGAAGTATTTTCTAATTCTACTTCTCAACTACAACTTTCCTAAGTATCGATAAAATATGTGTTAACATACTCACAAACTGAATTTTACAACGGGAAATTTCTCATTGTATCAACAAGGAAATTGCTAATGTGAACTTCTATCAAGAAATTGTACACACCTCTCCTTCAACCTGAATATTTATAAACAACCTGAATTATACACGCTTGTTATTGATAAAGTTTTGGGGTAATTTCACTTCATTACCCTGAGTATAACGGATTTCAAAATTAGTCACCCAACTTGAAAATATTTTGTCATCAGTACTCCAAGTATTTTTAAGTTACATTTAATGTAACTTTTGTTAAATCTAACAGATTTGGTGTGAAAAATGTTCAAAATGCCCTTAGTAATTTTGATTTGAAATCAACCCGGTCTGACTAGTTCCAAGTTGTTGATCTTCCATTCGATTTAATATACTATGAACCCGAAACAGAGTTCGTACGAGAGAGTTATGTCATTTGAAAGTTTTAGTATATTATTAATAATTATTAAAAAAGTTTGAAGGATAATAATTATTTTAAATATGAATATATTTTGTAATGATTATTTATTCAATAAAAGTAAATTAATTTTTAATTTGAACCGGTTAGACTAACCTGATTCAAATCAAAACTATTGAACACATTTTAAAATTTTTACAAACCAATTCTATTATATTTGACAGAAGTTACCTTAAATATAGATGATATGTTATCATTCTTTTAATTTTTTAGTTAAATTATTTTAAGAAAAAAACCATTTTTAAAAGTCTTAATTTTAGAGGTAATTTCATCATTTTTACTATAAAAACATACCCATTTTGCAAAAAAACCATAAACTGCATAACATTTTCTCGCAATCAAGAAACAACTCGTCACATTTTCGCAAAAATGCCAAACATGACACTTTTTTTACAATTTTCCCATAATAATTACAACTGTGGGCAATTCATAATAATAATTCTTTACCATTAACCCAAAATTCAACAATTCCTAGAAAACAAATTATACAACTAAATCCAGTGCTAAATTTTGCCATTTATTTTTCGTTTTTTCGTTTCAAGATAAAAGTTTGAACTAACAATTTACAGAAGAGACAAATGATTTAATCATGCAAAATGGCATGGATACACTGATATTACATGCATCGAGTCAATAACTTAGAACAAACTTCATTCGTTCCTCATACTTTCTACGTCAAACCAGAAAAATACAGAAGTCCGGGCGTAAATAACCCTCACTCGCTGCAAGGTCAGATCCCCACTTGTCAACACAGCCTTTGCACCTCCTTCTATTCGGGTCTCCGACACATAAACACCATGATTCTTCACTAAAGGAGTAAATATGGCTGTACTCACAATTGGACAAGAGAGATGGTCCAACGGATTAGTCTCACACTGAAGCACACACCCATGTATGGTAAGTCTTCCGCTCCTATGGAGCAAGCAGCAACCAAGTTCTGCCCTTACCGTTAAGTTTGCTAGCTTACAACTGGACAGGAACTCCAATGCACTGTCCAAACACAAGAAAAGTGTGTACCAAAAGATTTATAGGTTGATCGCTGATATGAACAACAAGGCAAAACATGAATCGAAGCTTCACAAACCTGTCTGAACCTCGAGAGCATGTAAGCGTTGTCTCATCTGGAATCTCACCTCCACCTATCTGAACAGCATAGGTTGTAATACAAATAACAAAACTGAAATGTTTTCTCTACTCGAATTCTTTCTCCAGGTACCCAGAAAAATACAGTTGGCTTCCAAGTAATGCTGGCTGACTAGATTCTAAAAATTTCAAGTTCAAAGCTTTCTCGGTATTAATCTGCTACTTGAAAATGAACATTGATGTTATTAAACCATGACTAAATGTTTTAAAATAATTAACCTGGTTAGCTGTAGTTATTAGGAGAGAAGTTAGCTATGTGCTGATGCTAGCTACTACTAGAAAAGGTAGTAAAATATGTTGATAGCGACCAAATAACTTATGGATTAATCAAGTTTCGAAAAAAAACTGGTGGATTAATCAAATACTATCAGATATAGTTGGCTGAGCTCACAAGTGTGGAAATTTTTATGATTTTCCCAAATGTACCTTGTACATGTTATATGGATAGATATTCTTACCAAAACTTGTGTACTAAATTAAGCTCCATTGTATTGACATCATAAACACGAGAATCTTGTTAAATAAAAAGTTAAAACTTAAAACACAAGCCATGTGATTAGTAGCAAAACGGCCATTGAAACCTCTCTTTTTTTCTTTCTAAAGAGGTAACCGAGGGACATACCAGGCACAGTGGTTTTGTGATCTGAATATTAGACGCAAGATGAGTTCCACCAGCTGCAATAAGAATAGTGTCCCCAGGTCTAGATGGGATGGGACAAAATATGAATGGTTGTTTAGTCATTCATTGCATAATACACAACACAAGCAATAACAGTGAAACATAACCAACCTTGCGGCTGAGACAGCTGCTTCAATGGTGGGGAAAGCTCCGGGATCAGATAGATCTGTGATCGATCGATCTACTCTCAGCCATAAGCGAGGATGACATGCCAAGTAACGCCATCTGTGGCAAATGAGGGCGGTGTTATACCGATCTGCAAACTCAATAGCAATTTGTGACAGCATAATCATGTTTTACATGCATCAAATAACAAAATGCAACATGCTATTAAATGCAAAGTTAATAGAAATGACACCCATCCAAGTGACGGGAAATCATACATCACAGCCATATTAGATCAATTATGTTCACAATCGATCATGAAGCATATCTCATTATTATATCCCCAGGAACCCATCATCTATGAATCTTCATCCACCATATATTGATTGCTAACCCAAAAGAATCATGCTTGCTGATTTCTTATTCATTTGGGATAAAAATTCAATTTTTGGTAACTGTAGCATTGGTGCAATTCATCAGAGCTTTACAATCATATAGTGAAGTAAAATTCAGAGAATGGACCCACTAGAAAATAACTGTTATAAACTGGATATAATTTTTGTTGCTACAAAATCCAAACAATCAACATTTTTGAGATCAAGGACACTGAACTTGTCACCAACAGATCAGAAAAAACTACAATTCAAAGCTCCATAAAAAAAGTTGGTAACTTGACAAATTTGAGATTCCTGAATCATCAATCCCATAAATGAATAAGTAAATAAAATGTCCACTGATCGAATCCATACCTAAACTAACGACACCCACCTTCTCTCTTCATCCCAATTTCACATTTTGAAAATCCCCCAAATTATAAAGCATCAGATTAGTAGTAGAGCAGAGTAATTGAGCAAAACTAAATCAGCAAGAAAAAAACCCTAATCAAGAGAAAGAAAGAAGATTTGATAAAAAAGGGTGTAGAAATATATGGAGGTTGAAGAAATTACCTGGAAGAGGAGAGAGGAAGCTGAAGATGTGCATGAGACATCCATCGTCTAGATTGTTAACAAGCGAAGACGAAAAGGGCTTTCTAGTCTTTTTGGTGTTGTGTAGCTTCCATTTCCGCTCAATTCCAGCTTCTAGCTGCTGCTCCATTAATTGATGACCTTCTTCTCTCACCACCACCTCTCCCTCTCCTTTGCGGATTGGCTTCACTTTCACTTAGGTTTCAGTTGAGTTGAGTTCGTGAATACGAATTTAGATCATTTTGGGTCCTGGGTTGGGCCTAGATAATATCTGGGCCTGGCTTACAATGATAGGAACTGGGCTCTGTTAAAGCCCAGGTGGCTACAAATGCAGCACATTCTCTAAAGTAGAGATGGCACGACACACGAAATAACAACCATTTCCGGTAACCGCAGCTGGATGGGTCAGATCAGAAGGTGGTTTTCTTCACTCGCGGCTTCTGTGTTTAGCTTCCACGCGCCTCATACATGAATTTGACCAGAGGACAGCTGGTCAACTACAAAAGCGAGTATGTATGATGAACCTACTCTCTACTCTCTACTCTCTCTCTGTAAACGACGATCTGGCTTCCTTCCCAGACAAGCAAGTAACACACTCTCTCAGCACATTTGAGCTTCTTCACAAAACCCTAATGGCGACAAGCAACAGCTCCATCGGAGACGATTGCGTTCTCAATTCCAGGGAAGAATGTGGTCTCGAGAGCTACAAGTACTTTCTGGCTCGCCGGACGGTGCTGGAGATGCTGCGTGACAGAGGGTACGACGTCGCTCCCTCCGACCTCACCCTCTCCCACTCCGACTTCCGCCGCATTTTCGGCGACGCTCCTCCTCCAGACCGTCTCCGTCTCTGCCTCCCTCTCCGCTCCAACCCCTCCCAAAAGGTCTTTTCACTGCTACTTGCTTCCTCTTTGCTACGGCTTTTCCTTATTTTGTAACAATCAAAATCAAAGGAAAAGAAAATGAAATCTGACCGAGTCAAGAAAATGAAAACAGAGCATTTTATGTATTAACGAATCGTATGTGATTTTGCTTTTGCTGTTTTGCAGTGAACGAACAAGGCAATAAAAGATATAAATTTGTAAATGTTATTCTTTTGATTCGCATTCCAATCTCAAACCTCAAGCACAGCCTTGTTTTGTTAGTGATTTAAGCTCATTTTGATATCAGTTGTTCACTGGCTGGTTGTAGTTTGTGCAGTCACTCAACAGAAGTTATTTTATCATAATGTTGGTTTTGCAGATTCTGGTTGTTTTCTGTGGAAATGATGAAATCAGAACATCAGAGATACGCACAATTTATAAGCAGATACTGGCCAATGAGGGTTCACGGTTACACAGCTTGGTGCTAATTTTGCAGAATAAAATCAACTCATTTGCTCGCAAGGAAAAGAAAACATTCCCATTCAAAGTTGAGTTCTTCCAAGTAAGTTACCAAAAGCATTTTCATTTCTCCAAGAAATATGCATTGTTGCTATGGTTATCCACTCCGGATTTGCATTTATGTTGCGGAATCATAGCTAGTATGTTGTCATTGAGTGGCCTCTATCTGCACATGGTTGCCACTTATCATAGCTCTTATGACACTAAGTTCAGCATTTGTTAAAGAAGAACTTGATTGTTTATAAAGCAATGCATTATAAATGTAATTGTTACATACCCCTTTACACTCTAAACACGGAACATTCTTCTACAAGCAATGCATTTCTAGATAACGTCCATTGCCATAACAGAAGCACTCTTGTTTTTCTCCAGGCTCCGCGAGTCCTTTTTACATTGTCATATGTATTAAACATCTTCTATGGTGATTTAATGTTAATGCCACTATAACAGATATAGAACCAGATACTTATCTATGTGTGGCATTGTTAGGAAAAATCCGAGTACATGTCATCAATCCACTGACCTGTGTAAATGTTGCTTGCCATATACATGCATATTTAGCTGATTTATCTGGCTTGAGTTGGCCCTAGTTTGGATGAACCATATAAGTGAACATATTGTTGCTAACAGAGTTCATATTATTTGTCGGACACTACTCGTTCTGTCAAAAAAATTCAGTCTGGCATATGACAAGTATGAAGCTTGGTTATTATCTCCTAGCTAGATATCTTTATCATGCTTTTATATATACACACATTGTGCAAAGTTGATGGCAGTTACAAACTATTGACTTGCAATTTGCCATGAACTCGGTGTTGATAACTACGTGAAGCTCTCTTGAGCTTGGTATATTAATTTGTTTTAGGTAGGATGACCCATATTCTAAGTTTGATTCTGTGTCATGCCTTGTTTTGTCTGCAGATTACTGACTTGTACTCCAATATCACAAAGCATGTTTTACAGCCAAAGCATAAGGTACTGACTTCTGAAGAAAAGAGCATCTTGTTGAAGAAGTACAACGTGGAAGACAAACAGGTAATTAGTTGTAGAGATTACCATAGGTTCTGGTCTTCAAGGAATTAACATGCAGTTGATCCATTTCCATCAATCCAAAATCAGGAGCCTGAGTTTAACTCTCATCCCCCCTGACGTAACATCTTACTGTTACCAACCAAATGAAATTTTATGTTATTTAAAATTAAAATGCTGTTGTTGATTCATTAAATAATGAAAAAAAGTGAGGTTCAATTTTACATAAATAATCTGCTTGTGCCATACAATTGTCAAATGAATACATGTTCTATTTTCTTATTTCTCAGCTCCCTCGGATGCTAGAAAGTGATGCACTTGCCTGCTACTATGGACTGGAGGAGGGACAAGTGGTGGAATTCACTTACCGCGGTGGAGTGGCTGATTCCTTCCAAACTTACCGCTGCGTCATGTGATCCATCCACAAGAACAATTCATAACCCTAACCAATCATGGCTAATTTGGGGATACTTTTGATAGGTCTTCTTATTTTATTCACACTCTCGTGTTCTTGACTCTAAGTATTGTAATCTAAGTTGGTTTAGGCACCAACAACTTCAAATCGCTCAGAGATCTCGTAGATTTTATCATCTAAATTACAAGAACATCTTAATATCAATCTACTATTGAACCTTATGGTCAGCTTTTCTTCTTGGCACTGATAGGTGATTGTTTTGGCTATGTGAATGATTTTTTCTTTTCCATTCCTTACTCACACACATATTGTCAAGGTTATTATCATAGTGTTCATATTCTTGTTTTTTTATCAGCTAGTGTTCATATTTTCTAATGATCAGCTAGAGTGGAGAGATGTAATGATGACTTCTTTTACAGTTTTGCCAATTTTGTTGATGTTAGGTCAATGATATTGACACAATCAGCTTTATGGGTGGGGTGGCTACTTATACAGGGAAAGGGTTGTGGAACACCAATATTGACTTGTATGTACCACCTTGTGAATTTATTTCTCTACTACTTGACTTATTGCTAGTGCTAAGCCATTGAAAACAATTTCATAATTGGTCTAGATGGGGCTTCCACTTGGTTTTCAGTATGTTCCAGTTTAATTGATTTTTTCCACAGTAGGACTTCATGCTTCGTCTTTTCATTAATTGCTGCCATCTACATAACATGTGGACACTCATGCACCTCCTGACTTTGGGGTCAAGCTTTAGATATCACTTGGGTCACTCTCACTGTTTATCTACTTTGCTTCTTCTATTTTGGTCCCTAACCTTGAACTAGAATGGCACTAGGAGAAGCATTTCTAACTGCAGCACTTCAGATAGCTCTTGAGAAATTGGCTTCTCCCATTTTGAGGGAGTTCGGCTCACGCTTTGGTGTTGACAGAGATCTGAAGAAACTGACCAGAACACTTTCAAAAATTCAAGCAGTGCTCAGTGACGCTGAGGCAAGGCATGTCAGTGACATGGCTGTAAAGCTCTGGCTAAGCGACCTTAAAGAAGTGGCCTATGATTGTGATGACGTGCTAGATGAGGTTGCCACCGAAGCCTACAGGTTCAACCAAGAAAAGCAGGTAAACAAATTTTTCTCCTTGTCCAAGGATTTTTTGTTTAAGCTTGGGTTGGGTCCTAAGATAAAGGAGATCAACGAGAGGTTGGATGAGATAGCGAAAGAGCGAGAAGAGCTTGGTTTGAAGGAAGGAGTCGGGAGGGCATGGAGTGAGAGGGAGAGACCACAAACAAGTTCACTTATCGACGAATCTTGTGTTTTTGGTAGAGGAGACAATAAAAATGAGATGGTAGAGTTACTAGTGGCAGATCAGTTTTGTGGTCATGAAGTTGGTGTCATCCCAATTGTGGGCATGGGAGGTTTGGGGAAGACAACACTTGCTCAGCTCGTGTACAACGATGACAAGATCATTACCCATTTCGAACTCAGAATGTGGGTTTGTGTGTCTGACGATTTCAATGTCCGGAAACTCACAAAATCGATCCTGGAATCAGCTGCAAGGGAAGGTTCTGAGCTCTTGGACTTGGACATTCTTCAGAACGGCCTTTGCGAAAGACTGAGAGGGAAGAGGTTCTTGCTTGTTCTGGACGATGTCTGGAACGAGAAGAAGAGCGATTGGGACATCCTGAAGCTTCCCTTCAGATCAGGCTCTGTAGGAAGTATGATCATTGTGACAACGAGGAGTGATAAAGTTGCATCAATCATGGGGACAAGGCCTGCACATCGCTTGGAGTGCTTGTCAGAAGCTGATTGCTGGTTGTTGTTCAAAGCAAGAGCATTTCTCAACGGAGAAGCAGACGCACATCCCAATTTAGTCCCCATAGGGAAGGAGATTGTGAAGAAATGCCGTGGGTTACCTCTGGTCGCCAAGACTCTTGGAGGGCTATTGTACTCCAAAACTGAGGATTCTGAGTGGGACATGATCTTGAGAAGCGATATATGGGACTTGGAAGAGGATGAGAATGAAGTGTTGCCCGCTCTGAAGCTGAGCTACAATCACCTCCCGTCACACCTCAAGCAGTGCTTCGTCTACTGCTCTATATTTCCCAAAGACTACAACTTCCACAAGGACAATCTGATGCTGCTGTGGATGGCAGAGGGCTTTGTTCATCCCAAAGGAAGGAGACGCTTAGAAGATGTAGCGTCCGACTATTTTGATGATTTGCTGCTCAGGTCTTTCTTCCAACACTGCAAGATGCCCTCTGGGACGTTCATCATGCACGATTTGATTCATGATCTTGCACAGTTTGTGGCAGGAGATGTATGCTTCACACTGGAGGGTGAGGGTGAAAAGTTGCATAATGTATCTGAAAAGGCAAGGCATGGGTCAGTGCAAGTGAACACATTCAAGTCAGTCACATTTGAGGCTCTCTACTCGACAAAAAGCCTGAGAACCATGTTGCTGCTATGCAATAAGCGGTCACATCATGGACATGGACTCCCTCAAGTGAACATCCCTCAAGATTTGATCCCAGGTTTGAGACGTCTCCGAGCATTGGATCTTAGTCACATTGCTATCAAAACATTACCTGATTCGGTCGAAAACCTAAAGCATTTAAGGTTTCTTGATCTCTCAAGCACCCACATCAAGATGCTGCCTGAATCAACTAGCAGCCTTCACAACCTGCAGACATTGATACTTGCCAACTGCAACCAGCTTCTCAGTCTTCCCAAGGACATGAAAAGGCTTGTGAACCTGCGCCAGCTGAACTTGAGTGGTTGTTGGTATCTCGTGTCCATGCCACCCGAAATCGGGAAGCTCACTTCTCTCCAGATGCTCAACAGGTTTGTTGCCGGAAAGGAGAGCGGTTGTGGGATTGGAGAGCTGAAGGACATGACAGAGCTTCGAGGTACGCTCTGCATTGACAGGTTAGAGGATGTTGTGAACAATGTTGAGGCGAGAGATGCAAGTTTAAAGAGCAAACCACACCTGCAAAAACTGGTGCTAGGATGGAGTAGAAGAAGGTACAGGCCTGATGGAGGTGATGAGGAGTTGCTTGAATCTCTCAAACCCAATGTGAACATCAAAGAGGTTAAGATTGACATCTATCATGGCGCCAAGTTCCCGAACTGGTTTGGAGATTCTTCACTGTCTCGTTTGGAAGAGATAGAGTTCAGTCATTGCAGCTACTGCAAGTTACTTCCATCTCTTGGACAGCTTCCAGGTCTCAAGCATCTCCGGATAGATTCCATGTCTCAGCTTGAAACCATAGGACACGAGGTATACGGAGAGGGAAAGATTAAAGGGTTCCCTTCCTTGGAGAAGCTGAAGCTGGAAGACATGGAGAAGTTAAAAAACTGGGATGAGATTGCACAAGGAGAGTTCTCGAGTCTACGCGAGCTCATCATCATGAACTGTCCCAACATTGCAAGGCTTCCCAAGTTCCCAGCGCTTGGGGAGTTGGTCCTCGATGAGTGCCATGAGATGGTACTGAATTCAGTGAGCTCTCTCACCTCTCTGTCCTCCCTGAAGCTCCTAAACTTCAGGAAATTGACAACACTACCGGGAGGCCTTCTGCGGCCTCTAAATGGGCTGAAAGAACTCAGCATCCAGCACTTTTACTGGCTCGAGACAATGCAGGAGGAGGTGGGGCTGCAATGCCTTGCATCACTCAGTCGCTTAGAAATTCTATTTTGCCCGAAACTGGTGTCCATAGCGGATAGAGGGTTACCGCCAAAGCTTCAGTACCTCTCCATCGGATTTTGTAGCAATCTACAGACCTTGCCAAAGGGGTTGGGGGATTTGACATCACTCGAAGAGCTGAGCATTTCACAGTGCCCAAAACTTGTGGCTTTTCCTAAGGAGAAGCTGCCGAATTCTCTCAAGGACATGAGAATCTCAACTTGTGGGAAGCTGGAGTCGTTGCCTGAGACTCTGAGCGAGCTATGGAATCTGAAATATTTGAGTATAGGTTCTTGCCCGAAGCTGGCATTGCTGCCGGAGAAGGGACTGCCGGCATCGGTCAGGAGGCTACATATTAGCAATTGTGAGTTGCTGGAAAAGAGATGCCAACAAGGTGGGGAGGATTGGCCTAAGATATCTCATGTTCCTGATATTTGGGCTTCACATTATTGATTCAGAATTTATAGGTATTTTTTCTAGCTTGAAATAAGCTTATTGCCTTGAGATTTGATTGAGTTAACTGTGTCAATAAAATGAAAACGTTTATTAATCTATACTAATCATACATAAATTTAGTTAAGACCGTGATATACTATGGTTATTTCTTTGGCCTTTTCGAACTGATTATTTCTGCCCAATAACATTTCAGCGCAAGCGGCATAACAACATCGTACTTGTATTCTTGCAATAAGACAACGTTCGTTATATAGAAGGTTCATTATTGATTCACTACTATCCTAAAATCTCAACCAAGGTGTTCATTAAATAATAATTATATGATCGTAAAAATTTCTAACGTGAGACTCTTAACTTGAGATCAACGTATAAACATCACCCTTGTTCAGAGTGATTTATTCATATCTCACTCGAAATTATGGGATAAATCGATTAACAGACCCTTTTAGGCCAAGTAACAAAAATACAGCTATTTGATGGGTAAGTGGTGAGATATTTGTGCCGAATTTGTGATTAAAGATGAATTCTAGGGAAAGGACAGCGTGCATAACTGTCAAGGACTAAAAAGATATAATTAAACGATACATAAACTAGTAAATTCCTTACATATTCCATGGATTCCTTTAGATGGATTCACCATTTAAGGGATACGCAAACTACTCGAAAATTTCACATTTCAATTATTTTGCTATTTCCAAAGAATTGGAATTGAAAACAAGAACTCTAATTATCTATTTTTCTTATAACTACTTCAGTCGGATGAGAGGAAACTCAATTTGAACGGAGGTAACTTTTTAGTAGTTTATGAATTAAATATTTTACCTCGAAGAATTTAACATTTCAGATTAAACACTGCAGTGTTTGATGACTATTATTTGAAATAAACTTCTTGTACAAATCACACTCAAATTGCTTGGCTGTTCCAAGACTCGGATGTTGTTAAGAGAAATGGTTAGCGCACATTCGATTCTATACATTACTAAAACTTTACAAATAAAACGCCTTCTTTTTCACAGAGTAGGTGCAAACTTGGATAAAAAAAATCTTAGAATTATCCTTACTGACTACTGAAGTGATCAAAAGGTAAAGGGTTTTAACCCAAACCAAAGTCAAGCAAATCTTCCAATTCTCAAAAACTTAATGTTGCATGTGAGTGCGGAAACTAAAAATCCAAATATTTCAGTGTATCTCATCAAGTGGTTCATGTCAGAGTATCACATTTATAAAATGCGAATCTGTTAATCAATTTAAAATAACAGTATGAGCCTCTATCTATCAGATTGAATTTTAAGGTGGGTTGAAGTTCTAACATGTTATTAGAGAACATAAACTCAACCATTTGTTCCAGGATATACTCATGAATCTAGAGGTTGTCCCAGCGCCAATCCAATATGATAAAATTCAAACTCCCCCAATCCTTTAGTCACCTAATTTATGCTTTCATTCAATTACAATACTTTTCCGCAAAGTGATTCTCAATAAATACAATGGGCAACTTCATGTTACTACCCTAAATTTGTCACTTTGCATTGAATTACTACACCTACATTGAACTTTAATTTTGTGTTAAATATATATTGAAAATATCAAAATTACACTTTGTTATTACAAAGAGTAACAAATAATGAGTGTAGTAATATGATATAAGCAGTGTTGTATAAATCTGCCAGGTCGGTTCCAGAGAGCTTTCATTTTTGAAACACATTACTTGCATAGTTATGTAAAAAGTGATTGCTCACACACATCCTAACTTATGATTCATTTTTTTCTCACATATTGCTAGTGCCTAGTCACATTCTTTTCTGAGGTCAACGGTCAATCCAACAACATAATATAACTTCTACATCAGCTTATTACTATTACGTTGAATCTTGAAGCAAATTACATTTTAGTAAACACCTAACTCAGATTTAAAAACTGATCGCCGTGGTGCCGCCATATCCAACTCTACAAAGTATAAGATGTGAATTGGGGACCAAAAACGACATAAAAAGAAAGCTAAATTAATTACAGCAGCCCATGTACATACCTGTTCTGCTACCTCACATTTAGTGTCATACAGAGCACCACAATGCGAAGAAATCATGTTAATCTGAAAAACACCCAGGAATATCATCTTCAGCTTGAAAAGTTAACATTAGACCTCCTAATTCAATTAATTTTCACACAACCACATTGTCAATATACAGATATGTCTAACAAACAAGTACATTAAGAATTAAGGTAGTATTTCTATGGGCAATAAGATAGTAGGCCTTAAATTCAAATCAGCATCTCATAATCACTGTTTAATAGCAGTAGCCAGCACATGAATACCATAATGAGCTGCATCGAGTAGAGATTTATCGAGGTGTTTATATATATACAAGCCAAACAAACTTCCATAATCAGGCAAATATCTGTCTCCCAATACTTATTGATCCTAAATTCAGCCTTTCACACAATAAAGTAACAAAACAATAAATAAATACTATAATTCTTGGCCTTTAGACAATTGGCGATACAGGTGAGAGTAATAACTACAGGCATACATGCATGCAATTTCTTGCAAATATATGCTGTAAAGCTCTTTGACCAGCACCCGATGGAGAACCAGTGGCTGACAATGATATATAACCTCACATAACCATAACCGTAAATTATTATTATAAGCACACAGAAAAGATAGGGGATGGAATTACCCATATAGAATTGTGTTTCATTGGGAAGCTTGAACTTCCTTAGCCTCTCCATCTGCAGGACCAGTGATTGATGCATCCTCAGAAACTTCCAAGTACGGATTCGTCTTAAACTGATCCACATGCTGGGGTTCAGCCAAGGGACATGGAATCCTTGTAGGACCAGATGATTCAGGAATCTCCAAATTCCTATGGAAGAGCAAATGGGCAACTGTTCGATCTATATGGTTGGTCTCTGTTTCTTCATCCGGCATCTTTGCATACCTTTTATAACATTAAGTCAAGAAACCAGATGAGAAATAAAAGAATTAGGCTCCTCATTCAAATACTTGGAAGATCATATATTATTAGTAGCACTCTTTGCAAACTAAAGGTACTTAAGGAGATGTAATTATCACAAATTGAACTATAAATTCAATATGAGTAATGGTATCAATAGAGAACACACTTAACATGTGATGGCAAACCCAATGGTAGCCTAGTCACCCATACCAACCCACTGGTAATCAGGTTACATGTTGGAGACCAAAGTGTTTTTTATCAGCAATGATTGGATTGAAGTGTTGCATGATGCTCTTCGAATATATCAAATAAAAAGATTGTGTGACCATGAAATGATACAAGTATGGGTTGAGTAGATAATGCACACGTAACAAGAATCATCAAAGACTTGGGAAGATTCTAATTCACTTACTAGATGTTCTAATATTTAAACTACACATGAAAATTCAACAAAACATAAATGAGTACTGTAGAGTGTTCTATTATATAATGTAAAACACAATTTAAGCATGAAAAAGAATAGGACAATTATCATTTTGTATGTAAATTAAATAGGTGAAAATTTTGCAAATATTGTCTCAAGGGATAGTTGACTCATAAAATGGCTAGTTTTTTTTTCAAAAGATTAAATAATAAACAATTACATAGGCAGCGGGTTTTTTCCATACCATCTTTCCATCGTAGGTTTCAACCAAAAGTGACTACCCACCACTACTAAATTTTCAAAAGCTGCTGTCTACTACCTGGAAGCTTCATTTTTATCTATATATTCACACCCTTCCCGGTGTTGTGTGTACAATCTTACACATATGATACAAGCATATCTGACTGCTGCATTCCTGGTTCTATTCCTTTCTTCCATTACACATCATATTGTTTTTGAACCCTTGTTTAAGTGGTGATAGAATATTACTACGAATGTAACATCTTGTGTTGTCAAATAACATCCCTTTACATCTTTTTCTTAATGAAAAGAAAGAATACTTAAGAGGATGCAGCATGCTTATAAAGTTTGGCAAAACAGGAAACATGGCATTTAATCCAAGCTGATAACAAGTAATTTCTGTTATAATTCCATTATCATTAGATTCATTACAGTTAACTGAAGCTTTCAAACAAGATGAGAAAAAAATACACTTGAAGATAAATAAAACAAGTAGGGTAAAAGTTATTGGCCATCCATTATCATGAGTCATGACACACTATCAATCTTTCAAATGTAAAAATGAAGATGAATGCATGTCCTACTTGAATACACGAAAGAGAACTGCCAGACTTAACTAACCTGTTAGTGCTGCTGGTATCTTCTTTCCCGAAAGTTCTATGTTCATCCCTACTACTTTTGCTAGAATTGTTTGTACGGGCATACAGCCTCTGCACCGCACTTTGGCCTAACCGGAGCAAGCTGTCTCGTATGCACAACCGGATTCTCATGTCCAACTGCAGTAAGACATTGATTTGTCATTGTAACTAGGCACAAATTACTCAACAAGAAAAATAATTTAGATGTGAGTTAACAAACCTTTGCAACAGTATCTTGAAGTTGGTTAAGTGCTATCTCTTCCCATGAATAACCATCAACTGCCATGGAGATAGCATTGGAGTCTACATGGTCTATAGTTGAGATTGGGTCAAGAGAAGGAAGATTGCTAAGATCTTCAACTTCAAAAACAGCTCCCTCTACATGCTGAGTTTGATTATCTCGGGAACATTTTGGAGTAATATTATCAGTAGAAGAAGTTTGATGATTAAACTGCTGCTGCTGTTTCTTGATGGCAAGCATTGCTTGCATCTGCTGCTTCCTCCTTAATTTTTCAATTTTCTCTTGAGGTGTCATGGTCTGATGCCCCAGAGAAGTGTCTGCAGGATTGTTGGGCAAAATTGCATTGACTGGAGGTGCTTTGTTATCATAAAGAAAAGGCTGATGCTTAAGGTCCATAGATTGCATGTAGGATGACACAGGCATGATAGGATGTGGATGAGCAAGATTTCCATATATAGATGTGGGCATAAATTGATTAGTGATGTGCTGATAGTCCAAAAACTCTGGTCCATGAAGGGGCCTCTGTTGGCTGAAAACTGAAGGGTTGTGTGATTGCACCACCGCAGGTGCCATATGGTTGAATTGTTCAGGTGTATTTTCAGATGAAGACCTTTTGCTGTAACTCCCACTTATTTCTTCAGACTTGTTGATGTTCGAGAGTTCTCTTGGCATATAAGTCTGCACATGTAGAAACGTAATTATAGGAAATAATATGATCTGCATAGTAATGTAATGAAACATTTTTCTGAACAATCTACCCCAACCATGGGGGAATGGGGTCCTTAAGGAAATACAGAAAGGCCATGCTTTCAGTATCAATTAGTGCAGTCCTACTGGCTAACTCTGATATTTTACAGAACGACTTAGTCATATGTAAAGCTATCACCCTGTCAAACATACCTTTTCATGCAGCAAGTCACATATTTGCTAAGAAAAACTATACTAACCAGTATTGATAAACCTTTCTAAGATCTAATATCCAAAAAAGGACTACATGAAATTTCAGTAGATACAACAATAAACTGCAGACTAAATGCTTTACAATAGTGTTTAGCAAATGTTGAATAACAAGTCAAATGGTATAGTAGAACCGGCAACCATCACACCTGGACTTAGTTACTACTTTGCATCAAATTTGATAACAATTTCGCATAAATGCTCTAAAAGATGCTAGGCGCTAGTCGGTTATATACATATACAATCATAATATGAATTATAATGTATAAAAATAATAAATATCAAGATAAAAAACATAGCTATTTTAATATTAATTTCATTATTCATATATTAACATAACCAAAAGTGTCTACAACTCATCTTTCTCTCTATATTGAAATTTAAAAATAAATAACCTGTCTGATTGTATGAAATCAGGACAGTGTTCTAAAATTACCCCCGTTTGCTTATTAGAGCACTGACAAGCATAACCATTCTCATAAACATTTTGGTCTCCAACATGTAACCTGATTCCCTCGGTTAATGTCCGATCCACGTAAAAGCTCAAATTGATATGCGAAGGCACCAATATGCTTATAAAGTAGTAAAAGAATCCACATCTTTTAGATATGATATGAGACTCTAACACTTCCCTTTACATTCATGTCAGATCGAGGGAATCCACATATGAGACTCTACACACGGATCAACAAATAGGCCTTTGGTCCAAAAGGTGCAGGCTGTAGAAGCAAAAGACTTTGATATCATGTTAAAGTCTTATCCACCTAAGAGCTCGAACTAATGGGTATTCCAAGATGCTTATAAAATTGGGATCTACATCTTTATATTTGAGACTCTTACACCTTTATTTCATAGAGATTGTGTATTTTTTAGAGAAGAGGTTCATTGATTCATCTAAAACTATAATGTAGAGAACACAAAATCAAAGATGATTGATGTTTTATTTCTTTCCTTCTTACATTCACAAGATTTAAACTTATATTTAAACTTTAACCTCAGTAAACAATGGATCTTTCAGCAACTTAAATATGGCACAAGGGCAAAATAATTGTAAGGTTCATGATGGAGATTCGCAAGCGACCATACCTGATCAGCAAATTCATCAGGGATCACAACATTTGGGGTAGTTAGGAGAGGCTTTTCAATAACTGTCTTTCCTGCCATGCCTGAACCTATCTGCAAAAACCAACGAATGTATAAATCATTTCCAGTGTTATGAATCTCCCGAGATCTCGGACCTTTAGACCTCCCAAGACGAGAAGCCCGATCTCGGCCAAATCTCGGTCAATTCCGGTCTAAATTCGATCAATTCCGGTCCAATTCCATGAATTCAGATCTAATTCAGTCAAACCAAATCAATTTCGATCCAATCCGGTGTAACCCGAGTTAACCCAGTTTTAGGTTATTTCACAAATCATCTGTTTTCGCAAACCCCTCTCGACTTCTCTCTCATTCTGTTCGTCGCCTCCCATTCCGTTTCGCCTCCATTGGTCGCCTCTCCTCCTGTCCCGCTTCCTCCGTTGCATTAGTTAGGGGTTAGATACATTAGGAGGTTTCATATTTTGGTACCCAATTAACTCCCTTCATTTGTTTTCTTAAACCAGTACTTTGACCGAATTAGACCAGTCTCCACATGATATCATGATATGTTTATTATTTTGATGTTTATAAGTTGACTTTGTCAATATTTTTCCCTATTTGCTCAAAATTTACTTAGAAGGTTGTTTTTCCTTATTGGCACTAGATTTGGCATATTTCCATTTCTTTTGCACTCATTTCGTCTTAATATGTTTTAGCTTTAGGTTATTGTTTTGTTTTATATTTAATTTTGATATCGAATTAATCTGTTTTTAGGTTGTTTATTAGTGAATAGTGATTATCGACAAGTTTTGGATAAAAAATGATTAAATATTTTTAATTTTATCTCTAATAAACATCATATATATTAATTATTTATTTGATACAAAACGATTTTTGCCGAGATCTCCCCGAGTTCCCAAAACTCCTTATTTGCAGCTGGCCGAGATCTCCCGGGTTCCAACTTTCTTACGTCCATTTATTCAAATGAAAAGCATGAATAGTAGTTAACATATATTGGAGAGCCTTTTGCTACCTGCTTCAGAGTGGGATTATTTCTACCTCCAACATACTCTACATGGTCTGTGGTTGCATCTGAATTCTGTGAACCATGATATGCCAGGTCCTCCCTATCCTCACAGCCAATAGGATATGGCTCACCATCCTGCATATATTCTGCTCTAATCCCCAGTCCCATTTCCTCAGATATATCCCTTAATGTTCCTAACCCCAAATCTGGATCATCCAAAGATACGGGCAGTGCTTTCATCGGGAAGTCACTTAAATCTTTAGAAGAGGGCCATAATTCATCATCATTACAAATCTTTACATTGCCAAATACCTGGTCATCATTGCTGCAAAACCATCACTTGTGAGAATATGGAGTCAGATTGATACCAGTGTTTATGAGAAGAATAACTGGGAATGGGAAGGAACAAAATAATATTGCAAGAAAGCAATGTGGAAAGTTTAGTTTTGTCGTATTCCAAAAAATGCAGCATCATAATAATTACAAACATAGAAAGGGGGGTCAAAGTTACAAAAAATATTTTAAAATTATACAAATTCCACCGAAGTGTAGATTGGCAGGTTAAATTGAAAGGAAATTGTCTGTAGATTGGTAGTTCAAGGTTGAATAAGTATAAAATAAGATTGTATATGCATGTTGCGAGCTTTCATTTCAAGGAATTGCACAATCAGGCTTCATAAGGATATGCTATGGTTTGTATTACCTGAACACTTGGTCAAACTCATCAAAGTCTCCAATGTTAGCCCAGTCATCATCAACAAAATCACCTTGTTCTTTACTTCTTTCACGAATTTCAAAAACTTCAGGATCCTTAACAAGTTCAGAAGTTCCTGCTGAAGATGGCGTAGAATTAGAAACCACAAACTCACATAAAATTATATTGTCAGCGTTTAGTTTGATGCTCAGAAGCTTCATTACCTCCCAATGAACCAAATTTTGCAGTTGGATTTGCATCTTTTGCAACTTCAGCACCCATGCAATTTTGACCAGTGGCATTTGATAATGATGAATCGGACCAGGAGTCTCCATTAAATCCTGAGCCGACCATTCCTTTATTCGTGTTGAAATTGGAATCATTATCCAGTTTTCTTCTATGAGCTGTATGTTTAGTCTCGTGTGTACTTTGTCCAGAATCTTGATTCAAATCATTGTTTACATGGTCTTCACTTCCCTTTTTATAAGGCACAATATGGTCGTCACTCTCGCCAGCCTCACCCCATACTATGTTTGCAAGCTGAAAAAACAAGCATTAAGAATCACCATAACTTTTGATATTGATGACATCGTACTATAGTAGGAGTCTTCAGCTAATAGGTGGCCCAAATGAGAAATAAAGGTAATCTTTTACCAACACTACGTCAAATTGTGTAAAGAGGGTGAGAGAATCAAATTTTGCATGTAGGAATCTATAATAATAGTCAAGTATAATTAGGGTTTGAATTTAGGTGGGTTCCCTTAATTTAGTTGGCTTCTTATTATTCCCTATATAAAGAAACATACTATTGTAATTCAATAATATCAACAGATTTTAGAATTCAACATGGTATCAAAGTCAGGTTGACTTCCCTTTTATTTCGGCTGCTACAGTGATTTCGGTGCTACAATCTTGCAACAATGTTTCGGTGCTATAGTTTTTTAAAAAATAGTGCTTTCCTCATCTTTTTGTGACAAGTGCAGAATATGCAATCTTTCTTAAATGGAAATCTTCTAAAAAACATGATTTATTTAAGTGTCTTAAAAGTAAATTTCATTCCCAGTCCTTGGATTCTCGATTCGAGTGCATCAAATCACATATGTGGTAATCTAACGATTTTGTCAAATATACGTTGTTCAGAGTTTCTCCTAATTATTACAGTTGCAGATGGGTCCAAGTTTGTTGTCATGGGTGTTGGCACTGCCCAACCATATCCGTCTTTATCTACAAAGACTGTTATGCATGTTTTCGAATCTCCATTTAATTTTATTTCAATTAGAAAGATTGTTAGATTATATTAGGTTTTCTATATTTAGTTTTCTATATTTATGTTTCCTTTTTTCACATGTATTAGGGTTTCCCTATCCCTCTATAAATAGAGGTCTCTTGTCCATCATAATACACACATCTATAATAAATCCTTCATTATTTCTATCATGGTATCAGAGAGGCATAATCGATTCTTGGTCAAATCTTTATGAATTTATCGCTTTGCTCACTCGTCGATGATTCGTTATTCTGACGGGTGGGCGAGACAATATGTGTAATCACACCCTCAATCCTCGCCACATCATTTCGACGACATTCTCGACAGCCACAACCCTCGCCACAACTCAATACCATCAAGCTTCAAACTCAATTCTTGTTTTACCGCATTGAGTTTGAGGGAGCTGTTAGGTTATATTAGGTTTCCTATATTTAGTTTTCTATATTTATGATTTCTTTTCTCACATGTATTAAGGTTTCTCTATCTCTCTATAAATAGACCATCATAATACACACATCAATAATAAATCTTCATTATTTCTATCAAAAATATATCAAGATTTAAATTGTTCAGTTACATTTGACGTTGATTATGTTACCTTGCAGGATCGTAGTATAAAAAAAGATGATTGGAGAGGGGTATGAGTCTCGTGGATTGTGTTATCTTACCTTGTAACCAACATCGGTTGTTTGCAATTCAACTGAATCTCCCATAACTCTTCACAATCGTCTCACCTTTCTAAATTAAATCTCTTGAATGTGAGTCATGTTAATTAGGTAAACACTCTCGGTCTTTATATCCTAAACGATGTAATAATAGGGCTAAATCTCTTTTTGATTTGGTCCATGCAGATATTTGAGAGCCTAGGCAAGTTCCTTCCGCTTTAGGTTTTCACTATTTTGTAACATTTATTGATGATCATTCTCGTTGTACTTGGTTATTCATGATGAAAAATCATTCCAAGTTGTTCTTTATTTTTTATGAATTTTATGCAGAAATTAAACCTTAATTTAACGTCGGAGTACATGTTTTACGCAATGATTGTGCAAAATAATTTTATGAATCTCCTTATAATTATTTTAAGTGTTCTAATGGCATCTTTCATTACTCTTGCCATACACCCCTCGGCAAAATGGGGTTAGTGAACACAAAAATAATCATCTTGTTGAAATTGCTCGGACTCTTATTCTCCATCGTAATGTCCCTCCTCATTTTTGTGTTGATATAGTTCTTGCCGCATGTTATTCGATAAATCGCATGCCATCATCTGTTCTACAAAATCAAACTACTCATTTCATCTTATTTCCCACACAATCTCTTTACAATAAGTCTTTTTGCACATTTGGGTGTCCTTATTTTATTCCTGATTAAACTCTTGGGAGAGATGAGTTGTTTGCCAAGTCCATGAAATGCATTTTCTTAGGATACTCCTCGTGCCAAAAAGAGTATAAATGTTGTTCTTCTAGTATAAATCGTTATTTCATATATGTTGATGTCACATTTTTTAGTCTATGCCTTATTTTTCCTCATAAAATTTTGATAGCAGTAATATGTGTAATATCTTGCATATTTCATCTATTGCGTTCCTTCCAGAGTCCTATGCGTCACAATTATCGCCACCACCCGCTACCCTCCCCCATTACATATTTATTCTAGTTGCAAAAATGATCCTTTACTTGCAAGTCCTACTAATACTTCTGGTGACTCAAATCCTCCTCCATTGTCTCCACTTACCATGATTTTGTCTCTCATCACTGAAATGCCTCATGTTGTTAGACGTGGTACTCGATCTAATTGAAATCCTCATTTAATTTATTCATTTAAGATCATCGGTTACCACTTTAATATCATGCTTTTGTATTCTTCTTTTCTATATTTCAGTCTCTACATCTATGAGCGAGACACTATTAGACAGAGGTTGGCAACAAGATATGATCGATGAAATGTCTGCTATGCAATCACAATCTTCCTTCATGAAAATCTATTGTTGGATGTTGTTGGGTGTAAACGTTAAAGTGATGCCAGTGGCCAAATAGATGTTATGTACCTCCTCCTAAGATCTAGTTATGGGTTTAGACACCCTAGAACTCTTCTTGGAACCAATAGTGACAATAGTAGACTCGTCCTTGACAGAGCCTACTCCTTTCATTAATTTATGAGAATAAAAATGATATCTTATTTCATTAACGAATACCTATTTGTTGGCTACATTAGGTATGACCTAGAATATATTATTCCTATTTAAAATAGGTAATAGAATAAAAATAAGAAAACATGTAACTAGAAAGTATTAGAATAAGGAAAACATATATTTAGAAAATATTATTTTTCCTATTTATTTAGGTGTGGTGTTGCATGTTGACTTTTCCCTTTCCTTTCTGTGATACTTTCCAATGAAGGCATTCGTATCATCACTTCCCATTTCGAAGATGAGCTTGTCCTCAAGTTCATGTTCAAGGGATTCCCACGTGGCATCGCCTGGAGAATACTACTGACATGGAAAAATTTCAGAAATAAACATTTGTCCTCAAGGCGACTAACTTGCAAAGAGTTGCCAATTCCGATACGCCATTTTCCTACACCCAAATATGGTGGAGGTCGATCCTTGAGTTGGGTCTTAATGTCCCTTATCAATATCACATTAAAGGGAAATCGACTTGGCGTCTTCATATCTTCTACATCGGGATTGTAACGGCCATCAGGTACAAATTTTAAGATCCATATGTCTGAATAATCTTCATCAAATGAGAATATCCCAATCTGTCGTGGTCGAATCTCCCATGCCAAACCTAAAGTCGATGGTGAATGTGCTTCTTGGGACCACAATTTTTTCTCTTCAGATTCTTCTTCTTCCATTAAGTTGTTGAGTCCCCCTAAGTATTGTTCGTAGCCACTGTTGTTGGGTTTAGTTACAAACAAGTTTCGAACATTCCAAATGATCATCTCCATCTCTTATAGCTCGACTTCTAGCTTTTTTCTTGACTCTTTGAGTTTAGTTTGATGCTCCCTCTCTTTCGCGGCAACAAGATCAACTTGATGATGTTTTTCCATTAAACCTCGAGTATCTGCTATCTCATTAAATAACTTCGCTACCTGCTCTTGTTTCTGGATCTCCAAAGCTAGCTTCTCCCTCAGCTCATACTCCGAACGACGCCAATTGTCCACTTGATCCATCCTGGCATACATCTCGACCTTGCGACAGATTGTTTCCTGCCACCATGGAAAGCATTGTAGTAGCCATAGAACTCCGCTTTCTTGTCCTCCAGTTGTAGCAGTAGATCAATTTGTTTCTCCCCAAGAGCTTCAATCTCTATTTCCATCCTCTTCATCCGCAAATTTGAAGTCATCTCTTTCACAGGTTGCGGGAAAGGGCATCTGATACCACGATGTTATGTACCTCCTTCTAAGATCTAGTTATAGGTTTAGACACCCTATAACTCTTCTTGGAACTAATAGTGACAATAGTAGACTCGTTCTTGACAGAGCCTACTCCTTCAATTAATTTATGAGAATAAAAGATGATATCTTATTTCATTAACGAAGACCTATTTATAGGCTACATTATGTATGACCTAGAATATATTATTCCTATTTAAAATAGGTAACGAAATAAGAATAACAAAACATGTAACTAGTAAGTATTAGAATAAGGAAAACATATATTAAGGAAATATTATTTTTGCTATATATTTAGGTGTTGTGTTGCATGTTGACTTTTTCCTTTCCTTTCTGTAATACTTTCTAATGAAGGCATCCGTGTCAGTAGATCGCTTTAATGCCCGCCTAGAGGCTAAAGTTTATACCCAAACTTATGGTCTTGACTATGAAGATACATTTTCTCCCATAGCCAAAATTGCTTATGTTCGCCTATTCATTTCAATTGCCACAACATGCCATCAGCCTTTTCATCAACTAGATATGAAAAATGTCTTCCTACACAGTGATCTGGAGAACGAGATCTATATGAAGCAACCATTGGGTTTTATAGCAAAAGGGTAGCCTAACTTGGTATGTAAACTTTGTCGTTCTATTTACGGCCTCAAACAATCACCTCGAGTATGGTTTAGTAGATTCAATACAATGATCCAACAATTTGACATGTTTCCTAGTGCAACGGACCATTTTGCATTCTATTGTCACACATCTAAAGGATGTCTTCATCAAGTGGTTTATGTCGATCATATAGTGATTACAAGTGACGATGAAGAAGGGATAAGTAGATTAAAAGAACATTTATTCCAACATTTTCAGACTAAAGATTTATGTCCGCTTAATTATATTTTGAGATAGAAGTCACCCAAGCGAGTAATGCAAAAATATGCTTTAACATCCTTAAAGAAACAAAGATGCTTGACTGTCGGCCATCTTGTACTCCTATGGATCCAAATTCCAATCTTCTTCCTAACAATGAAAGCTTTTAGAATATCCTAGAAGATGTCGCAAACTTATTGGAAAACTTAATTATCTTATGATCACTCGACCAACATTTCATTTGTTGTGAGTATGGTGAGTCAGTCTCCATTGATAGTCATTGGGATGCAGTAATGCGTATCTTGAAGTATATAAGAGATACACATGGCACTGTTTAATTTATGAAAGACAAATGACAAACAGAGATTAATGCATACTCAGATGCAAATTGGACAAGATCTCATATGTTAGGATAATTAGGAAACATATTTTAGGCAATAATAGTTTAGGTCATGTTGATGGGTGGCAATCTAATATCTTGAAAAAGTAAAAAGAAAATTGGGCCGGTTTATTTTGTTGAACCGAAATTATTTGTGGTTGCTAACAATTTTTCCCGGTTCATTTTAACCTTTAGGGGGTTTTGTATTCTGTTTGCATTTGTAATTTTCCTTGTCCTCTCGGGCACAATCTGTACTTTTATTTGTCTTATTTTTAAAAAAATACTTGTTGATCAAAAAAATTGTGGTTGCAAGATTTAGTGCGAAAGTTGAATATTGAGTTATGCATTTGCCAACATGTGAATTCATCGGGTTAAGAACTATTTGAAGAACTCAAGATTGCAAAGGTTACCCCATGAAATGAAACTGATATATGACAATCAAGCAGCATTACACATTGTGTCTAATACATTGTTTCATGAAAAATCCAAACATATAAAAATTGATTCACTTTAATAGAGAGAAAATTATGTCAGGATCCATTATTGTCAGTTCATCAACTCTAGTGATCAACTAGTAGATGTCTTCACAAAATCCTTGTAAGTACCCCGCATAAGTTATATATGCAACAAGTTTGGAGCACATGATTTGTCCAACTTGAGGGGAGTGTTAAAAATAATTAAGTATAATCAAGGTTTGAATTTAAGTAAGTTTCCTTAACCTAGTTAGCTTCCTATTATTCCCTGTATAAAGGAACGTACTATTGTAACTCAATCAAATTATTTATTAACAATATCAATGTATTTTGGAATTCAACATAATCAATGAGAAACAAAATGAATTATTTTCATGCGGTCTTGCAGATGAAGTTGTCTATTTTTCTATATCCAGATATAGAAAGGCGTCTGAACCATGCTAATTTATTGACCGTGGAAGTTTTCTTCCACTTTTGAATGAATTGTACATTGACAAGAAAATTTATCCTCCATTAAGAGTCCTCTATCCCCTTTCCTCGCTCACTTATGGCCATCCAAACAATGTAGTGGTGTTTGATTCCATTGGTTTCCTCCTTTTTCCTCTATCGAAATAATATGTCAAGAAAAAGATCATAGTTGCTATTCGGGCTTCTTGACTAAATTTCATTCTTCAAAACCCAATAAAAGTTGGAGTAATTCTTGAAATAGATTAAGCCACCCATTTACAGGTTTCCATCAACAATGGGATGATCTTCCAATGGAGTGTGACTATATTTCTGCCTTGAGGAACAGGTGAAAGCCATATACCATAAGAGTATTTAATGGTTCGTTAAGGAAATTACCAACTTATCTCCAAAACAGGGGCTTTTGACATGTTTGGCTGAACACTCCCTAGTCCCTAGATCTGAAGTTCCAATAGCAACTTAAATATCTCTAAACAAAAATCATTATCATAAATTTCTCACACTATATCTAGAGCATCTCCTACAAAATTTACCAATTTCTATTCATAAAACCAGCAATTCTCGGTTTCAAATCACGGATACAAAGAAATATACACATCAAATCATTGTATTTTCATCAATTACCCCAAAAATATCCACATCAATCACACACCAATTCACACGCTGAAATAAACATATACATGCACCGAAAACCTAAAGGCCAAACAGAAAAACTTGAAAATTTCAGGATATTTCACCTGACATTTCAGCTAAAAAAAATTCCGCACGACAGAACTTAGAACTTCAAAAACAAATAGGAGACAGGAAATGATGTAGAAATTTTTTTGATGAATTACCTCTTCGTCGTTCCAATCAAACATATCTGGAGAAACATCAGCAGAATTCTACAAATAGCACTGACTCAGAAGCAGCAACGCTCTGGCCAAGCGATCCAAGCATCTCCGAGCTCGAAGAATCAATATCCAGAAGAAGAGAGCTTGAAAATTGCAGTAGCAGTAGAGAAGAGAAGCGACGAGAAGAGAGGGAGTTTTTTTCCTCATGCGAAGAGGCAGAACCAAAGACGGATAAGGGACCCACTTCACGTGACCAGTCATGTGATCGGTTAAGGTGACACGTGTAATCAGCGCGTATCAGAATTTGTGGCCAGGAGTACGGTGGATCTATTGCGCAAACGTGATTGGGCCAGGGGCTTTTACGGGATTTCACATTCCTCGGTTGTGAACCATGGGTCTCGTCTCGTCTCAAGGTTGTTGTTTGTGGCTGTAATTATTTTGGAGGTGACTCTCAAGCGGGCCACGACCCAAAACGTACCGGTTTGTGTTTTTCTACTTTAGTCAAGTCAACCATGGTTTTTTTTCTTATTTGGGTTTTAATAAATTTCCCGGAAAATAACAGATTATTTAATACGCTAAAAAGATATGTTTTGATGTTGTTATACTCAAATATTAACTTAACATTTTAATGCAAATAAATTGCCAATTTTTTTATATTTAATCACAAACTGCGTCATTTAAATTTAAATGTACCTCAATGTCTCTTTACCTGAATTCATTTGTCTCAAGTCATATTTTGTTCTCTCGTCCAAAATGGCAACCAGTAAATGTAAGTGCAAGCATGCTTATGTTTTGCATGACCAAAGTTGTGTTTGATGTAAGTAGTGGTGTAGATGAGTTTACAAAAGGTATTTTACTTTTCAGAATGTAAAGTTAGGCATGGGATATTTTATAAGGATTTTACAAGGACAGCAACGTGTATACACGCTGAATTTTTTTCTAGGGAAAATGACAAACTGATACACTCAAAAAATATCGTTTCTAATTTTGATACACTTAAGTTTAAACTTGTCATTTTCGCTCGCCGAATTTTTTATTTTTTGTTCCATCGCTCACGGTGTTAGATTTTGGATAAAAATTTTTATTTTGTGTGAAAAGTCAAAATTATCCTCAATTATTCATCAAAATTTCAAAATGATGTCATTATTCACAATTCATGAAATTATAAAACTTATTTAATAATAAATAATTTTTATTAATAATATTAATTAAAAAACCTTCATTCGAATTCGATCAGACCGGTTTATTTATTACTAATTTAAATAATATTAATTATTAATAATATATTAAAACTTTCGAATGATATAACTCTCTCATACGAACTCCATTTTGAGGCTTATAGTATATCAAATCGAAGAGAATTGAAAGATCAAAAACTATGAAGAAATATTTTTTATTATTATTAATAATGAATATTATTTTAAAAATTAAAAATTAATAATATATTAATTATTAATAATATATCGAAACTTTCGAATGACATAATTCTCTCATACGAGTTCCGTTTCGAGCTCATAATATATTAAATCGAAGAGAATTAGAAGATCAACAACTTTAAGGAAATAAGTTTTTATCCAAAATTTCATCCGACAAAATATTTCTTGTACTCTTAAAAAAATTTGTCCAAAGTTTAACGGTATTAGAGAAAAATGCAAAAAAAACGTTATCAATAATTAATTACTTATATTATTAATATTTTTGTAATAATTATTTACTAAGTAAAAGTAAATCAATTATTAATAATATTTCTAACATTAATTGATAAACAATAAATCCATGAGATAAGGTCACTGAAACAGGTTTTGGAGAGACCATTCCACCAAAATGAGCGCATATCAACAAAACAAAACAACTGACATCAGTTTATTGATAGAAATTCCTCAAAAATCAGAGAGATTGAGTGATCTGAAACATCTTCTTAACAGTAACTGAGAACCTATAAATTTATGAGAAAATAACACTGAAACAAGTTTTGCATAGACCATTTCACCAAAATGAGAACATATCAACAGAAAGAAAGCAACTGACCTTAGTTTATTTACAGAAATTCCACAAAAATCGGAGAGTTTAAGTTGTCTGAAACACTTTCCGAACAACATTGAGAACCTATAAATTCAAGAGATAAGAACATTGAAACAGGTTTTGTATACACCATTTCACCAGAATGAGCACATATCAATAGAAGAAATCAAATGCCAACAGTCTATTTACAAAAACTTCACAAAAAAATAGAGTTTGAGCATTCTGAAATATCTTTCTAACTATAACTGAGAACCTATAAATACATGGAAAAAGAACACTGAAACATGTTTTGGAGAGACAATTTCAACAAATTGAGCACATATCAGTAGAGAGAAGCAATTGACATCAGCCTATGTTACAAAAATTTCACACAAATCAGAGAGTTTGAGTGGTTAGAACCATATTTCTAACAGAAACTGAGAATATATGAAGATGAGAGTACAATTCTTCTAAATAACCGAAAACCTATGAATACACGTTCTAAATAATTCTTTTTTGTACATATCAGCAGAAAACAATTGACACAAAGTTATTTACAGTGATTCCATACAAATCAGCAAGTTCCATAAATTTGAAATACGTTCTAAAACAGTATGAGTGATCTGAAACACCTTTCAAACAGTTACTTAGTCTTCTTCTTCATAACACTATGCACATTCTCACGCTTCCTATTGTTTGCTATTTTTTTTCAAGAAATTTATGGTAGTGCATCTTCTCGATTTACCTTCTTCGATTCGACTTCTTCGGTCCGTTCTCTTTGATTGGTGTGCTTCGACTCGTCTTGATAGATTTGTGTTCTTCGATTGGTGTACTTCGACTCTTCTTGATAGATTCGTGTTCTTCAACTTCTGTACATCGACTCGGCTTGGTTGATTCGTGTTGTCCTTCGACTCCTCTTGATGGATTCGTGTTCTTCAACTCGTGTTCTTTGATTTGGATTGGTCGATTCGTGCTCTTTGACTCATGTTCTTCAATTGATCTTAATCGACTTATGTTCTTCGATTCTAGATTTTCGAATCCTAATCGGAATCGTCACAAAATCGCCTCTCGCAAATCGTCTCTCTCGCACATCTTAACAGTGAAATGATATAAATGACCATACTGCCCCTGATCCAAGTTAGCAAAATAGGAAAATGACTAAAATAAATTCAAAATTCTACTTATTTGCGTGTCCATGCCACCGCATCAATATCAGCCGTATCGTGTGGCTAACGTTTGTTCCTGTTTTTCTATTTGAATATATAGTTTTTACTGAATTGTCATCCTTTTAGTATATTTAAGTATCAAACATGTATACTTTAGTACACCAAACCTTTGTTTAGGGTTAGGTGTACTAAAGTAAACATGGTTATTTAGGATACCGAGGCCCCATTAAATTTAAGATATTTTTTCATCTTAATTAACAGGCTACTTAAAATATTCTTTGAGAAAATTTGATATTATTTGATGACGATCATGTGACTATTGCATATTTATTTCATTTTAAGAGGATAATTTAGGTAAATATTATGTTTTATAGTACAAATTAAGAACTATTCAACACTTGAGCTTTGCCGTATGGTTAGCCTTGTTCTTTTTCTGGTCTCCAACTAAAATTTGAGGTTATTTTGTTCGTCTAAAAAGCTGAGATATGTTCTTATTTTACTACGAGAGTAATTTTTACCATACAAATCTCCTTTCATTTGTATATATTGAAAGGTTGAAAGCTTTCAAATTCAAATACATTTCATGGGAAGAGATCAAGTAAAAACTATAGCGTAGAGAAGAAAGTAAGAACCTCTTATATCCATAAGATGGATTTGATCATTGGTTTCCATAATTTAGTCTAATTATGTTGAAATTAAATAAATTAATTAGGAAAAGGGCACAATCGACAAATTGAATATTTCAAAAATCAAAACCTAGAGGAACATTAAATGCTGAATGGAGTCGATATACAACACTTAATTTCATTCAATCGTATCAAACCAATTCATTTTATAAAAACGTATCCAAACATATAGCTCCGTATAAACCTCGACAATAATGGCGTTTGGATTACCGATCACGAACACCGGTGGACCATCCAAAACTTGGTCCTGGTTCAAATGCTATCTTATGTTAATTAAATTTTTTTCATTTGGAATTTGAATCATTTGTTCCTGAATATACTCTAGCTCCCTAATTTTATAAATTACTTGTCCCAAAATAATTATGCGCTTAGGAATTGCATAAGCTGCTTGTAAATGTAACTGATTCAACTTTTCTAATAAATTCTCTATTTGTGATGTGACTATGTTGATAGTTCTCTTTGGTCTAGATATAACTTTTAGCACCCTTTTCATGATTATAACTCAAAATTGGATTATTGTTTATGCCATGAGCTCGTTTAAATCGTTAAATCCCTCGTAAAAGGATGAAGGGGACTTCAAATATATAGAATGGTTTGATTTCCTGGCTCTATTTATGATGTTGTTGCCTATGTTGAGAGTTCTATTTGCTTTAGTTCAAATTTCAGCGCCCTTTTCACGATAATTTACGCGTAACTAATATACTGTGAATTAATTACTCGATTTGTCGGCTTTATGACATTTTGGGGTTCGTGAAATTAACTTTTCTGTGAATCAAAGTCATAGGCAACTTCTTTTTATGTGTTAAATGTTTTGTTTTTTTATCGGTGAGGAAAATTTTTATAACATAAGAGGACCCCTTCTGAGGTGGAAGAGAGCTTGAGTACAAAAAGAAGCCAAAAACTACATGAAAAGCATAAGAGAACACAAGCAAAAAGAGATTACATGAGAAGTTTGAGCACCGTGTTGAGGGGTCAACCGATCTCACTTTTGACCTCGATAAACCCCTCATTTCGATACGTATTTGCCGCGTAGTGGCCGTAGAGGGCCAATTAGGAGTATTTTATGCTCTTGGGGTGTTTCGAAGAATATGTGCAGGAAATGGCATTACGGTACGGGACTCGAGATGGCGTGACTTGGAGAGCAAGAAAGCAAAGAGGAAAAGGGCCAAAATGCACTAGTCACGATCGTGCCTCGTCGAATATTCATGTCGATTATTTTCTTCAACTTACAAAGCGCTCCCCGATCTCAGTCACGGGGGAGACACGATCGCCACCAGGAGAGAGGCACGATCGTGACTCAATTCAAACCGAGCACGATCGTGCCTCCCGAATGAAGACAATGGCGTTGACTCGGAGGAAAATGGTCCCCCCCCCCCCCCCCCCCCCGCGAAAGGCACGATCGTGACTCCCATAGGGACGATCGTGACCCTCTATGAGTCACGATCGTGACCAGGCACTTTTCAGACAACATAAGATGCCTTTTGCCCTAGGGATTGGGGGCACACTTTTCACCTACCTACCTTTGAGCCTCCTTCAGCACATTCTAGAGGGTTGTCACTTCACACAAAGGAACATTCTTGGTTGGTCTCCTTGCTTAGATTCACCATTGAAGAGGAGGAAAATACAAGTTTCATTTGAGGGCCTCTATTGAAGAGCAAGCAACCTTGGAAGAAGACTTTTCCAGCTCAAGTTCATCAAGAAGTGGATATTTTGGGAAGAATTGCACCACTCATCCACCACCAACTCAAGAGCACTTCTAAAACCTTTCTTCATTTATTGTTTTCTCACATGTTTTGTACTAGCTTTGCATTTTGTATGATAATTTTAGACACGAGCACCATGGTTGAGGGCTAAACCCCTTAGCCATGGGTGCTAGACATTGTGATTCATGGATTTATGATATTTGATGAACGATTATTAGGATGACTTTAGATGTATGTAATGTCTTATTTTCATTCATGTTTACTAGAGAGGCTTGTTGGATTGTATGCTAGGGTTTTGATCCTAGTCGACACCAAGTGTGAGGGGCTCGGAACCGTGTTCCGCGACCCCGACGGAACACTTAGCCTAAATAGTAGGTATGTTTAGGGGCTATACCGATCTCGAGAGATGGTACATGACGCTACCATTGCGAGTCTAAGAAATGGTACATGACGCTACCATTGCGTGAGAAGCAAAATTGGGAGAGCCTCGAAAGGGCATTCCTATGCAAGTATGTTCCACCACGGAAGGAAGGGGAGTTCCGTAAAGAAATCAACAACTATTCTCAACTACCGGGCAAGACACTCGGTGAGACTTGGGAAAGATTTAAGAAACTCTTGTGGAAGTGTCCTGATCACCGCATATGTGATGAGATACTTAACAAGACATTCTATTGGGGGCTTAATCTAGCCTCTCAAATGGCCGTGAACGCCGGAGCGGGAGGATCTCTTCTATCCTTAGACCCCGAAGAAGTGTTTGATGTTGTGGAACAAGTGGCTTGCCAAAGCTATGAATGGAACGATTATGATAGCTCGAACAACCAAGTGGCATCGGCCGTGCGAAACGATGAAGAACAAGAGTCTATGAAAAGTCTCTCGGAGAAGATGAACATGCTTCTTAGGCTCGTTCAAGGGAGGAACACGGAGCCCCAAGCCCAAGTGAACCGAGTTGACCATGGCAATAACAATCGTGGTAACTATGGTGGGAACAACAATAGCCGGGGATATCAAGATCGCCCTTCACAAAACCACCCCCAAGGCTACGGGAACAATTATAATGAAAGGCCTCACAACAACCCCCCGAGGGGGTATGATAAAGTGTTTCAAGAGCGTTCACAACAAAGTAATCGTCCTCCGGTCTATGACAAGGGCCAAACATCCAATTCTAAGGAAGATGAATCCTTGAAAAATGTTTTAGCGGCATTCATGAAAAGTCAAACAAGTATGAATGAGGAGTTAAGGCGAGGAATGCGAAATATAGAAGCACGGTTCGAACAAAATAGCGCACCAAGGCCAATGGGGACACTCCCTAGTAACACCGAGGTTCCTAAGGACAAAGGGAAAGTTCATGTCAAGGCAATCACTTTGAGAAGTGGAAACACATTGCCGGGCCGTCTAATCCCGAGCACTATGAGCCACAAGAGGAAGAAGGGGTTGAGGAACCATGTGAATTTGAGGATGACGATCTCGATAATGAGGAGGAAGAACTCGATACACCTCATGAGAGGTATGAAGAACCTCAAGTGGAAGCACAAGACGAGCCCGTGTATAAGGAGCCACCTCCACCGGTGTTGAAACCACCATTCCCACAAAGAGTGAAGAAGAAGGCGAAGTACAATGATGCACAATTCGCTAGATGTCTCGACGTGCTAAGGCAAGTTTCCATTGATATCCCACTCATCGAAGCCCTAGATGAGATGCCTAAGTACCACAAATTCCTCAAGGAGATCCTCTCCAATCGGAAAAGACTACAAGAATGCTCTAAGGTAGAGTTGAATAAAGAGTGTAGTGCTTTGGTTTTTAACAAATTGCCACCCAAAGAACAAGATCCGGGAAGTTTCACAATTCCGGTGGGAATTGGGCGTGCAAAGGAAATGATGTCCCTATGTGACTTGGGAGCCGGGATCAACCTTATGCCACTTTCTGTTTTTAATTCGTTGCACATAGGGAGTATGAAGAAAACGTCGGTTTCGTTGCACTTGGCGAATCGACAAGTGGTCTATCCCGAAGGGGTAGTGGAGGATGTCTTGGTGAGAGTGGGCAAGTTTATTCTACCCGCGGACTTTGTGATTCTCGACTTTCCGGTGGATCGAGCGGTGCCGTTGATTTTGGGGCGACCCTTTCTAGCTACGGCCGATACAGTAATCCGGGTGAAGCAAGGAGATTAGAAATGACGGTTGGCTCAGAGATGATCGTGTTTGATATTCTAAAGGGGATCCGAACTCCTGACATGGATCCGCCGGATCTAGCATCCATATCCGTCATTGATAAGGAGGTACAACATGGTATGTCATCATTATGTTTAAGCACTAATAACTCCGACCTTGCTTTCTTTGACCAATTGAATGAAATGGAGAATTCAAAGGAGCATAAGCATGTCTATGCTATTGAGTATGAGAAAGTGAAGAGAGGTGCAAGGTTTGTGGAACCAATGTTTCTAGGAGAGAGAGACATTCCACATGTGAAATCATCATTTGAAGAAGCTCATAATTTGGAGTTAAAGGTTTTGCCAGCACATTTGAAGTATCGATTTCTAGGCCCGAATTCCACGCTTCCAGTAATTATGTCGTCTATTCTAACTCAAGAGCAAGAAGGGAGGTTGATGAAGGTGTTGCAAGATCACAAGCTTGCATTAGGATGGACTATTGCCGATATCCGTGGGATTGATCCCGCGTATTGCACACATAAAATCATCCTTGAAAAGGAGTGTCAAGGCTCCGTTGAGCATCAACGCCGGTTGAATCCGGCCATGAAAGAAGTTGTCAAGAAGGAGGTGTTGAAATGGCTTGACGCGTGAGTTATTTTCCCTATTTCTGATAGTAAGTGGGTGAGTCTCGTTCAGTGTGTACCCAAGAAGGGTGGACTCACCGTGGTCACCAATGCCAAGAATGAGCTCATTCCGCAAAGGACTATCACAGGATGGCGTATTTGTATGGATTACAGGAAGTTGAATAACGCAACTCGAAAGGACCATTTCCCCCTCCCGTTCATTGATCAGATGCTAGATCGCCTTGCAGGGAACGAGTATTATTGTTTTCTTGACGGCTATAGTGGATACAATCAGATTCACATAGTCGTTGAGGACCAAGAGAAGACTACCTTCACTTGCCCCCTACGGGACATTTGCATTTCGCAGGATGCCATTTGGGCTTTGCAACACTCCTGCCACATTTCAGCGGTGTATGATGGCAATATTCTCGGACATGGCCGAGGAGTATCTTGAGATATTCATGGACGATTTTTCAGTTTTTGGGGAGTCATTCGAAGCATGCTTGGAGCACTTGGCGAAAGTATTGAAGCGATGTGAGGAGACCAACCTAGTGCTTAACTGGGAGAAGTGTCATTTTATGGTCAAGGAGGGTATTGTTCTCGGGCACAAAGTTTCCAAGGAAGGTATTGAAGTTGATAGAGCAAAAATTAGTGTAATCGAGACTCTCCCTTATCCCACTTCGGTTAAGTTGGTGCGAAGCTTCCTTGGACATGCGGGTTTCTATAGACGCTTCATTCAAGACTTCTCTAAAATTGCAAAGCCGCTATGCAAGTTGCTCGAGAAAGATGTGAAGTATGAGTTTTCTAGTAAGTGCAAGGTGGCATTTGACAAGTTGAAGGCTCGGCTAACCAAGGCACCTATAATTGTGGCCCCCGAGGTAATGTGCGATGCTAGTGATTATGCACTTGGGGCGGTACTTGATCAAAAGCATGACAAGATCTTCCGGGCAATTTTTTATGCAAGTAAGACGTTGAATGGAGCACAAGAAAATTACACGGTGACGGAGAAAGAGTTCTTGGCGGTGGTTTTTGCATTTGAGAAATTCTGCTCTTATGTGATTGGTTCTAAGACATTGGTACATACCGACCACTCCGCATTGAAATACTTGTTGACTAAAAAGGAAACAAAGGCTCGATTGATACGGTGGGTTTTGTTGCTACAAGAGTTTGAGTTAGAGATAATTGACCGGAAGGGAGCTAAGAACCAAGTAGCCGACCATCTCTCCCGGGTCAAGAATGATGAAGGGGAGAAACGAGAAGAGATCCGTGATTCTTTCCCGGACGAGCATATTTTAGCAATTGAGAGCTTGATTCCATGGTATGCCGATATTGCAAACTATGTGTCATGTGGCTTGCTCCCTCTAGAGATGAATTCTCAACAAAAGAAAAGATTTCTCCACTCATGCAAGGGCTATTATTGGGATGAGCCATTTTTATTTAAGCAAGGGCAAGACGGTATCTTCTGACGGTGTATACCGGAAGGCGAGATAGCTTCTATTCTTGAGGCTTGCCATGATTCTCCGTATGGAGGACATTTGGGTGGAGAGAGGACCACAAGAAAGGTACTCCAATCGGGGTTTTATTGGCCATCTATTTTCAAGGACTCACATGAACACTTCAAGAATTGTGACCGATGTCAACGAGTAGGGAACATTTCCCGACGTCACGAGATGTCGTTAAATAGCATACTTGAAGTGGAGTTGTTTGATGTTTGGGGAATGGACTTCATGGGTCCATTCCCATCTTCTTATGGCAAATATTTCATAATAGTGGCCATGGATTACGTGTTCAAGTGGGTTGAGGCGGAGGCATGCATTGCCACGGACGCCAAGACGGTCATCAAGTTTGTGAAGAAGAACATAATAGCAAGGTTCGGAACACCAAGGGCAATCATTAATGACCGCGGGGCTCATTTTTGAAACAAGCTATTTCGGGCATTGGCCAAGAAATTTGGCATGAAGCACAAGATGGCGCTTGCATATCACCCACAATGCAACGGGCAAGCCGAGAGTGCTAACAAAGAAATCAAGGGTATTTTAGAAAAGATTGTGAGTCCTACGAGGAAAGATTGGTCGGAGCATTTAGATGAGGCTCTATGGGCATACCGCACGGCTTACAAGACACCGTTGAAAATGTCCCCTTACCGAATGGTTTATGGCAAGGTATGTCACTTGCCAGTGGAAATTGAACACATGGCGAGATGGGCCATAAAGAAGTGCAATATGAACTTGCAAGAGGCGGGAACCAAGAGGCTCCTTCACATTGTGGAACTTGAAGAGTGGAGGCGAGAAGCTTACGAGAATAACGCCATCTACAAGGAGAAAACGAAGCGGTGGCATGACAAGCATATCGTGAAAAGGAGCTTCAACCCGGGGCAACTCGTGTTGCTATACAACGCCCAACTCAAGCTACACCCGGGTAAATTGAAGTCAAGATGGTTCGGGCCGTTTAAAATTCTTACTTGTTTGAATAATGGAGTTATGGAGATTATGAACTTGAAGGGAAAGTCCACGTTCTTTGCCAATGGACTCCACTTGAAGCACTATTGTGGAGTAGATGGAAGGGACTTTGAGCCGGAGACGCTTGAAGAAGAAATTTGTTTTATCGATATTGGTGAGGGATCGCCGCAAGGTGGCGAAGAAAAAGAAAGAGCTAAGGAAGATCCGCTGCTTGAAGGCGGAAACGAGTAGTCAACGTTCCATCCCTTGATCGTCGAGCTAACGACGTTAAACAAATGCGCTTTTGGGAGGCACCCCAAATTCTAACTCTTCCTTTGTAAATTCACCATTTGAGTGATTTTTGCTAGTTTGTGCTAATATTGACGTGTTGTGTGTTTGAAGGAGGAAAGTTCTATCACGACGCCAAAATTTGAAGAAGGAGCTTAGAAGATATGGCGTAAACTTTCTCCTCACAATAACATAGTCAATTTGTCAACTCGGTTCAAATTCTCAAGCGAAAACAATCTCACTCTTTCAAGAGAGGTAACATGTACTCTCTCCTTGAACGTGATAGTTGAGAAAGTTTTGATCAAGGTTTGTGATCACCTTGTGACCTTGAAAGGTTTGCCCCTCTATGTGGGTTGATGTGATGAAATTAGCTTGCTAGCGTTGTAGGAATTGTGTGATGATCGTAGGCTTGGTTGAGCCATAAGTGTGGTGTGTACATTGTACACACCACATTTGGTCTTTTTAATGTTTTAGTGTTGCTTAAGGCCAAGTGAGGACTTAAGTGTGGTGTGTACCTTGTACACATCACGATCGAGTTTATTGAGTCATGGGTTTGGTATAACCCTAAGTGTGGTGTGTGTGATCACCCACACACCACAAATGAGTCATTTGATGAAATTGCTTTAATGGTCTTAGTAGGTGCATTGGTACTCACATGAGGGTAGGAGACATGGGTGAAAGAGAAACAAACCAAGAAGAAAAGCAAAAGGGAAGAGTAAGAATCACGGGAGTCTCTTGGGGAACCCACCTCCCATCCACTTTATCATAGAGGGGAATAATTCATTTTTCCACCAACCTTTCTACATCATCATCCCCAACCATTATTGTCCACCTCCCCAATTGCAAGAGGAACCAGCCTTTGAAACCACCCAACAAGCAATTTGTCTTTCACCCGAGAAGATGAGCCGAAGAAGAAATCTGGTTGAAGTCTCATCATCGTCCGACGATGACGAGGTGAACTCACCACCCCCAAGATGGCCGGCTCCCTCACCTGCCCGGACTAGTAGCTCTTTCATTCCGCCGGACCCAATGGAGCTTATCGAAGGAAGGATGACGGATATCACGATGGATATCATGCAATTCCGAGAAGAGTTCAAGGAGTTTCGCTCCGATACCACCAATAGATTAGAAGATATCATGGAGATTCTCCAAGGCTTGACCGTGTTAGTCCGGGAGAGAACTCGAAGAGGTCTTCCGAACCGATGAAGTGTGGGTAAGAAGCACATACTTGTAGAAAATTTGTATAGTTGGTCTTTGAAGTTTTCTTTTGTTCTCTCTTTTGTGTGTCGTGACTCCGAGTAAGGAGTCAAGTGTGGTGTGCGTGATCATCCGCACACCACAATCGAGTCTTTTAACGGTTATCTTCAAGTCTAAATGCAGGTACAATAAGGTATAAGGGCTCGGAGAAAGAAGGAAGCAAGAAAGGGAAAATTTGGGCAAGAAAAGGGGCAAGACACGATCGTCCCTGCCCAAGGCACGATCGTGGGAAAGAGAGAGGCACGATCGTGCCTAGCGAGGGGGCGATCGTGCCTTGATGAATATTTTTTCCTGATTATTTTTCCAACTTACCGTGGCCTAACACGATCTCAGTCACGATTGAGGCACGATCGTGACTCCTGCCCAGAACGAAGCCACGATCGTGACCTGGCAAGGCACGATCGTTACCCACTCTAAGGCACGATCGTGCCCCTCTCAGTCACGATCGTGACTCGTGGATATAAAGGGGATTTTCTGCTTCTTCTTCCTTACTCTCTCACGAACCCAACCCTAATCCTACACGAATCCAGTGCCGACTCACTGCTTTTTCGCCGGAAAACTCCACCAAAAGCCCCCCTTTTCACCCCAAAAGTCACCCCATCACTCCCCCTCGCTTTCTACCTCCTCAATCATCCAAACCACCACCCACAAATCTAACCTTCCATACTTTCCGGCGAGATTTGTCGGAAAACTCCCACAAGTTCGTGCAACCAACTTCTCCTCACCACCAAAACCTTCCCTCTACCGAACCCTCACATAACCCTCACAAAAAATCCGCTCCTCCAATTTTCTGACGTCTTTTCGGCGACCCTCCGGCCAACTCCGTTTAGTCAATTCAGACTCTCTCGCTGCAATGGCACCCCCAAGAAAATCCGCCGAGTCATCCCGAGCCTCGGCAAACAAGCGAGCGAGGGTCGGGACCGCGAACACGAGGCCAACTCTCCTCGAGAGTGCACCTAGTGGAGCTCCGCCAGAGACTCCTAACGTCGCCTGCCTCACCTTTGGATCGCAATACAAAAAGAGGTACGATGCTTTTCGAGACCGGGACGTCATGCCCGGTCGATTTTTTAATGAAATGATATGCAAGGAATTGAGAATTTGGGAAGAATTGCATGAAAAGGCAGTGGTGATGGGATGGCCGGGGATGATGATTTGGAGACCACCGGTCTTTGAGGACTTGACTCGTGAATTTTTCGCAACTGTTCACCCGACCAATAAGGACAAAACCGAGATAGGTTTTAGGGTGTGCGGGAGGGCGTGTGTATTAGAAATGGGAGACCTCACTGCCATGTTTAGGTTCGATGAATCCCGGGACCCTCCACATGTTCTCTCGAGTAATGAGATGTGGAACGAGATCACCGGCCTACCTTATTGGGAGAAGACCAACAAGGCAAAGGACATTCCGGAAGACCAACCCGGAATGATCACTTTGAAAAGGTTCTTGGCCGGGACTCTGTTTTGTCGGGAGAACGGGCAGTACGACGTGACTCTCAAGGAGCTTTGGATCCTTAATGCCTACCGTCTAGGCATCCGAGCTCCTTGGGAGAGGACCATTTGGGACCACCTGCTGGAGATGCCCTCCAGACAGCCCGGAGGCATCGGAGCGGGGTGCTTGGTCACCCAAATTGTGTGGAATTTGGTCAATGACGTCAACTGTCTGGAAGGCCCGCCCATCTTTGACCGAGAAGCTGTGAGTCACTTGGCCTTGAGGGGTTCGACCCTTCATGAGATTGTCAAGGAGACCTTTCCCCGACTTGAGCGCATCAGGAAGAAGATCAAGGTCAGGGAGAGACTGGAGACCAAGCTCAGGCCGGGAGAGCGCAGAGGAGATCGAGTAGGGGCAGCCCATGGAGCACCCGAGAGGCATGCAGCGCCAGCAGCAGCGGGGGGGCGAGGACCAGTATGGAGCGATGCTTGTTATGATGCAAGCCATGGAGCTGAGGCAGAGGGAAGACTCCGAGCGGGCCCAGAGGGAGTGGGAGCGGACGCATGCATTCCAGAGCCATGTCGACCGGGCCCTAGAGAGGCAGCACAACGCATGTGGGGGATTGCGACTTTCTATCAGTCGCAATTCGAGTCACATCCATCGTTCCAGGGAGCGACATTCCCCGCCCCTGCCGGGCCGTATGAGCATTTCACATATCAGTATCCGCCTACGCACGAGGCCTGCTCCAGCGCCCCACCACCGTTCATGCCCGGAGAGGGAGGAGAGGAGGACTACCTACAGGACGAGCCCGACTACTGATGAGGTACCACTTCTGTCGTGGTATTAGACTTGCTTTGATAAACCGTTATTTTGTGTTATCTGTTGGATTTTTGTTATTTTGGGATTTGTTATTTGGATAATTTTCGTTGAAGTTTGCATATTTTGGGGCAACTTCTTTGTGTTTATTTTTGATGATAGTTGTATGCTTTTCGATGACATGTTGATGTTTTTGAGCATGATGGGTAGACTACCCGGGATGATACTACTTGAGATATGATTGTTCGGATAAATATGGGATGGGGGGGGGGGGGGGGGGGGGAGTGCATGAATTTGGTTGATAATGTGGAAATGTCAATGTGTGCCAAGGAGTATATGCACATATAACCCATTGCATGTTGAACTTTGTTGATTCGGACACACTTGTTGCATCCCCTCTAATGTCTCGTGTTGAGAAACTAGCAAACTTACCACAGTCGGCCTCGGCCAAGACTAGTGACCATGGGAGACAATCCGTAGGCCATCTTTGGATCGATTGAGCCTAAAATGTACCCACCCGAACATTCGTTCCTTAGCACCTTTGTCGAGCTAAATAGCCTTATTTGTTGTCCCTACTTGGAGAGCCAATGTGTCATTTTTGAGTCTTTGACCTAATAGCATCTTGAACCCGTGCATTGCCTAGTTGCTTCGTTGAGAGTGGGTTCATTATGGGATTGTAGAGTATTGTATAGGATTGAAAAGCACAATGGGGAAAAGGGATAAGAAGGGGCTTGACAAGTGAACCAAGTTTGAGTCACATTTTGAAATATTAGACAATGAACATGAGAGTAAGTCATTCATTACATGATATCTTGGGTTCGGGAAAAACAAGTGAGAAAGTATGAAATGAAAAATCAAAAGAAAAATGAAGAAAAATATGAGAATAAGAAAGAAAAGAAAAAAAAGGGGGTAAGTCAATAAAATCCCGAACCCAAGATAGAACTCAAAAGGAGAAGAAGAATAGTGGGAACTTACTAAGCAAAAATGTATACTAAAAATGAAAAATTGTCTTCATTAAGATCTTACTTGGTTCACAAGAAAAAGGGGGATTGAGTGAGGTGAGGGGGTAGAAAGTGTAGGGAAAGTACATGTTTGGGATGAGAATTGATTGTAATTGGGGATGTGAGGAACAAAGTGACTTGGTGGTAATGCACCAAAATTACACCGTTTTGATCTTCTAAAACTCCTACCCGAGCCTAAGCCAAACATTACAAGCCTATTAAAGCCCTACACTAGAGATTTGCTCACGGCACTAGTCAAGTGATCAACTTTGAGCACCAAGGCATTAGTGGAAAGGGATGGAAGTGATGCAACATGTGTTAAGATAACTTGGTGTGATACATACGTGGAGTGATAATGATACTTCTCGTACACCTTGATGTTTCTATGCTATTCTAAATTCGTATAACTTCCTATGAGTATTTGAATGATCATGTTGAGAGTTCTGAGATTAGCTCCCATCACATGTGCTCGGAAATTGCCAAAGAGTTTAGCATACTACTTGATTTTGTTCATAGGTGTCGTAGGATTGTTTGTGTGTCTTGATTGAGTTGGGGGTGTTGGTCTTGAAACCCTCGGGAGAAGCCGAGCTCCCCCTACGTGGGTTGACCACAGGGCACCTAACTCGGCAAATGTTGGTAGTGTTTATTTGACTTATCGGGACGATAAGTATTTAAGTGTGGTGTGTTGTTGAGGGGTCAATCGATCTCACTTTTGACCTCGATAAACCCCTCATTTTGATACGTATTTGCCGCGTAGTGGCCGTAGAGGGCCAATTAGGAGTATTTTATGCTCTTGGGGTGTTTCGAAGAATATGTGCAGGAAATGGCATTACGGTACGGGACTCGAGATGGCGTGACTTGGAAAGCAAGAAAGCAAAGAGGAAAAG